>VZTM01018523.1:0-14219 GCA_013400555.1 Jacana jacana
ACCTAAATGATTCTATGAAAAGCTAGGAGGGAATTGACAAAGTAATTTTTCCTACACTTGAAATACAGCAGTGTTAGCTTTCCATTTTGATTTATAAACATAAAAAAAACCCCAACACCTAAGACTGGTATTTTTGCTCTGGTGTAGGGACCTGTACCAGGAACCTATGGCCTAATAAAATGAACTTGAAAAGGCCAAATAAAGCAAAGGTCTAACATATTTCCAAAGAAAATATTTTAGAAATAAATAAAAAAGAAGGAGGAAAAGTACAGTACACTCACCAGGCGTGTGTTAACAACAGGAAACAGCAATGCCAAGAGTGCCCCATTCAGCATATGCATCTGCAGCCTTAGAAAAGAGGTTCGATATTATTTTCATCAATGGGAATGAAATGTGATATTTTCATATATTTTACATAGTATCTATTCAATAAAAGGTAGCAAGACAGTTAAGAAAATTCTTCTAGCTTGAATTTGAACGAAGCTACAATTAAATGAAATAACCAGGACAAAACCCTCTCTTTAAATACACACTTAAATAATTTCCTAAAGTAGGACTGCTTTCTATAATGAGCTTTGGATTCCTAGAAAGCCTGGACTGCCTGTTTGTGTTAATCCTGTTCATGGTGCAAGCTGCTAAATAGTTGGAATTTTGTTGTTCATTTGTGTTTCAGGACTTAAAATAGCCTATTTGATAAAGGTTTTTCCCACAGTCTAAGTCCATAATTGTACAGCTTCAAAGTACAGCTTCAGGAATTTGGGAGAAGTCCTTTAAATAAAATAGTTACAGTTTTAAAAATGCAACAGCAAGAACTAAGCAAAGAATAAGGCAGGAAAGCAAGAGTAGAACACTGTACTTTGTACAGTTGTTGCATCCCAAGAACACAAAAACAGTATCAGTACTCTTTCAGTCTACTTTACATTCAGACACAAAGTAAAGAATAAACTGTCTACAACCACTGCCTGTCACAGACTGTTAGGAATTTAAAAGTAACTTAAGGGCAAAATTTTAAAACAGTTTTTCAAATATAACTTATATGCTGTCAGGTGTTAGAAAACAGAAAGGCTCATTCTGAAAACCAACAAATATTGTGGTCTCCACTGTGACCAGTTTTTTGCAGGTGTATAGTAAACCCAGGATTTCCTGGACACTGGTCACACACTCTGAGATGGAGAGGCTAACAGAACATCTCTGTTTTCAGCTTGCTTCCTGCCTCAATAGGGAACAGCAGGAAAACGTTGCGGACAGACACTAGCAGTTCCAAAGTAATTCACAAGGTATGTCCCCCAGCACCATTTTTTCCAGTCACTGCCTAGACCAAGAGAAGAAAGAGCCAAGTTAAGTGCTAGCTGGCAATCACAGCCACTGCTGGGTATTACTCTGCCTGGGAAGCCCTGTCACCCTCCCCACAATGACCAGTTAACCCCCTTAGCTGCTTACTGGACTCTACCACAGTAGCCAAATAGAGCTCCTGCACATTAGAAGCTCTTGTGGTTCCTACAGCTAGTAGAAACTGCATAGGTTTGAGAAATACTCAAGGCAGCAGGCAGTTGCTTTCGCTATTTAACTTATAGCCACAGTTTTAAAACTAGACACATACTGTATGCATGGCCTCAATGACGCCTGGTTCCTCATTTTTAGTGAGGATAATAAGGAGGTCCCAGGCACATGCCATAACTTACACAAGCCCGTACGTTCATCTGTAGAAAGACGCCTGCAGTCTCATCTGTTACTGAGCTAATCCATACTGCTAAGCAAGGCCAAAACCACCAGCACCAAAGAACTGAGGGTATGGGGCTCAACACCCACCACTTAAGCCCTGACGCTTCTCAAGGTGTCAGTTTTCAATCCAACCAATATGCCTTTCCAACTGGATATGTATCTTCATATTTTATGACTTGAGCTGTGATTAACTTCTAAAATACATTATACAAGTAGACAGAAATACAGTAAGGAAGAGGCATTACCTGAAGAGAATCATTGCAACCCGACATGGAGGGCAGGCAAGAAGAAAAATCTGAAAGGTTAGAAACAAATTTCAATTAATGATATCATCCCTTTTAGACTCCATTTTCCATATCTTTCTTTCACAGTTCCATATGTCACAAAGAAGAACTGATTTACAGCAGAGCTGGAAAAGAATAAAAATCTTTAACAAATTACAGGGTCTCACATTACCTATATATAAAAGTATTGAAGTGGTATGAGCAGCACCCAGGGTTTGGCTTCTGCTAGTGCCTAAGAAACAAGTCAAATTCTGTTTGATATTGTCATGATAAAAGGTCTCTCAAAGCAGATATCCCTTTACTACAGCAGCTCCCTTAGTCCTCAGTCATGATAAGGTCCTTGCTGTGCTCAAGACAAAGCAAAGGAAAGTACTGTCATTGGAAATGCTTGATCAGGGCAGGACCCAGCTGTTGAAGACCTCATGCGAGATGGCTGTCTATAAAAGCCTCTTAATGCTTCCCAAAATAAGGCTACCACAGTATCTGCTCTATGCATAAGCTTAGTGGTGATCTTTAGATACGTCCATGGACACACTCAAAGTATTTTTAAAGTACTGTAAAAATGGCATTGATTATTAGCTACCTCTGTCACATGACTTAAAGTAACTAAATAGCAGCACGGTTCTTTTTTTCTTTACA
The DNA here is from genome assembly GCA_013400555.1 of Jacana jacana. Lineage (NCBI taxonomy): Eukaryota > Metazoa > Chordata > Aves > Charadriiformes > Jacanidae > Jacana > Jacana jacana. Next base: position 2,646 of record VZTM01018523.1, read on the forward strand.
GGCAATACTCCTACAATAAATAAGGACCTGATTTAAATTTTGATGTAATAAAGTATTTGCAACAATGCCCCATCTACATGTAGAGGATAACAAGACCTCTTGATACTGCTGTCCAAAAAGCCTCAGAGCTACTTAAAATACTTCCTATCAGTAAGCCCTACTCTAGATACGAAAAGATTAGTACATAAGGGTTCAGTGATAAAAATCCTGCTTGGCTTTTTTTTTTTTAAATATATTGTAAACTACTGCAAAGAGAGACTTTGGCCTGTGGTCTGATAAAAAGCATATGATATAAAAAAAAAAAAAAACCAGATCACACTTTTTACTGCTGTTAAAATAAATTCACAATAAATTATTTCACTGCCAACCTACAAAACAAATTATCATTAGGTCACTTCAAGTGAGACCATTTGGAGAATACATCTGCTTTAATGGAGGAGTCAGATTAGACAACTCGCCAAATGGGCTTTTTTTGAAGTGTTGCAGGGGTGGGAAGAGGTCTCTGATGTACATTCTAATTAACTGCTATCAAATCATGTACTTGCAGCAGCAACAGTAGAAATGTTGAAGTCTGGATCACACTACTGAGCCCTTGCATATAAAAGGGGCTCGCTCTCATTACCATACAAATAAATGTACACATTCCAATTATTTAACTTTCAGAGCAAGTTCTTAATATACAGACTTTCATTTCTCTGATCCACTTACCTGTATGTTTAATTCAGGTCAGTCTCATTAATTGTTTAACACATGTACACATACAAATTGGGTTTCCTAAGTGATACAGAACTCTAACAAAGGCACTGCAAGGAGGAGGTAGCAATTTAATTTCACTGAATGTATCCCAAGGCATTTCTTAGCAACTGCTGTGAAAATCCAATCAGTTTCTCTGAACTCTTGTATTAGAAAAACAGCAATGTCAACTCATCAGAACACTTTAAAGAGGAAAAAAGCTTAACAGATGCATGATGACAACCCAGTAATGGATGCTCTTTTTTGTGCTGAGAAAAAAGAAAAATCTTAAGATGTCTATGTATCACCTTGCACATAAGGCTCATGTGGCTTCTGGGAAAAGTGTCTGACACTTACTATGCTTCACTATTCCATCATTGTGTATTTTTGTTATACACTTTGTTTGCTAACTAAAGTTCTTTGAATTCTGGACTATATTTTCTCTTCTTTGGAGGCCATAAATATCTTGTACAGGTTTCTGATAATAACTATCTTTTCCCATGCTGCTTGCATTCATTAGTTTTTAAACACTTGATATTGTACATCAGCAAATGGAGGTGTAATATTTGGAGTCTCACTAGTTCATCCCGAGTTTTAAATTCAGATTTATTGTACAATATCCCTAAATTCAGGAACCTGAGAGAAGATACGTGTTCCTTTTGAAGCGCAGTTCATACCTTCACAGAAAAAAACTCCAGTCTTCCAATACAGAATTCCTCTTTACTTCCTACATCTTAAAAAAACAAAACAAAACCACCAAACCAACAAATGAAAAAACCACCAGATTGGCCTTTTTCTCTGTATGCACAAAATAGTCACACTAGAAATATGTCTCCATCACACCAGTAATTTGTTTTTCTGACACACTGCAGAGTGCTCCAACTACCACAGACTAGAGCAAAAAGCACAATGCAGGTCTGTGCACTGTCTGAATCTCACCACTGAGGATAAGAAATAGCTAGTATTAAAATAGGATGGCATGGTTACAAAGGCTGAGGATGGACATAATCTAAAATACTTCATTACCATGGAAACAGGCGAAGAAGAGAACAAGATTCACAGCTGTTTATTTTTACATCAACCCTACTGCAAAAAAAACCCACAGTTTTAGGAACTAATGAGGGAAAAATAACTATTTATTCTGTTTAAGCATGCAAGTCCCTCTGTTATGAGGGATCTTTCCGAAAACAAGCCCGTCTTCCATTTTTTTGTCACAGCAGAGAATTAACTAGGACATTTATGTTAAAATCTCAGGGTAATTAAGAGATCTTCAGATGTATCACTTTTAGCAGTTTAGCATCAAGCACTTCCTCTCTAAATATGCATATGCTCCCTGTGATAAATAAACGTCGACCTCTTAAAAAAGAATGTTTTTACAAGACACCCCTGTATCTGATTTCCAAATAACTGTATCGCTGAGTAGATTCACACATGATAAAAGGTATCAATGTTCAGCTCGGAGTAATTAGCAGCCTTGACATACATACCTAGCTCCCAGCAGACAAGCCCACAAGCTCTACCGCGGGTGTTTGCATACTTATCCCATAATCATATTACATTTCACTGTCATACTGGAAAGGAAAGCTTTTGCCTCGCAGGAGGAAACAGCTATGTTTTATAAAACCAAACAACGTCACATTAAATTAGCGGCACGGCTGCAAAGAGCTCTCAGCCTCTCTTTGCCCACTGGAACTCCCAAGGTTTTAGGCACTCGGGCACACACGGGTGTTACCCCCTGCACCCCAACATTGTGGAGTTCCAGTGCAAACAGGGCAGTGAGTCTTGTAAAACAAACACTTTAGTAGGCTTCTCCTCATTCAGGGCAGAATAACTAAATTTTCCAGTTTAGAAGAAATTATAGAATCACAGAATGGTTAAAGCTAGAAGGGACCTGAAAGATCATCAGGTTCCAACCCCTAGAACAGGTTGCTCAAAGCTCCATCCAGCCTGGCCTTAAACACTTCCAGGGATGGGGCATCCACAGCTTCTCTGGCCAACCTGTTCCAGTGCCTCACCACCCTCACAGTAAAGAATTTATTTCTAGTATCTGATCTAAAACTCCCCTCTTACAGTTTAAAACCATTACCCCTTTTCCTGTCACTCCACTTTCTGACAAAGAGTTCCTCTCCAGCTCTCCCATAGGCTCCCTTCAGATACTGGAAGGCTGCTAAAAGGTCTCCCCTGAGCTTTCTCTTCTCCAGGCTGAACAACCCCAGCTCTCTCAGCCTGACTTCATAGAAGAGGTGCTCCAGCCCTCGGGTCATCTTTGTGGCCCTCCACTGGGTGCCATGAACAAACAACTAAAGAACAACTTCAATGCCCCTCCTTATTCTGTCAGATCTGTTACCTATTACATTTTCCCCTTACAAACAAAAAGAAGGACAAAACTATTTGTAAGATATCAAAATTGTACAAAAGTAACCTTTTTAGGAGGGAAAGATAAGCTATAAAAGATATATTGTCTGATAGGCTGGATTCTGGGAACTGTTCTAATCATTCCTTTCCCCTTTACCTTTCTTCTCTCTCTCAAAAACCCCAGCAGATTTAGAAAAGGGTTACAAAGGTCATGAACAAGGATGATCAAAAAAGTGAAGAACATCTTCCATACATGGATTGATTTAATACATTTATACTCTTAAATCTATAAAAGACTACAGGCTATTGAGAGTGAGAGAAAGAGAGGGTACTTGAGGGCCTTGAATGGCCTTGAGGAAATGTATAGATAACAAGTCCTAGGTGGGGATGACATTGTTGAGTCAGGATGTCTGAGTCTTTCACCAGCACAGGACCAGAAAGTTCTACAATTGTTCTCAGGTAATAAACTGCCAGGACACTTGTAACACCGGTCAATCGTCAAACTGAAGTTCACTTCAACCTTGAGGACCCAGATGAAAAAGAAGTTCTGTCAATCTCCTTCCCTAATTGCTCTGCAAGACCATAAATATCATGGTCCAACCCCATGGGAAATATTTCTGGCACAAGGAACTGCATGGCCAGGACTCGCCTGCATAAGCCCAAATACAAAGGTCACACCACAACACGTGATGGATCAGCAGGGCCGTGATGATTTGGAGACTGCAACGTGTAGGATTGCACTGCTTAACTGCTCCTTCACCCAGAAGGTTTATACCCACGGTATTTTTCTGCCTGTAATAATTTAAAATTTCCTGAAAGAAATTAGTGCCACCCTGTCATTCGGTATTTGATGGAGTTCCCAAGAAATAACTTTTGAGTTCAGTAAACTTTAGCAATCATTGTTTCCTTAAATCTGCTTGTATTGTTTATTTAAATGTCTCAGTGTAGCAGGTGGAAGAGCCTGGATGTAAAAGGACTGTTCTGAAGACAGTAAGAAGATACCATTGCCTCAGTTTATTCAGAACACTTGTCTGAGAGACAGCAATAGGCAGCTGTCACTAAGTGTTACATTGGCCCTCCACAAATCCCTGTTAATTTTGCTCCCTTTTTAATTGCTAAAAGAAAGGATAGCCAAACATGGGAAACATTCCTGTTAAAAAGGAATTGGGAAAAAAACAGATCTTTTTTCCTAAACTCATTTTTAGGAGTCAGAATTTGCAAAGAAAAAAAATTACTCCTTGACATTGCAATAATGTCTCTCAGTAAAAGTCAAACTCACATGCACGGCAAAAAGGCTAACTATCCACCAAAATTAAGATAATAATTTGCAGTTAGCATTTTTTATTGGTTATCTCTTTCCTAGTGCTAAAATATGACAGGAATAGGTACCCATATTTCAGAAATGTGGAAAAAAAATCCAGTACTGAAACAAACACCCCAAAATAAACAGGAGATTGCAACATTGTGAGAACAAAAAAGAACTGCACTAACTTTATTCTGACCTCCCTTTAATTCAATTCAAATTCCTAATCTCTAGGTAGTGGTAACCCCTGAATGCATTTTCACTTCTGGCACTTCAAGCATTACATGCTGCAATTATCACATTATTTTGGAGCCATCAGAAGTGTCCATTTCCCATATTATTTGATTTTATTTTATTCTTTTTTTATCTTTTTTTTTTTTATTTTTTTTTTTTTTTTTTTTTTTTTTTTTTTTTTTTTTTTTGGCAGGGGGAAAGAGGGAAGGGGAAGAGAAGGAGGAAGGGAAGAGGTCATGAGGTGAGCAGATTTTACTCAATCTGCCTTATTACAACCCCAACACACTCAGATATTGACAAATTCAAACTTCAACATACAGTCCCAAATATAGTGGCTAGCTTGCAAGCATTTTACCCAGCCTACCCTTCTGAGCCATGACCTGCCTAAAATACAAACCCTAAAACCAGTTGATTAAACACATAAAACCAGAGGCTGTGGTACAAGCTAGAGCTATGCCTAGGAAAACTCTCAGATACTGGAAAGGATGTATATATTTATGGTATGTTACAGGTTCCAAAAGCTTTGAGACAACTGACATACAATAGTTTGTCAGCTGCAAATTTTCTCCTGTGTCGAGTACTTCCTAGCTTCTTTGACAAGTAAGCACACCGTACTCCACTACTAGGTCTGGCAATCATCATTTCAAAACTCAAGGCAAGTGAAAAATCACAAGAGCTATTCTCAAAAGATACACACAACCTATTGTTCAAAAACGATGTAACAGAAGGGTATAATAGCAATACTGTCTCTGAACTGAAGTAAATTACCTCTTCAAAGATCTAAGCCTGGATATCATTTTATTCACGGAATGTTATTGCCTCACTCCACAAGCTGTCTTATAGGGAGAGCTCACAATTTTTATTTTACTTCTTTTTTCATATTCTGGTTGGAGTTGGAAGGGACCATAAAGATTGTCTTGATAACATCAGGATAAGCGTGTCCTCATACACAGGCAAAAGTGTCTCTACAAACTGGGAAGTTAACTGAAACTGCAAAAGTGAGATAAAAAAAGAATAGGAGAGTTAACTGCAGTAGTAAAATAACCAAAATACAGGGGAAATAACCACATAAGCAAAAGTTAGACAATTGTAAAAATAATGTAAAAGTTAAACTTTTATGTGATAGGCGGATCAGGAAGTCTGTATCTTCCAAGTACCTCAGCCAATGGGGAAAGGAAGAGGGTTACATGTGGCTGGGGAATTGGGATAAAATGGAGGCTGCGTCCTCCAGCAATCTGAGAGACCCCACAGGGATATGCCCCAGTGGACTCCCCTTTATTCAAAGTCTTTGCAGGACTCTTGTCTCCTTTGTGGACATTGACCTCTGGCTACAGGATTGCCTGCACAATCTTGTTCCAACTTCCACTAGACCAGGTTGCTCAGAGCCCCAACCAGCCTGGCTTTGAATGCTTCCAGGGATGGGGCTTCCACAGCTTCTCTCGGCAACCTGTGCCAGTGTCTCACCACCCCCATAGTAAAGAATTTGCCCTCTTCCAATTTAAAACCATTACCCTTTGTCCTATCACTCCACTCCCTGATAAAGAGTCCCTGCCCATCTCTCCTGTAGCTGCTTTCGGTACTGAAAAGGGCTATGAGGTCTTCCCAGAGCCTTCTCCAGGCTGAACTCTCTTAGCTTATCTCCACAGAATAGGTGTTCCAGCCCTCTGATCATCTTCATGGCCTCCTCTGGACTTCTTTTGGTCCTATGACTTAGCTGGATGTCCAGGGTTTTTTGATTCCAAAATGTTCCAAACCTCTACAAAATACTACACGTAAGAGGTCCCTTCAGAAGTATTTAATGATGCTATTTTTCAGTTAGGACACTGAGGCAGAGAGCGCAGTCAGAACTTGGTATGAAAGGCTTTTCTTCTACCAGTCTTCATACTGCCAAGACAGAAAGATGCCTAACACAAAGATCATCTTGTTTGATCAGAGACAAGCTAAAAAAGACAAAAGAGGACAACTGAAAAGGTAGCAGGGGAAGAAGGAAGAAAAGAACAAGTCACACAACTCTAAACATTCCAGACTAAACATCACAGGAAGGAGCACTTAAAATGTCAATAGGAACGCTCACAGATGTCTGAGCAGAGTTGTTCCTGGCAGAAGATGCTACAAGATGTCACTGGCTAAGCATGCTACAAGTAAAACTGCAGCACATCACATATGCAGCACAGATTTAATTTACCTTTCAAAGCAGCAGCTTGTCTGTCCCCAAGCCACCCGTTTGATTTAGTATCACACTGCAGCAGACTAGAAACCTGTCCTTCTTTAGAAAAATTCCAGTCATGATCACTTAACCAGGGCATAAACTGATTGGTTCAGTACATTAGTTCCAAATGAAAACTTCAAGAAGTTAATTTTAATTTCTACTTGAAATATTCAAACAATGTGAAAAATTAATCTAAAACTGAAATGAATTTTTAAAGAGACACACACACACACACACAAAAAAAAAAAGATCCAAGCTTTGGTCAATCTGCACTGAAATAAAAATGTTCACCGTCTCTTAGGTGTATCAAAGTACCCTCCAGAGCACAAGAGATTAAAAGGTACATTCAGGTATAAAAGGCTAACATTCAGTGTAAGGTTAAATGTATTGCACTGTACGTGTGCAAACCTCCCGTTTTGCCCCACATTGGTAAAACACAAGGCAAGGAACATTCAAGCATGATTAAAAATATGTAAATTACTTTGTTTATTATCTCTAAAATTAATTCTTTAACTAAGTTCAAAACAACCACCCTATCATTTATCAGAAGGTCATGGTTCAACAACTCCATCATACAGCTTTGATTCAGCATCTAGGTATGTTAGATGTCAATTGCTTTTGTATAAACTCTAAGTTCAGCACAGAAGAGCCACATCACTTAAAAGCCACCCACTTTCCTTCTAAAAGGTAGCTTAAAACAACAAAACAAAAGAAACCCACATAACTGGGGTTTGACAAGTTCAGACTGACAAATCTGAAAAGAGAACAGATGTCAAAAGATGTTACATTCTCTCTGCTAAATAGCGGCAAGTTGAATGTACTTACTATTTTAGCATAAAAATCACAGCTGCCTTACTGCAGCTGTCAGACAGGTTTAGGGATTAATTAGTATGTCCTGTGGAATTGTTAATCTAGCACTAAGAGTGCTCGCGATGCAGAGCAACATTGCTGCAGAGCATTAGGTAATACCACAGTAAAGGTTTCTGTGTTATATAAAGCAGACTTGGGGAAGAGAAGAGGCTGCCTGTCCCTCCTTCCAACCTCCCCTTTGCCCAGTTCTACCCAGCGATGGAACAAGTGTAGTTAATGGAACAACTTCCACCCTCTACAATCTAACATCTTGTAAATTCTATATGTTGATTGGGACATTCTAGATTAGCCTCCCTTTCCACAGGCTTAGTTTGTTTGCTCAACAACCCTGTACTCACCTTCTTCCCTTTTTATGGTCATAGGTGAAAGATTTCTAGACTTCTTGTATTTTAGGATTAATTATTAACATAAGACTCGGTCTTAGTGTGTGTGCAGTAGCATTAGTTATCACATCTTAGGAATTAGTATTTCAGAGAAAAAGTGCCACTGAGATTATTTTCCTTCCTTTTTCTCTAATCACTGTCAGCACCAGCCCTTCACCACTTCCTTCCCCACTCCTAAAGCACTAGACTAGCAAAACCTGACAATCAAAAACTTATCAGGAGGGGGTGGTAAAAAAAAAATAAATTCAAAAGTCCAATTTCTGAAGAAATTTTTCATTGTATTCAATTTAGATTAACTTATATTTTCACCTGCCAGTGATAGTGTGGAAGCCCGTGTGAGTTCACAGTAAGATTCTCATCTCCATACTCGTATACGTTCACTTTTGTTACTTTTTCCCCAAGCACAATGTTTCATACCATTTTCCTACAGAAGCAAAACCAGCATAGAAAAGTTCTGCTCTACTCTGCCTCCAGTCACCAACACCTTTTACTTGTCACGGTTCACAATTCATCACTTTGTAGAATTTTACAGCATAAATTCATAAACTTTAAGAACAGCAGGATAATGAATATCTAATAACTTTATCATTACAGATAATTTTTGCCAAGGAAACAGAAACAGTAACACAATTCATAAAAAATCTAAGACATATAACATTATATTCCCGATAATTTGTCATTTCACTAACTACCAAAGTATTAAAATATAAGCAATTAAAGTCACTTGGCAGTAATTACTTGGCAATCTGAATAAATGTAAACCCTTACCACATCTATCTAAAGCCCTGAGGAAGTGTCAGGAGAAACATGAGCCCCATTACACCCTTCACAGGTTTCAGATTCACCCTACAGAACTTGTTCTCAGCAAGCAGCAACACAGATCAAATTGCTGGAGTGGATGTGGCTGATGTACAACCACTGCAGTAAAACTCATGTCTGTGACCAGGAGTGTAAACATTTACAGCAGCATGAGAGAGACACCAAAGGAGGGGACTTTGAATGGAAATCATTAGATGAAAGTCATCCCAATCCCTGGAATTTACAAGGTGTCCAGTGTGGTTACTGCTGCTATTTGCTTTAGTCAGCTCTTCCACCGAAGTTCCTAAAGGCCTCAGGCAGTTATTCCTGAAACATCAGTTCAAGCTGCTACATGGAAAGGTGTGACAAACTGCTAAATATGTTAAAAAACAGCCCACCCTAAAAATACATTAAAGCCAACAGCGATACATTACACCACCATATAGTACACTGACATGATTAAAAGCTCCATTCTGGAGAAAAAAAAGACAACAAAGGGCAGGGAGGTGAATTAAAAAAGGAAAAAAAAGAATCAGAAGAGGAAAATAATTTTAAAAAGACCTGTCTCTCCACAACATGTTGCTCAAAGTACGTTACACTTTGATTGATATTTGCTTTAAATCTGTGATGATCTCATCAAAACAAAACAACGCCTGATTTCCTAATTATTCTTCTAATGGCCTTTAGATAATAAGCCTCAATGTAAGTATTTGGGGTAAGAGAAAGTTAACCTTTTTCACCTAGAGTCTCCAATCATGCAATTCCTATTTCCTTTTGGAGAGTAAGATTACTTCTTGTCACTTCCCCACTTTTTATATTCTTCTCTCCTAAGAGTACACAGAATAAAAGTGAGCGTTACCAAAGTACACGTTCTGTCCTCAAGCACAGCAGGTATTTCCAGATTCTAGCAACTTCAAAACAAAGGCTTAACCTAGAGCTTTAAACTCCAGTTCCTGAACCAGAGCATTCACTGGCAGCGGGGCGTATTACCGTGATCCCTATCACCTTGATTAAAGCACACACAATTCCAGCTCAAGATAAAGCGTGTACTGGCCAAAGCTTGTCTAAGTTAAAGTGGCTGAACTGTAGTCTCTTCAGTCAAAGCAAACTCTGATTCCCAGCCTTAAGACACATTCACTATTCTTTTTATACTAAATAATTTTTTTTTTGTAAAATAAAACTATTATTTCTGACTAACAATCCTTGCCTCATTAATATTTCTCAGTTTCCCTACTATATGATGGTATTTACTAAAGATAAACACAGTGGTAAAAGAAACAATATACAGTGTTAAAATTATCACAGAAAAGCTGTTCCTCTGGTGAATAAATAGTTATGACGTTAATTGTGGTATCAGTTAAAGCTTCTAAACTTCAGTTGACAGTGTTTTTAAACACAATAAATCATAGCAATTAAGAAAAAAATGTATGTTTGTTGGAACCAAGGGCAGATTAAACAATACAAGCAAGCCATGGGGTTTTGAAAGCCAAACTAATAGTTGGGAAGCATCCCAGACCCAGTGTAAAGGACATGATGTCCTATCACTTCATATCTATGCCCCTGGAGCCACTACCATCCTTCTAGCAGTAAAATCCACTCTTCTGCAAGAAACAGGGCCTGCCACTGCGAAACACTGGCACTCACAGTGCTTTACTTATTCCTCATCTGCTCTTTTCCATCACGCACTATGATGAATTTCCTCGCTCGCCATCAGCCTCAAGAGGAAGTATCACAAGTTAATTTGTAGTTGTAACAAAAAAATAAACAAAATCTCAAAAACTTTCATTATGGAGATCTAAAAATCAAGCTGCATTCTTCATAACCTGACATGTTTGTAAAGTGTGATTAGGTACATCTTTGACTAAAGTTTCAGTAATGAATGTTATGTCTACCAGATAGTGTTTCAGGGTGCTGAAAGCATTGTTGGCCTTGCTACAACACTCTCACACTTCTCCTAAATTTGGGGATAAAACATATAGCCTTGCTTTTCTCAAATATTTTTTCACACTCCTTTCCATCCCAAATTCTACTAAATTTCAGCTTTGTCTTATTTCCTGGACCCGACTCCTGTCTTCTGAGGTGCTTTAAAAATTACAAGTTCTGCAGGTAGCAGTACCAGGTTTTGGAGCGTATGAGGTACACACAAAAATTAGGTAGATTAGGGAAATTTGCACACATACACCTACATTTACAGGCTTACATTTTGAAAAACATATATATATTCATAGGAAATTTTGCATTCACTGCACAATTTGCCATCCTGCCCAACAATCTTAATACGCTAAGCAGTGAACAAAACTATTGAAAACATCTTTAAATTTAGAATACCATTACCCATCGAGAACTGAGTAACTCCTTAAACTTCTACTTCCAGGCTGTTGCTTATATAACCCAATACCATTATTCAGTGTAATTTCTATTAAAATTTACTTTATTTCCATAATCAAAGGTTCTTCAAACTCGCTCCCAAATAAGAGGATATGATCGTCCCTTTAATTTTAATTCAGGATTTTGAAGAGACAGAATATAGAAAAACATACACAGTTTAACTGGATTCTTCCAAATATTACAAAGCATTTAAGAGCAGTGTATGCAAAGTAAATCCAGATTCCCACTTGAAAGATCACATTTGACCACAATCAGATTTTTCCAAGCTTTAAAAAAAAAGTGGGGGGAGGAAAGGAGGAGAG
>VZTM01018523.1:19114-37418 GCA_013400555.1 Jacana jacana
ACCCCGGCCGCTCCCGCCTCCCGCCCCTGCCTTCGTTCTCCTCCCCTGCGACGACCGCAGCTTCCGCGGCGGACTGTGCTCCCCTCTCCTTTGCTTTTCCTCCCGTCTGTTGCCTCAGCTTTCACCCGGCTGCTCCTCTTCCTCCTCTGGGCAGCCGTCTGCCGTCTGTCCTGCCCTCTCCGCCCGCCCGGCTCCGCTGGAGGAAGGCAAGGGCCGGCCATGGTTCTCCCCTCAGCACTGCTGGCGGGCCTGTGACTGCCCACTCCATTCAACCAGCGGCCTTAACTTGACAAACGGGTTTCCCCACGGCTCTGGTAGCAAGGGGTATTAGTTGGGCAAGAAGCTGCAGCCGCCTGCGTCTTGATGCCACAGTGTAAAAGGCTAAACTTGAGAAGGGCTTCTCTGAAGGTGGGTAAGTGCGGCCCTAGTTTGTGCACCACACCGAGCCCTGAGCAGTGCAGGCCAGGTCTGGTGCATGGGGGCAACTGGTGTGTGGCTTTGTGAAGCAGTTGTACCGCAAATACCTAACTGTTCCTGTCAGAAAGGCTAATAACTAGCCAAAAGGAGGTTGGAGAGAGGTGAGGGTTGGCCTCTTCTCCCAGGTAACAGGTAATAGGACAAGAGGAAATGGCCTCAAGTTGTGCCAGGAGAGGTTTAGATTAGATACTAGGAAAATTTTACCCACTGAGGGTTGTAAAAAATGGTATCAGGCTGCCCAGGGAAGTGGTGGAATTACCGTCCCTGGGGGTATTTAAAAGACAGGTAGACGTGGTGGCTTTGGCAGTGTTGGCTTAATTGGACTTGATGATCTGAAAGGTCCTTTCCAACCTAGATGATTCTGTGAACCTATAGAGATCTCAGAAGTGTGTTAAGGGCATGTTGTTAAGGTAGTCAGAACCATGAATGAGCGTAATCTGAGCACTATCTCCTACACATTTTATTTCACGTACACTGCCCATAGCACATCACTCTCCCCTTCCTGGCCATTACAGGACTGCCTTTCTCCACAGGACAGCACTACAACTGCACTGGCCAAACTGGTTGAGGCTACTTAATTGAAAATAAAAGCAAAATTCCACAAACAAGTATGAAAAGGCGAGGTAGATCTCTGCCAGCTGAGTGAAAGTGATTTCTATATAGACAGTGAGGCAGCAAGACCTGGGCTGTAAAGCCGGAGGCAGTGTGTGCATGTCCTTCTGCTGTGGAAGAAATTACTCTTATTTTTTTGGAAAGAAGGGGGACCCACCAGACTTTTCCAAGATCTTCAATTTCTTCTTTCCACAATTAGAGCTTGGATAAGAATTCTTCTACAAGATGTTGTTTTCTCAGTCTTTGCTGATTCATTAAAACACCCGTTGTCAATCTAATTATGCACAAACCTGCTGCAGAAAGTGAATTTGCAGAAAACATGCACAATGGCACGTTTATCCCAATCGTGAGTGGAATAGAAATAATAGTAAGGCTAGCTTGATCACCTTACAAGGTGACCTTAAGCACAAGAAGAGAATATGGAGGAAGACAGGTAAGATAACTAAGAATAAGAAAGAAAGACTTAAAAAGGCATGGTGCAAAACAAATGGAATATCAAGCCATCACATAAAAATTGCTCTGTAAGTATATTCCTACTAAGAGGAAGACAGAGAAAAAGGTTAATCCTTACCCAACAGAGAAGAAAATCTGAAAGCAAATTATAAAGAAAGCTAAAATGATTAGTGCCTTTATTGTATCAGAGTTCCAAAAAAGATCACCCTCAAGCAGATTGTTAGAACTGGTGATGCTGAGAACAAAAGTATCTCGAGCCCTGAGTAGGTAAAGAACAGATTAGGAGCACTCGGGTAAACCAGATGTTTTCAAATCGTTTGAGTTCAGTGAATGTGATCGAAAGACCAAACTGAATTAAGAAAGTGAATGAGATACTGAAAAAACAGTTTGCAACTGTATTGCTGCTACCAAAGAGGGGAACGGAGCCAGAGTGAATACGGCTCAATCTGTGTAATTATTTTAAATCGCCAGAAAAATCCTGGGACAAATAATCTCACAAGCTATTACCAGCACCTAGATGATGAGAGTCAACATGGATCTGTCAAAAATAAATCACGCCACATAACTTGATTTTCTTGTCCAGTAAGGAACAGGCCTTGTGGATAGGACAGAGTCAGTTGTCAGTTTGATTAGGTTTTTGACACTTACATGACCTTTTCATTAAAAAGTTAGAGAAATACAGTCTGGAAAAATGTATTATAAGGTCTGCACAAAACTGACTGGATAGTAAGCAGTAGTTCACTGTCAAAAGGAAACAATATATTTCTGCCTTCCTGTCTTCAGTCTGGGTCTTTTTGCTACTAACAACGTAAATAATGGAACAGAAAACATTAATTTTGCAGGTGCCTCAAAGCTGAGGAGGATAATTAAATTTTAAAATAGTATTGACCATTGAGAAACATGCTTTTTTAAAAAAATAAAGATGATCAGCGAGATCGAGTTGCATCATAGTTTAGTGCATTATGCTGATATAAGCCACCTGGGATAAATAATCTCTGCCTTTCCTCTTCCTGTTGCTACTCATTTTCTCTTACGCTGGTTTATGACAGCAGAAGCTCTGCTGGGGCTATGCAGTTGACTATATGAGAAAGCTGATTAACATTACCAATATAATTCCAGAAGTAGTTGTCATCTGGAGCTGATCTATTTGACCCTACTTTGGGTGACGGCAATGGATGAGGCAACCTGCTGATTTCTTGTTTTTCTGTGATTTTCCACTCATTGGAAAGAAGGAATATAGTTGCTACGTTGATTGATATGATTGGTATGATTGATATTTCTCTGTAGCAGCACAATATTGTTAATTTGTGTTCAGACTGTGATCCACTATAAATCCAAAAGATCTGGTTCTCAGGTCTTGGTCTGCTGGGTGGCTTAGGTTCCTTCATTCTCTCTATTCAGTTTCTTCAGCTTATTTGAAAAGTGCTCTGAAATCTGTGAATAAGGATTTAGTATCATTGACCAAACACTAAGCCATTACTGTCTTCTGTTTGTTAACCATTTCTTCTCATCCTTTTTCTAAGTAATTTAGGCTCTTACTAGGATCCATTGTAAACATATCTATCTCCTGTGTCAATAGAAATGGTTCTCTAAAAGCAATAAATTCCTGTAACCAAAATGTTTGCACAAGAGCCTGAGGCTTGTTCTTGTATCTAAGATGAGGGTTTTTTTTCTGAGTGTGGCTTCTTGAAATATAAAAATGGTGTCACCTAATGTTAATCCATGAAGAAATGCCAGGGCCCTGAGTATGCCAGGTATAGCCAGCCAGAGCAGCCTTGTGTGGGGCTCCTACTCACACATCAACAACCTGGGAGCTCCGTGTTAGCTCTGGCCCAGACCCCCTTCCCGCCCCAAGCTGTGCCGTTTGCAGACTTCTGTCCTTTGCTCTTCCTGGCTTCCTGACTGGGCTTCCCAGACTGGCCTTGGACCCAACTCATCACCCTCATTTCTCTAATGACCTGACTCTCAACAGAACCTGTCACTTTCCTCAGCCTTGTTCTGCTGCCTGCCCTGGTGATGTGGGACTGTGCCCTTGTTGGGCAAGGTCACTGCTCCTACCCGTGGTCGCCCTTGGCTCCTGGACTGCCTGCCTTTGTGGAGCAACCCCCTCTCTCACTGCTCCCTGACAATGTGTGAAGTTCAAAGTCAGCTTGTGGAATGTTGCTCTCTGTAAAACAAACCTCTGCATCTCATCTCTCCCTGATGTATTGTTTTCAAATTTCACCTTAAGTAAGCCTGGAAGTAAAGGCAAGGCCTGACCTCTTGTATGTGGTAGATACTGTCAGTAAGCATCAGAAGTTGAACTTTGAAGTAGAGGGACTAAAAGACCTTAATTCTTACTCAAAAAAAAAGCACTTACTTCAAAGCATAGGGAAAAGGGTTTTTTCTCCTGCTTCTTGAAAGAAAACTGAAGCATAAAGCAATTGTGTCTTATCTAATTTTACGTAGTCTGTGGCAGTCAGGACTGTACCAAAAAAACCTTCCTACTTCATCATATCTGCAACTCTGCCATTTTATTCCCTTCAATTTCTTCCTTTCTTCTCCCACCTCTGTTAGACATTTCTTCAGCCATGAGGGACACAGTCTTGTGAGGTTGACCATGCATTGGAGACAGCAGTTTGCTTTGTTCTCACAGCTTACAAATTCACATTATTGTAGTTTTTTGTGCTTAGTCTAGGTACTGGGAAGTGAGACAGACATAGGAATGAGGAAGACAATGAGAATTGTCTACCTAAGACAGGAAGGAAAGCAGGCACCTGGATTGAAGGGAACAGCAGTAATGGGGACAAGTTTGGTGGCCAGTTAAAGTACTGCTGTTTATTTACAAATATTTTTTTAATAAAGAGTGTGGACATTACATGCAGGATCTTTGGAAATGCAAGTTAAGTCAGAGTCAGAAACAGATTTATCACACTCCTAAGTTTAAAAAGGAAGCTGGGTTGAGACTCCTTGTTAGTCTGTCGTTTCTTGTCTGAAGCACAGTACTGGGCACAGCATTGCAGGCTCAAGTATGCTTTGAGCAGTCAGAATGAACCTTGGAACAGCCACTGGGCAGCACTTGCAGAGTATGGGCAAGAATATATTCAAGCCCTGGGCAGAGAAAGCGACAGCATTTCTACTGCTTATGCTTGTAAACCAGAAGCCTTGTTTCTGTACAAAACAGAAAACACAGTCTCTTTGGCTTTCTACTAACATCCAGCCTCCTTCCACTCTTCAGCTGGCGTTCTCGCTGCATTCCTTGTAGCCCAGGAATTAAATCAAATGTACTTTCCCTTTGTAAATTAGGCAAATTGCTCCCGTACCCTGACAGAATGTTCAGGAGTGTATGTATGTGCACATGCTGCTTCTCTCCTTCAGTGTAGGTTTTGTTAGGATGGCTGTGATACCCCAGGCTGGGTTCTACTAGGTCCTGAAGTATTTTTATAGTCTCCTTTTATTCACCTTTCAAAAAGTAATCAAACCCAGAATCAATTGCGAAAGCAGTGGGGCTGCAAGCAATACTACTTGCTCTACATGCTAATTACTTAAACCTGGAAACCATTGACAACCACCTGGGAAAATTCCAAGTCTGGTGACACACTCAGTAAAGGGTGGCACTTTTTGGTTGTTATTTTGCTGGTTTGGTTTTTTCCTTGCTACAAATCTAGGTTCAGAGAGATTTTTCTGTCAGTTATTCTGACTTCCTTCTGTTTAGTCAGTTGCTCACATGTATTTTTTATGAATTTAAAGAAAGTCTTGTGGTAGTGTAATTGCTGATTTCCTCTCACGGAGTTTTCTTGAGAGAAAGAAGAAAGGCTGTTGCATTTATCATCTCTCTCCCTGTCAGCTCATTTAGCTGGAACATATGCTAGACAATACTGAAAAAAAGTAAATGTCAACTTGAAACATTCAAAATAGAAGCTTAAAAAGCATATCTCATCTTCATGTTTTCTAATCTGATGGACCACAAATAATTATATAAAGCACAAACAGAGACTTGTTAGGTGGTGACTGTGAGAACTGGCTCCTCGTTGAATCACATTTCTGTCACATTTGCAGTGTTTTACTTATTTTTTTTTTCCCTTACATAAAAAGCTGCAATATTAATAGACACAAAACCAGTTGGATGTGAAAGCAGGGAGAAATAAAGAAATATCATGGATGTGCGCAGTTTGCTTTGGGATAAAAAAAAATCCTAGTTAAGGGTTCATCTGCATATTAATTACTCTACCGATATTGAAGTTGAAAGGTCAAACAGTAACGATAATGTGGGCTGAGGATGCACCTGAGAAATGGTGATGTGTTTCTTTGTAGGTTCCTGTGTTAAATGAGTAAAGGCGTTCTCTGAAGTTGTTTGGACCTCGGGGAAACTATCTTTTTTCAAGATGAATGGGGAAAAAAATGGATCTGCTACAAAACATGAGTTCTCAGGAAAACTAAAGTTTCCATCCAGACGTTATTTATGTGTTCTTAAGCTTGAAGTATCTTGAGAACGAACAGAAAGAATATGACTGCTCTTTTCACACATCAGTAACTAAACATTTTATGCCTTAAAGTGCTCAGTGACATTCACTCCCTTTTGTGTTTGTGTCCTCTACTGTTTAGCCATTTTTCAGTTTTCAAGGCATTTGCTTTGTTTCTTGTCCAGTGCTAGCACCATAATATTCCCAAGGATAATAAAAGCCATTTCACAAAGAACCACCCAAAGTCTTTTTCTTGGAAGCTGAGCTTTAACAGAACTTTTCTCACTGGTGCCTTCCAAGTCAAAATAATAGATTAATATAATGCACACTTATAGATGCTTATATCCACAACAATTCAATAAATTTTCTAACAGTCTAGTTAGTCTTTCAGTGAACCAGACCCAAATACCTATAGATAGACTACAAGGTACTTTTCACGCTGGTGCCTCAGAAAAATATGTGAAGTCAAGGAATAAAATGATGGATTTGACTGCCTGGTTCCTGTTTGTTAGAGCTGATTTTAGCTATGACTGGTATATGTAGGAGGTATGTGATTCTAGAAGCCTACATAGATATGCAGGGAGAAGAATTTGTGCTTTCTATTTTTGTTCTATTTTGCTAATGTTTATTTGGCACATTGACATCCATGAAGACTTACTGAAAACCCTTTTAGTTAAGACTGAGTTCAGTCTTAAAAACTGAAATCTAATTTCTGGTTATGAGACACTCTGTCACTACTAATGAATCTCAGCCTGAGAGATTCTGAACACTTCTGTATTCCCTAAACGTTTGGGTGGAATTTGCCTTTATTATTAATACCACAGTGACATTTGGTATTCAAAATCAGGGAACTGTTACATTTAACATAATTTAATTCCATTCTCAGAAACAAAACAAAAGGTAGGAAGGAGAGCTATTACATTATGTAATCTCTGGTTAATTAAGTTTTACAAAATTTATACTCTTCCATTCTGTCATGGAACAGTATGTGATCAGGTCTCTTATGTCTCATTGTTGTGTTATCACTGTGTATTTTGATGTCTCGTGATATTTAGGGATGGTGGTGTTCAATACCTCAGCTTTTACTGGTATATCAGGCAGATACGGTTTTCACAAAGATTTCTGAGCCAGGCACAGGTTCTGTTTCCTCCACCTATCATGTGTTAGCGTACATACATCTCAGTCACACAAGTTAATATTTCAGTTGAATATAATCCATGAAATTAGATGCTGTAAAATAACACACATAAGAAAGGGAGGCAGGGAAACTGCTGCGCAAGAGCAGCCAGGAGAGAGAAGTAAGAATATATGAGAGGAACAAATCTGCAGACACCAAGGTCAGTGAAGGAGGGGAAGGAGGTGTTCCAAGCACCAGAGCAGAGATTTCACTGTAGCCCAGGGTTAAGACCATGGTGAGGCATGTAAAGACATTGTTTTAATAAGTTATTGAGGAAAAATGGGTATACTCATGTGTTTTCAGGGCAGATTTACACACTTCATAGAGCGTAGGAGCCTCACACAAATCAGAGGTCAAGACTGAGTTCTTTGTTATTGAAAGGATTATTTAACCATTCTGTTAAAAAGACTGTATGGAATAATGAGCCCTCTAGTGGTTGGTCACCCTCTTACATTGTCATTATAATGCTCTATTAACTAATACAATAAAAACATGCCCACCCTTTCTTTTTGTGTAGCAGCACAATTTTTGTTGTTTTATGTCTTGAGGAGGTTGTTACCACTACTTGTCTACACACAGGAAACTAAATAGTGAGAATTGGACTGGTTTGCTCTAATGATACAGGACACATCTGCGTGATACCTGATACTCTTTTACAAAGGATTTTTACTTTAAATACCAACAATACATGCTCATTTCTGCAAAAGGTGTGATGAGAGGGCAGTAGGTCCCTGAGGGTTTGGCAGGGGTCCAGGTGTCAAGCGTTAGGAAAGGTGTTTGTTGGTGTTGGTGTTGGTGTTAGCAGGGAGGCAGGCAGGGATTGTGTGCTCTCCTGTTCAAGCTGGGAGAAGGAAATAGGCTTCGCAGTTCTCTGATGAGGTGGGGTCAGAAGGAACCAGCTCAAAACCACAGCAGTCACTGGACTGAAATTTAGAGATAAATAACTCAAATTAAGTTTTCTTGGAATGTCTGAAGTTTTTGGAAAGGAGTTGATATGTAACTATAAGAGGTTTTTTTTGCTTAGGCCAATGTAATGCATGGTATTTGAAAGAAACAGAAAAGTACCTATCTTACACAGATGTAATACCTCTGCTTATGTTCTCATCTCAGTATTCAGATGGAACCTGTAGTCACTGGCTCCTGTATTCATACTACATCAGTGGAAGGTTGCTAACAGTTTTCAGTACTAGGACAGGGGAGGCAAAAAGAGCTCTCTCAATTTATCAGGACTTGTAGCTTATGTACATGTGAGTATTTTAAGAGCTTGGCTGACAGTATGCACCATGCTTCAGATCTAGTTGCTTTTTGTTCTCTTCTCTGGCTGATTGCTGGGAAGACTTTTGCCACAATCTCAACCTTCATGCAACCTTTTGCTGCCTGGCCAGGGGCTCAGGATTATGGCTCTCAGTACAGGTGTTTTACCCAGCGGATCATATTGCAGTCAGTAAGAGATTTTTCCATTTAGAAACTCTTATTAATGGTGAAAAGAGGTACCCAAATTATTTCCTAAAGGCCTTCTTTACCAGAAACAGGGAAAAAGGGAGGAAAGAAGTAACAAAAATATTCATATTGCAGCTTGAAACATGTCAAGTTACTCGTGTTTTCCAGATCCATTTGCTGCTGTTTATAAAGTCATAGAATGGTTAGAGTTGGAAGGGACCTTAAAGATCATGGAGTTCCACACCCCTGCCGCGGGCAGGGACATTGCCCACTAGACCACATCACTGCTTAGGAATTTACATAGCCTACTAGTTAAGCTGGCCATAGTACTCCAGGTGGAGTCTCACGAGTGCAGAGTAGAGGGGTAGAATCACCTCCCATGACCTGCTGGCCATGCTTCTTTTGGTGCAGCCCAGGATGCGGGTGGCTTTCTGGGTTGCCAGTGTGCACTGCTGGCTCGTGGTAAGAGCCCAAGTCCTTCTTCTCAGGGCTAATCTCCAGCCATTCTCCTCCCAACCTGTATTTATTCTTGGGATTGCCATGTCCCAGGTGCAGGACCCTGCACTTGGCTTGGTTGAATTTCATGAGGTTTGTACAAGCTCACCTCTTGATCCTATCCAGGTCCCTCTGGATGGTATCCCTTCCCTCCAGCATGTTGAGACCATGCTACACAGCTTGGTGGTGTTGGCAAACTTGCTGAGGTTGTGCTCTATCCCACTGTCCATCTCTCCAACAAAGATGTTGAGCAGCACTGATCCCAGTACCAACCCCTGAGGAATACCACTTGTCACTGACCAGCACTTGGACAATGAGCTGTTGGCCATAACTCTTTGAGCACAGCCATTCAGCCAGTTCCTTATCCACCGAGTGGTCCATCACCAAATCCATGACTTTCCAATTTGGAGTCCAAAGAGCACAAATGTCTGGATAGCCAAAGAAAACTCTAGATGTTCAGTCAGGCAAGCAGAACAAGGTACAGCTTTCTCATGAAAAGATTCTTTAAAACCTTCATGATAATACCAGCACGTGTCCTCTCCCAGTTCTGTAATGCCATGAGGCAAATGCGAGTTATGTAAATGAAAAGGGATGTTTAAAACATACTTGGCATCTATATAATTGGTATCCTTACCCATGAAGGTACTTGCACTGGTGTCTTGTGAACAGAGAAAATTATTTGTCAGGGAAGAGATATTTATGTGTAAGAAAGTACAGCATAATCAGTGCCTGTCTAATTGGTGTTATCAAAATAATTTGTGTGATCTGACAACTGTTTTTTAATGCATCAGAATCTGACTTTGTCCCCCCCGAAAAACCTGACAAAGGCAAACAAATTATTTGAGTGGTGCAAGATCAAGTTCAAAGCATCCTGCTAATACAGAGTAGATTCTAACAATGGTGCAGCATCCTACCAAAGCACTGATTTCTGTGTTGAGATCTTAATGTTTTCCCAAAATTCTTTAATATCTTTTGGTTGCATGGTTTTGTGAGGTGGCAGGTCTGCTCCAGCTTCCATTAAAAGGAAAAATTGCTCTGTGGCTTAAATCAGCCACCTGAAACATGTAGCCCCGTTTGAGCTTTTGAAACTTTGTCTTTTTAGTGAGTATTTCTCAATATTTTAGTCAACTCACCATCTTTTCCTCAAAAAATGTAATAATAGTTTTAGAGACCATAGGGGCACTCGTGATCAAACTCAGGTAATAGTTCTATGCAATGAGTGTAACATCTAAGAGCAGATTAGATGTGGTGTTGAGAGATCTAGTGTAGGGGGGAACTTGTAGAGTAGGGCTGATGGTTGGACTTGATGATCCCAGGGGTCTCTTCCAACCTAAATGATTCTATGATTCTATAGGTCTCAACACATTTTTACTAGCCTGCTTTATTTCTAGCAATTCCTGTCTGCCCCAACCCCAAGATAATACTTCATTTTAATATATTGCATCTATCTAATTCTCTTGAGGAATTAAAAGAGCTTTTCAAAGTGGCACAAGTCTAATATTCTTCTTAATCATTAGGTGGTTTTGTGGTTTTGTATTTCAGTAACAGATGCTTGGAAAAGTTCTGAGACAAACTCTTCATGGTGAGCTACTTACCTAGTAACGGAGGAAAGCCTGCTGGGAAGCCTTACACAACTGGTGTGAAAATTTCTTAGCTGAGGCAGCTTACCTGTTCTGTGAATAAGGAAACCTCACAAATACGCTTTTCTTTCCAAAGGAAACCAAAAACCCTGGGATAAACCTTCAGTCAAGCAGATGAGTGGAACTTAGTATGATTCACACTCAGCCAGAACTTTGTATTATCTGTAGGGTTGAAGATGGCTCTTAAGGCGTTCATTCGCATACTTTGTCACCAGTGGTTGGTATTTTGAGATGTTTTGTTTTGTAGAGAGTGAAGTATATTGTGAACATGCAGATAGTACACACATGAGCTAAGGTCACAGAGCAGGCGAGCCTTCACCGCTGAGACGCCTGTTTGATTCTGCATGAAAACACTGAGTGCATTCCGGTGTATACACCTGCGCTTCAAGGCATGTTTTTCTCCCTTACTGTATGTGTCTAACTCCTCCCCTCTCGAGGAGTTTTTAATGAGATGGATTAGGGTAGAGATCTGCATTCTGCTATATAATCCTCTGTCACAAAACGGCTTGCATTTTTAACTGAGAATAAAACATAAAATTGTGCAGCAGGTGGCAGCCCAGGTCCTGTTTGATTTTAGCCTGGTTTAGCACCTCTGAGAACTCAAGCTTCCAGTCTTGTAGTGGTTACTGCTATTAAATAGATGTATTGTCCTTTATTCAAGCAGGTGATTTTTAATAGAATAATGGCAATGACCTATGCCACTGGTCTGTGCCATGCTACAAAAGTAGAGTGGTTTGGGAGAAGATAATTTAAAAAAATAAAAAGAAAAGCAGTAAAATATGCAAGCAGCACAATTTACTAGTGATCTGGGATAGAGCTTGCTGCATAGATATAAATTGTGTCAATAGACTGCCAAATTAAACAGTAAATTAAGTCTTGGCATTCCTGCTTGAGTAGTGCTACACAGACACCTAGATACGCCTGCCCACTAGCAGAAGCAAGAGGCTTCCACAATGTATTTTTGGATGTGAATAATCTGCAATATTTTGGGTAGGCCGTAAGGAGTAGGGTGTAGTAGCCTGGACCTTGTAGAAGTGAGGATTTTTGAATTGTTGATGAGATTCTGAAATTCAATTCCCAGGTGCTTCTTCCCTCTCTTGTCTTCTCTGACCCTTAAAAGGGAAAGCAGGGAGGATTCACATCTTTGCAAATGGGATAATTTGCTTAGAAATATCTTGAAGAAGAATTCTCAGAAAGTCCCCTCATCAGCTCCAGCATTTGCACCCGTTCTGTCTCCAGACAGGCCTAAAAAATCTGATGTTATCATTGAATATTACACATCCTTGTTCAATTTCCTCCCCTGGCCTGTGGGGGGAAAAAGGAATCCTTCTGGCAATACATTGATTGTGAGATAAAAACGTGAAAACATTTATTTGTGATTATTTTGGGTTAGTAGCAGGCTTTTTAACCTCGCTCTGCTAAAACTACTTATTTATTGGCCTGAATCACACATTTCAGTATTTGGCTGAAGTATCACCTAACACCCAGGGGAATGTTCTAGACCTACAGACTTAGGAGATTATTAGGCTTAATTGGTATTATTACTGCAGACCTCCCATGGTATTGAATATGGCTTGCTTATTTTAAATGTTTTAATCCAGTATTAAGGGGAATTGCCATTAAGTTACACTATAAAACCATAATTAGTCTAAAGTGAAATCTTGGATGGTTGGTTTAAAACTGTTTAAGCCTCCTGTTCATCACAAATCCTCTAGCATTTTTCCTGAACTCCCTTACAATTGTGCCAACGCTTTCTACAGCATCTGGGCCACACTTGTGCCCAGTGTAGCACCAGAGAATCATAGAATCATGGAATCATTTAGGTTGGAAGAGACCCTTGGGATCATCAAGTCCAACCATCAGCCCTACTCTACAAGTTCTCCCCTACACCAGATCCCTGAACACCACATCTAATCTACTCTTCAACACAGTCAGGGAGGGTGACTCCATGACTCAGAAGTCAATGGAGTCATATTCCAGATTAATTTGATAATGATTGATAATATATCAGTCATCTAAGCTGCTGGCCTCTTAGTAAGGACAGAGCCCTATGCTGCTGAAATCGATAGAAGCTCATTAGGTGCCTGATCCAGTTCTCATGGAGTCTTGGTTTTGTGGGAATATCTGTCCTTGTTCCTTGCTTTGTGTGTTAGCTTCCCTGGGTTTAATACTGTCTATTTGCAAGAAGAATTCTGAAAGGTCCTAAATTTTGTGCATGGGTATAAAGTTATGGGAATTCTATTGAGGTGACATTTGCTGGTTTTACTACACAAAAGAGAAAATTGGATAGAAGTCACAGAAATTGATAGGTTTACATTAAACAAGCAGCAGAAATAAAAGGAGATGTTTAGAAACTAGCATATCATTTCTGTTTGTGGTGCTTCCTCTATAATGCAAGTAGTCTATGCATCTCAAGTGCTGTTGTAGCATATTGGAGAGGAATATAAAAGTGTTTAACACTTGAAATTATTAATAAAGGAAAAAGGAAGAAACAGTAGCGTTGATTATAAATCTAATTTTGTGAGTAAACTTGAACTTAGTTTTTTCCCATTTGAAATTCCTACCTCAGGCATTGGACAAAGCTTCTTTCACAAGGTAACTAGGCTTCACTATAAAAGCTGTATGGGGGAGAAGTATCCCACCTTATAAGCTTTTTATTGTTTTTAACTCTGTGTGGGCTGAAGTTCATCGAATAACTTCTGTACAAGGGTGTAAACAGCCACATGTGACTTCGTTAGTTAAAGGCCTAAGAGTGTTTTTACACTTGAGATCAATTTGCTTTTTTGAAAAGAATTTTATATTGAGTCAGAATTTCAGATATACAGGATTTGCATGTGCAGAGTCACATGGCAACCTGGTTTTTGATGGACATGTTGAATAATGTTGAATGATCTTTTATATTAACAGCACAAGTTGTACAATGAGAGGTCAGCCCCCGTTAAACCATGGAAGAAAAAGAGCTAGGAATTTGAATCAGTTTAAAAAAACAACAACAGGTAAGTTTCATTAGATCTTTTTACCTATTTATTCTGCATAGCAATATTGCAAACTCTTGTTTTCTGTCCTATGGTCAGCCATTTCTGGGAAAGGAAGTAAACATCAGTGTAACACTGAACAAGGAGATAGCTTTTAATTCTCTGCTCTTCAGCAGCAGTGTCAAATTCTCAAGCTGAAGTTTCAGGCTTCCTAATTGTGGTACAAAGTCAGAGATGTTTCAATATTTCTACATCTTCTTTACTGCATGGGCTAATACTAAGAAGCAAGTCAATAAAAGGTGGTACCTGGAATTAGAAGGTATTGCAGGTGCATGTGAAAACATAGTTAAATGTTTGGCTGCCATCAGTACTCTGTGGATAGACTGAAGGAAGACATTAAGACAAGAGCAAAACTGAGTGGCAGTTTATGGTGGTATCATTCAGACTGGTAAGGGCATGACAAATAATTAACCCAGAGAATTTTTCCTAACTATTTCCCACTAACATATTTGAAAATAGGCTCTAGTGATGGGACATTCACATTTACTCACTGATAGGAGTCCCAATGCAAGTCCTTTCAGAGTGTGGATATGAGCTGTGGGCTCAGCTGTGTTTCCAGTGGTGCTTTCATGGGATGGGAGGTTAAAACACCTGTTCTGTTCCTTTACTTATATTTGAAGGTTTCTAATCTAAAAAGAAATTGTTGGACTTCTTTTTCACCTTTACTCGTGATCTCTAGCTAATGTTTGCTTTTTCTGGAGTTCATTGGAAAATAAATCAGCCAACGTAGGGACGCTGGAATAGTGTCAGTATAAACACGTAGTTTCTTCTGTCATTGGACAATCTGACATCTGGATGGGACTTTGAGCCACCTGGTCTAGTGGGAGGTGTCCCTGCCCATGGCAGTGGGGTTGGAACTAGGTGAGCTTTAAGGTCCCTTCCAACTCAAACCATTCTATGATTCTATGATCTAGGACCCTGCGCAGCAGAGACCTGGTCTGAGGCTGACTGCTGAATCGTCATCTTTCCTGATTAAATGCCTCAACTAGTTTTCTGCTTAAGGTGTTTTAACAGTTTTGTAACATTTAAAATCAACAGTTTGCACAGTGACTGCACAAAAAATCCTTGCAAAGTTTGTGGGATGGCTGGGGGGATAGTTTGCCCCCTCCTCCCAGCCAGCCAGGTCTGCAGGACACAATATGCATTCCTGGTGGTGGTACTGGGTTTGCAGTTAACTTCAGTGGAAGCAGATTGGCTGGATTCGTAAAGAAAAACAAGTATTGAGAGTAAATTACTTTACAAGGAAACGTGTTCAGATATAAACCAAACTTTGATAGACAGCAGAGATAAAAAGGGGAGGGAGTGTAATTATGTACCATTATGTGTTTTGTAAGTCTCCAAATTACAGAATTTGCATTTTAATATGAGAAATTTGCTCATTAGAAGGAGTGAACTTACTACACCAGCTCAAGACAGAGGTACCTGGTATTGTGGGAGTTCAAAGCTCACCGTATCCAGTGGGAAAGCATGTCTTGGAAATAGATCTTTAAAGTCTGAGAACTAGCACATAGTTCTCTGCTACATATTCTGCACTTGTAATTTTCAGAGCTTGCTGAACAGCCTCTGCAGGCAGAACTAACCCATTACTTCAACCACAAAGAGCGGAAGGGTGCTACCACTGCTGTGCTCCATTGTCCTAAAGTGAGACTTAATGCTACCCTGGACTTTTCTCCTGAAGGGTGTTACTGTAATTATTGATCAATAATGCGTGAAGGCAAATAGCCATAGTGCTGTTTGTAGCCTCGGTAATTGGGAGATAAGCAAGGCCAAGTATGGGAAGAGGAACATCTCTTTTTAGGCCCAGTGATACTGTTGGAAGAAGTCATGAAAGTAATATTCTAAAACTTGGTAAGAGATGAAATTGCTCAGGCATTTGTCTAGGGAATGTAGTGTACCTTTTGTTATCATGCCTATTTTTGCACTACCTTCTAATTTTCTCAAGCTGCAAGTCTTTTATTTGAAGATGCTTCTATTGTATATTAATGAAGAAGTTAAATTATCTAGGCAACATAGGCTAAAGCTGAAACCCCCCCAGGCATCATCTTTCTTAACTATTATTGTCCAGTAAGAAAATAGGTCTGTAAGTGATACTATTCATCTGAACAAAAAGAAACTGTTATCGTGGTATTTGTCAGCTGTGTGTAATACTGATACCTGAGCTGGCCTTTGGAGCCAGATATCATTACAGATAATGGGAGGGTGTCTACTTTCAGGCAGTTTTGGATTCTGAGTACAAGACCAGCAGGAGCAGAGAACACCTCAGAATGCAGCCATTCCCCACTCCAGCTCCAGTGTCTGCCAGTATTTGGAACTATGTTCCATCCACAAGCATTTACTTCTTAACTACTACAACAGTAACAATTATTTTTGCAAACTATTTGCATATTTGGTGTCATGTGAATAAATGAAGTAATTGACTCCAGGAAACAACTTGTAATAGAACTACTGACAGAAATTAAAGCACAGACATTAGAAGTATTGTGTAAATGAAGCATATTCTATTAATATTTCTTGCATATCTGTCTTGTAAACAACATGTACAAGTAGGTAGCAGCTACTGATAGGACAAATTGATGAATTAAGTAAATTTTCTTCTGTTTTAACTGCAAAAAGGAAATCAATGTCATAAGTCCAAGCACTTAAAACAGTCACAGCGGTGTTAACTTCATCACAGTGTTAAAGATTGAAGTTCAACTGAATTCTTCATTAAAAATGCTTTTACTTTACAGATTTGAGGGCTGAGTCAAATCCTTGTTCTCATGGGAAGTCCTTTTTAAGGTAAGAAGTCAAATATCTTTTGGAAAGACACTGTGTTACGGTGTACACCTTTGTACGTCCTGTCTGTTTTTTCATGGATAGCCATTTTGTGTACCACAAATGTTTATGGATGGAAACTGATTAATTGAGACCCAAATATTTTGACAATGAAGTTACAAGGCAAAGGAAATGCTGACTTGTTGACTAAAATAATGCTACTAGGAATGTTACTCTGGCATCTTTCTCCGGGTAAGCAAGAGCCTGTATAGACATACCTGGATGGGAGAGCAAAGTGTATGTGGGGAATGTTTGGTGGGTGACTTCTGAAGGGCCTGAAAAAGGTGACCAAGAAAAACAATCATACACATTTATTACACTGTTCAATGCAATATGCAAAACTGCTGGAAGGGTCTGTACCACTACTGCAAACTATCCCCAATTAACATTTTAAAAGGCTCTTCTGGAATTTGTGTGCTTTTTTTTCAATAGTCCACACTGCTATGGAGGCGATTCTATCGAACTGACGTGAAACAACAGCCTTTGAAGAAAGAGGTTGTGCTGGAAAAAACAAGATGTACAAGTGAAAGTTTTGCTGCAGCAACAGAATGAAAATAATATCATTTGAATTCCAGCAAAATCCAGACATTTTGACAAGCTGGTAAGTGAGATTCTTAGGGGTATTCCATCTTGTAAATCATGACAACGAGGATGGAAGCTGCAAGACTGTCTTGTAAGGACTCCCTTACAAGTTCAGGAACAAGCTGAAGCAGAATTGCTGCAGCATGTCAGGGCAGACTGGCAGCTTGTGGTAGTTTAGACAGGATGTGTAGGATATTTTAAGACAAGAAGGCTACCTACTCGCTTTAAAGCACATATAATACTTCTGCCCTTGGGATGGGGTTTTGTGTTGTCACACTGTAATTTCACCTTCTGGGCACAGTGATTCCTGAAATAAAAAAAGTGTATCTGATGAAAGCAGGATCAGTTTGTACTCATTCTTATAGAGATGTATAACTGTAGAAACAGATGTTCCAAGAGTCATTTACAGTTTGTTTAAAAAAATTACACCAGGGAGTTCACACTAACAAGAATGCTTGCGTAAGTAGATTGCCAATTTATCACCAAATAATGTTCAGGAATTTCTCTTGGGTGTGATTTTACATTAATAAGCACAGAAAAGAGCTCATCGTTTGTCACTCTTAAGATTTTTGGGTTTGGCTTTAAGAAATGAAATACCAATAAACCCAGAAACACACCATTTAATCTTTGTGTCATAGTCACATTACATAGGAAGCCAGTTATTCTAAAATAAGTATTCCTTCATGTTCCAAAACATGATTTGGACATAAGCTTCTGTCTGTCCTTCATGCAAATCCACTGATACGTGTTTGCCCGCAGAAGTTACCGGAATGACTGCAAACAGATAAGCAGTAAGTTGAGTCATTCTGATCTTACCAACATTACTTCTCTCATTACAAATTTGGAGGAATACATGCGAATGATTTGTTTGGGAGTACGGTGGAGGAGGCTGTTTGTACTTGCCTGTTAAATATTCCTCAGAGATGTACCTGAGGTCATGGCCGGCCCACAGGCATACATGATTGGGACTTGTGTTATTTTTTTAATTGAGTATCATGTTTTTACAAAAATTGAGGTCAGATGACAGATTGGAACAAAGTTAAGGTGAACAAGTACTTTTTTTTTTGTTATCTAGATTCTAAATGAAAAATAAAAATAGTTGTGGAAAGAAGAAGCCATTAGGAGATGCGTCTTGTT
>VZTM01018523.1:43460-79821 GCA_013400555.1 Jacana jacana
ACCGGCAGCGTCGTCTCCTCCCTCCGAGCCTCCCCCCCGCCTCCGAGATGCAGGGAAGGAGGCTGGGCTGCGGGTATGGGCTGATGCTGATGTAGCACACGCAGGAGCCCGGGGAAGCGTGATTCATCGCTCGGCGCTACGCGCGGGGCATGTTTTTCTATGCCATGTCGTAAGAACACCTGTTAAGGCAAGGCGAGAAACCGGTTGAATGTTTTTGTTGTCCTGTTGAGGTTAAGTTTCGCTTTGCGGCGTTCTAAAATATCCTCGGGCGCTGTGTGGATTTTTGAAGCTTGTTTGCAAAGCCGGGAGCAGGGGGGAAGGCGGGGGCACGGCTGCACTGGCCCAGGAGTGGGACACCATGGGCCAAAGGCGGGCTGGACCCGTATGGAGTGCTGCTGTGTTACCTCAGGCCTTAATGAAATAACAATAGCAACTTTTGGACTATTTTTTACTACAATCCCCTTTCTCCTAACGTATTTGATATGTTTTTCTCAGTGCTCAGTAAATATAGATGGAGGTTACAGAGCAATTTGCTGTAAATTGAGGACTGTTTCGCATACAGTAAATAAACAGCTGTCGTGCCTGGTGGTTGTAAAAGGTGATTGTCAGGTTAAAGATAATATCTCTCCTTTCTTGGTTGCTCTCTTCATCTTGAACTGCTGGAGCATAAAAACATGAGTGTGGCATGATTGTCATTTACATAGAAAAACTTGCTTTTATAGCCCTGCCAATTAGAAGTGCAAAATTTAGCAGATGAATCTATAAAGAGCAATTACAAATATACTTCTTTTTTTTTCCCTTTAAGTTCTGCTTTTTGAATCTTTGGAATTTGTCGTCTCAGACTAACTGCAAGGATTAAAGACGGGGACTTTTTTTTTTTTAAGATGTGATAATCTCAAATTTTAAACAAATCCCCAAACCAATCTTTTCTCCCAAACAAGTGACAGTTAGTAATGTTCCGTGGCTTCAGAGTGATTGTTTGGTTTCTTTTACATAAATATTTATTTATTTTGCTGTTCATGCATGGATACAGTGTTTGTATTTTAATACAGTTCTACCGATTCCTTAAATATTTCCATGTAGAAGTTATTTTAGGAAATACTGAACGTATTTTTAACTTGCCTCTTAATTCTTATGTATTTGCCAGTTCCCCTTCATTGTTGTCCTAAACTGCAGAATGGTATAAACTTGCAACAGAAAAGACAATTTCCTCCCCCAAGTACCCCGCTGTGGTAGTGTTTTCATGATATGTTAATTATTTGGGTATTTGCATGTCATGCAAATTTTCCTTATGTGTTACCTGTAACACTACACTGTGCAAGCTCAGTGTTGCCCAATGCCTGCTAATTGAATAATCTAACATTTATCAGCAGCTATAAATTTTCATTGTAATAAATTACCGATGTTCAGTGGATGACACCTTCTAACATGAGGATTATAGTTCAACCCTTTTCTAAAACTAGAGAAACCACTCTTGGACGAATCACTAAGACAAGACATTAGATACAAATATATTCCAATTGTCGTTAAGATATGTATCTAGTAAAATGGAGGCAGCTTATTATGCTGTTTTAAATGAAGTTCATACCCAAATATTAATATACCCAGTAGTCAGAGCCAAGTAAACATGCAAAATCTATTGAAGGTAATGATTAATAAGTAGTTAGGTAGTTAACATGACAAATGAATGTGTGCTTGTGTATAAGAAAACTGTTCTTAATATGGAGTTAACAAAGCCAAAAAAAATGTTGGAGTTAATTATTAAGGGAATCCTCATTGTATGCACAACTAAGCATGTGGTCACTGTGCTTCAGGACATTTGTTTTCTCAGGAGAGGAGGAAGTTTGATGGAAGGAGGGAAGCTATTTCCTGGGAAATAAGACTTAGTTTTGTTCCATTTGTTCATACATTGTTGTTTAGATGGTGCAACGTCTTCCACCTTTCTTGTGGAAGGCACATCTCAAAAGCTGGCCATGCTGTTTAATTTTCCTGCATTCTACAGCGGCTGGAGAGTGACTGCTTTGGTGTTCATTGTCATTTCAAAGTTACCTCCTCTTCTCCCTGTAACTGGAATTGCTCTCTGACACATTTCCATTTGGAAGGTGCTGAGTGGAATAGGCCAGCTGTGTGGAAGGGCTCAAGGGAAAGCTTTAAGAGAGTATTTCTCCTCTGCTAGTAGAGCTGTGCTTTACAGTGGATAGGAATTATTAATACTTTGCTATTGCTTTTCTCTTTATTTCCTTTGGGATTTTTGGGGGTTAGGGTGGGGGAGGGAAATTAGGATTGTCCATAAGGTGCTGACATTTAGTGACTATTTCTTTAAAATCTTGAACTCAGTAGATAGGCACATAAAAATGAAAGCTGAATGCAGCAGTAGTTATTTCTTCTGTGGCCACTCTCTTGGAGTAACTTCTATCACACTGAAAGTAAAACACCCACTGGAAGTGGTGTGACGGGTTTCTTGTGATGGATAATGATCTGTGGTGGACATGAACCTGTCAGTGCCAAGGCCCTCCTCTCACAGATTGCTCTTTGTGGTCAGTGTCAGGGACAGGGGAGAACCTTGCCTTAATCCCAGATATGCTGGAACTGTGAGAAGTGTTCACTTGTTTTATATGAACGTGAACTAAAAGACGCTGTATGGAGTAAGGCTTGCACTTGCAAAGAGGAAGATGTCTGGCCAGTTGCCAGAATTGTTTGGGAGATTTGGTTTCGGTTTTCGTTTCTGCAGTGGGTGATCCACATTGATCTGCTTGGCTGAGATCAACAAAAATAATTGGACAGAACTTGAATAAACTACAGTAGAATTGCTTTCCCTGCCCCACTTCTGCTTAGGGCAATCAGTTCCTACCTAATACTTCATGTAAAGCGTACTTGGAATCAAGGTACGGCTTTAATCCTGTGCCAGATGTGCCTAACACTGTTTACTTGCCTGAGTGCGTGATACAGAGGTTAGGAATGAGTGGTGGGGGTGGAAATTCTTTGTGTGGCTGTTGTTGCTGTAGACCAGAAGCCTTTCTACTATTCAGGCTCCTGTGCTACTTTTGGCTTGTGCCACCACAATTTGTAGTGCCTTTTGAGTCGGGATTAAACTCGGTGCTGGCTTGAACTTTATCTTCTGCAGAGGGATAGGTGTGAGGAGTGTGCATGAGCAAGGCAGGTTGGTACAATTGGCTGTAGAGTCATTTTACATTTTAAGATGAACCCAAATATAGTAGAAACTCGGAAAGTCACATTGAACCATTTTTCAGGAAGGAAATAAATAGCACAGGCTGTCTTGGGAAATGGAGGAGCAGAACAAGTAAGGAGAGGTGATTGTGGGCATGGGGCTGGGACGGGTGGGAAATGTTTTCCTTTAGCCAGTGTGTTGCCAAAATGTGATCTTGTTTAATGAATGACTTTTAAAGTTTGTGTATGTGAGTTGCTTATGACAGAAGTGAGGTTGGAGCTCGTGCTACCACATCAGAGAGCCAGCATGCATTTTCTTTGCTTTTGGATTAATAGCTGTGTAATGTGAAGGACATGAAGAATTGTTTCCCTCTTTCTTTGCTTCAGATAGAGCTGAGCACGTGGACTTTACATTGAAATCAAAGAGTACTTTCAACCCAGCAAAGTGTTTTATTAAGGAATCTTAGAGGTTGAGAACTTCTTTTTTCTTCCCTCCCCCTCCCCCTCCCTTGTTTAAATACTGCATGCTTTTTGTATTAGAGTTAATGCCAAATTAGTGGATATCCTGCAGCTGGGAGTTCACTGGGCTTCAAGGTAAGGTATCTTTTATCTCCAAGGTAGAGATAAAGTGATCTACCAATTATCACAGGTTTAAGAGTCTCGGATTTAAAGTGATCCAAGGTGGATCCTCGGTTGCCACTTTAAATCTGAGGCTCCTGCATCTATCCTACTTGAATGCTGTTCAGTCAGGACAAAACTAATGAACTAGGATTTCCTTCAGAGTATATTGATGTGACTATTGATCCCTAGAGTGTGTTACTGCTTCATCAGCTGAATGTCTTTTCCTAAAAAGCATGCTTTTGTCTTGCCTATTAGGCAATAGATTTATATTTCTTTTTTTAAACTTCTATTTTTATTATAAATTCATTGCTTTGTCAATAGCAGCTGTTAAATGTCAAAAACCAGAGCAGAATACTTGCACGCACATTTTACCTTAAAATGGGTGACGACACTGCAGCTCATCTCATGGTTTTTGCTCATGACTTTTGTTAGTGTGCAGGGAAAATGCCTGTATTTCCATACATTGGTAGTCGTAGGAATGTTCTATAGAATAGGTGTATAATGGCAGTTAGCATATTAATATATATAATCAATAAAAGAAAATCTAGGTATGCTTGAAAGCCTGTGAAATCAGAAACAAGCTGACATGACAAGGACAAACTTAAAATAGAACAGTACATTCTTGTACTCTTAATTTGTACTAATTAAAGAGACTTTTAAATTACTGTTTTAATAACTCTGACATGTATTCTGGTTCATCTGTCCTTACTATACTAAAACCAAGGCAGTTGCAGAAATGCTTGTGTTCAGAAGATTGTTTTAAATAATTATTTTAATTTATAAACATATTTGTATTTACATAAGTATATTATCTAAGTAATTTATACTTTTATTTTTAAAGTATCTGCTAATGACATGGTTAGCCTATCTCATTGGGCTTTTGTTCTAGTATAAGCGTGGCTAATGTGAAAAATTTGTTCATAACATCTAGCTGATGGTTGTGTTATGCAAATGACATGTTAGAACTGTACAGCAGACCTGTTTGGGGTTTCTTAGCTATTTCATGATACTGTGCAACCCACTTTAAAGTGAAAATAATATTTCTACAGTATACTCTGATCCGTGTTTTACTTAGCCAGATGGTTAACTCAGCTGTGTAATATTTTAAATTTAAATAATGCTTAATAAATCTGACATACATTTTAGGATACACAACAGAAGGTTCACATAACAGTAAAGGATGGTTATTGGATTTTTCTAAACTGCTGTTCTACAGACAGTAAGATACAAGACATGCATTCCAAACTGTGCCTTAGCAGAGGTTTGCCTCTGTATGTGCAGTTGCTCAGTTTCAGCTTTAGCTGCTACAGGTGGATGGCTAGTTTATAAAACTGCTGTTGGTTTGTTTGCTGTGTAACTTGACAAAAGTGACTTGAGTAATGGCAGTCTCTTGAGCAAAGAGTCTTACTGGACTTTGTCCTTCCATGGCAGTGCAGGAGCACGTGTGTGTGAGGCTGGGCTCCATCAGCAGCAGTGTCCCTTTGTGCGCTGGAGTGGAGTGTTACAGCTCTGGGCTCTGCCTTGGGATTATCAAGGACTGAGTATCCCAAAATACCCACGTGTCCTTCCAGAAAGTTTTGACCCTTAGACAACACAAACCAAATGTCAAGCATGTGTGTGCTGCTACTTATTTCTTAACGTGTTTCCTCCTGTTCCCAAATAGTTGTAGCTTTAGCTATGCCTCTGCCCACCAGGCATTTCCATAGCTGGTACATCCCTTTTACACCTTCTACTCAGCTCCATTTCAGAAATGGAGAGCAGTCCATAAAATCATTGAAAACTGTTTTCTTGGTAAATGACCCTTAAATCCTTTTAAGGGACTTGTTTGCACAAATTCTGCCCATAGGATTAGAAAAATAGTAGCACAGAGAGGAACCAAATGAATTATAATATGAAGCATGTAATACCGCAAAGACAAATTCTGTTCAGTGTTGGTAGTTGTTAGAAGTGTGTTTGGTTTGTATTTTCCAATTCAGTTTACTGGAAAATAAATCAAATAAATGGTTTCTGCAGAGCACACGTGTGCCCTAAGGCACTTCTTTCATGGCTGTCAGAAAATCTTTGTTACGTACCACAGTAAGAACTGACTTAACACTTGGGGTTGGTGTTCTCTAACAAGTTGCTAGTGCATTTTTCTTACTGTCCCTCAGTAGCAGAAATGCTTTTACAGTCAGAAACACTGCCATATTGATAGGTCCCATAACTTTTCCTATTTTCCAACATACCCATTTTGTGCTGTGGAGCCCAAAGGTCACCAGTAGTAGAAACCTGCATGGCTGGTGGGGCTGACTGTCCAGCCACGGCCCGTGGCTCCCAGCAAGAACCTGCTATCAGCACTGGAGAGCCACCCATACAACCTGAACCCAAAAGTCTACGAAGAAAGTTGTGTTTAGAGAAACATTAATGAGTATTCAGAGCAAATACTGAGTGCTCTGCACTGTTGGTGTCTCTCACTCAGTGAAGTATGAAAAGCACTCGCCGTCTGTCAAGTGATGTTACAGATAAGCAGGTAGTACAAAATGTTTGATCTAACTTCACACAATGGTGCAGTTCACAATTCTGCACCTAATTACAGCTGATGGCATAAATATGTCATCTGTGGAGTGTTCCACATTGAAACTGCCCACATTTAAACAAGTGCGGATCAGTGTCCCATAGAGTTCATAGGGCTGAGTGAAGCCAGTGAGAAGATTGCAGGGAGCCCCTATGGTGGTACTTGCTGGTCAGAGGATGCAGCTGTCTTGCTGAAAAAGAACAGTCAATTGATGTGACTGGCCAGATCTACTGAAACACTCCACACTGCCTCAGCAATCTAGCAGGTACTCTGTTGTTTCCTCTCTAGTAGTTATACATGAAATAATTTTCTGAAAGATAATATGTTCAGTTTACCTAAAGTGCATGATAAGTAGAATACACAGTGAGTCATTCTCAACAAATATTTTGTCTTGGAAGTTAGAGGAGTTGAGTAGCCTGTGAAATGTCACTGTCAAATATGCTAGTTAAGTTTGAGGAGCTGAAAACTGCCTATCACTGCATGTTGAATGTTGGCTCAGAGCAAAACCCCCAAAATTTATGAATGAGGATATTTGTTTCATAGTTTAAACTCAACTCTGGTCAGCTGCTGCTTCCTCTACCCTACAGCCACTTTAGATTAAGGAGATTACTAATGCCTGACCTGCAATAAATGTCAAATTATGCATATTAAAGTGTTTTGGAATATGTAAATGTAATCTGTAATAAAATTCTAATAAGACATTTCAGTGTCTGGGAATGGGATTTGGGGGTTTCTTTTGGCTTTCAGTAAAGACAGAAGTGGGTTAGTTCCTATGTTACAGCTTCTGCTTACTGTTTTTGGTTTTTTTCCTAATACCACACTTCCATGAACACACTAAGCTGGCAGAAGCTGCAGCCAGCACTCACTCACTCTGGCTCCTGGCAAAAGGGAGGAGACGGACTGGGACAGCAAAAATTGGGTGGAGGGTGCTTCTTTCAGCAACAGCTCCATTTTATGCCTGTAGCTCTGGTTCGTGCTTGTTTAAAGATCTTCCAAAGCTGCAGTGTAAAGGTGCAAGTAATTCTGTGTCAGTTGAACTAAACCCCAAGGTTACCACTTCCCCCCGTCGCACTGACAATTGTGTGCTGAGTAGGGATCTACGTCAGACAACTGGCTCCACTTTAAGGTTATGTATAATTGTTTGCCAGCAAAATTTGCAGCCCAAGGGAACAGTTGAAGTGGGATCACTGCAGTCCAGGCTTGGATTGAGTTAGCTGCCATGAACTTGACCTCAAAGACTCTGCTAGAGAGCCAGCAGGCTGCTTGTACTCTTTTCACGTCTCTGTTGGAGTCTCCATTACACTGGGGTACCTTTTATACCGATTCAATAAAGTAATTTGCTCAAGTTGTGTTAAGTCTTAAAGTTTGTTTTAGGCACTAACCTCTAACTTTTTGTGTGTGTGTTGTTAATATGACACTTACTGTTTTGGTTTTGGGGTTGGGTTTTTTTGCTCAGTGAAAACATACATACTGAAAGAATCACAATACTATGAGGGTAAGGTGTAGTTTCACAACAATATTTTCCATAGCTTTGAATGTTACATAGAAGAGTTGAGACAGTAAATCTGCATCTGGTTGTAATGTCAAATAACAGCAAAGTCATGTAACAAGAGAAAAGAAATATGAAAAAGAAGCAAGAGAACCTGGCTTGTGGTGCCTGTGGTCTTTTTTGCAACAGGCGCAGAAGCAGGAAGGGAGGATGGAGTGGTTTCCATCTGCCCATAGTAGCCCATTAGCTTGTCATTTTGTACACTGCTTTCCATGAAGACAGCTCTATGTACAGCTGATTCATACTGTGTATTTACACAGTATAATTTAATAATGAATTTAAGATAGCCTTGGTTTTGTGCCATTGTTAGATAGACGTGTGTAATTTTCATTATGAAAATGGATTCTGTGTTTATTTCAGAAGCATGCAAATAGTTTTGCATTTTTATGAGCTCCTCTGTTTGAATACCTTGGTCAAAAGTACTTTCACTATGAAATGAATCACCACAGGGAAGAGGAACAACTGGATGGTGAAACTACATTTGCTGTTCTTCAATAAAAAGCAGGGCA
The DNA here is from genome assembly GCA_013400555.1 of Jacana jacana. Taxonomy (NCBI): domain Eukaryota; kingdom Metazoa; phylum Chordata; class Aves; order Charadriiformes; family Jacanidae; genus Jacana; species Jacana jacana. Next base: position 51,862 of record VZTM01018523.1, read on the forward strand.
GGAAAGTGGAAGTTGGAAGAGGGATAGGAGCAAGATTATGCCTTAGGAAACCATGGAGAGCATCCTGCTTGTACCAGTGTGCTCCTGTTTGCCATCCTGGGGTTGTCAGTGCTCAGTCTGCCTTGTGCATGTGCCGTGTCTGTGCTCTTCAAGGTCACATGAGAGAAGCTCTAGGTATTTCACTGAAACTTGGTTTTCCAGGCATATTTTTCTTGCATGCCTTTAAATAGTAATACCCATGCAGTGTGCACAGCAGTTCCATAAAACTGGACTGAAAAAAGAGAGGGTGCTAAACAATCTGGCAATGTTAGTCTGACACAACTGAAGATAAAAACGTGTTCTAGCTTGAGCTAGAGTGATTTGAATGCTCCCAGATGATTACTGAATGATAATCACATACACAGAATGGTCAGAAGTAAGGGTAAGATTCTTTCCAGATCACATTACCTAGTGAAAAAGAGCAGATGGTGGCCAGCCTTGTGGTCTTTATTCCCCCCTTTGCACAGTCCCCAGTGTAAAAATATTACAGTTACTCAAGTGTAACCTACAGCCTGGACCAAACCAGTCTGCTCTACAGTGGAGAGAGGAGAGTGAGCAGTGGCAGGCAGCGGAGGGTTTGTGGAGGAGGAGGAGCAGGGCTTTGGGGCCGCCTACTCTGTGTTACCTGAATACACAGATCACTTTCACTGCCCTTGGGTCGTAATTTCTGGAATGTATGCATGAAAATAAGATATAAATGTAGCTTGTGTGTATGCTATTACTACTTTATACCTAAAGTATGAGATTTTTGGACCACACTAACTGTATTAACGCATTTTCCTGCCTTTCTGAAGTGTGGTCTGTGCCCAGACATTGAATGCAAGTGTAAAGGGGGAGGGTGTGATCTTATCTGAAAGGCCACAGGGGATAAGGTTTCTGTTGGCTGTTTCTCTAAGGTAATTCATGGGGTGTTCCTCAGACAGACAAAACAGTTTAATAGACTTCTTACATACTATCTCTTAGTTTATAAGTCTACTTTTCCTTAAAAAGCTGACAATGAAAAATATTTCCCTAACTTAGATAGCATTAAGTAGACTTACCTTTAAGAAATGTAAAGCTTGGGATACTGGGTTCCTGAACCTTTAAAGTTGAGGCTATTGTCTAATGTCATAATGCTGTTTTACCAAGAGTCAGGGTTAAAGCTCTTTGTCCAATGCAGTGGTTGGCAGCATGTCACATCATTCAAACACCTGAAGGCACTCAGTAGATAGAATTTAGGTGAAAACTGAGAATGATAAGTAACGGGTTTCTAGTGGTATCCCCTGACCTAAAGGAAAGTACATGAACCGCCTGTTCGGTGTTTTCAAGTAACAGGTAGTACTTTGCAATTGTACAAGTGGCATTGACACCAAACAGCTGACAAAGCTTGTGTTACAGATCCAGGGAAAGGTTGGACTGGATGGTCTGTTTAGATATATTTATAACCAAAGAGATGCTTAGAATTTTCAATATTTCATGTTTTTCTTTTTCAGATTTTTCGTGAATTTATTGATGTACTTACCTAGAGCCTCTTGAACTGCAGTTGCATTAAAGGTAAAGAGTGACCTTTTTTTTTTGTTTTGCATGCTGGTAAACATAACTCTCTAGTGGACACTTAAATAACCCTGACTGAAACCTTCCAACAGGGAACTTTGTCCTTCCATCACTATAATGATCACTCCAAACACTGATAGACCTGGAATGGGGATTCTGATGGTTTTCAAGTTGAAGGTGGAAACATTTTCTGACAGTGTTAGCTTTTTGAGTATAACGGCATTTGTTAACAAGTTACATTATATCTAAACATAAATTGCTGCTGTGATACAGAGTCATACTAGGATTTTTCTTTTCAGAGCAAAAAAGTTCCTAAAAATAAGTTGAAAGAATGGTCAACAGCGTCAGTTTCCTCTTCATGCTTCCTGCAAAAAGACCACTTTACTCTGTTTAGTCTAGTGCTGTACAAATAGTTTCTTACTTCTGCAGCAGCTGCTGCGGCTCCTGCTTTATTCATTTGGAAGGTGATCTAGTTACCTAAGTGTCAAGTCACTTGAGTTTTAGCTGACAGTTTGCAGTAAATAGTCACACATGCCTTTTTTTTTAATGTCTTTTGAGCCAGCAGGGCTTGAAGAAATTACTTTCAGGCTGTGGTAGTGCCCAGCTGGCCTGTGCCGTGCCTTTTGCTGAGGGGTGGGATGGATTAGCACAGGCACAATCACGGGATAATGATAACACAGTTACACACCTCCTTGGCCAAAGCCACTTGCTCCATGCTGCCTCTGCTTCCAGCTCAGGCTTGGAGCACGTGATATTGTGAGCTGATCCTCTTAACAGCTGTCCTCTCCTGTTTTGCAAAAGCTACATGTGTATTTTGGACCGAGAACATCAGAAGTTGCTCACCTTTGAAATTGTACACCTTAAATGAGTATGTTGGTGTCTGTAAAATAAGAAGACTGATAAATGTGCATGCACATGTATTTGGAGGAGGTGAAGTTCAAAACCTCACCCGTTAAAACTGTCTCAGAGGTCTTTGTTTTGGTTTTTTTGTGTTGCTTTTTTTTAACTTAATTTCTCTAAGAATTGTGCTAGTTTCTACCTTGTTTTCCTGTATTAGTATAAATGTTTACAGTTGGACTACTTTTGCATTGTTTTCCTATTTTGGTGGTGTTACAGTGCTCAGAAAATTGAACAAAATAGCGTTTAGAGCTGTTAAATCTAACTAGAATCTGCACTTTGCCTTGTGGGAGACAACATACCGTAATTTTCTTGAACATCTCACTCCTCTTTGAAGTGCAGATAAAACCAAAGGACTGTTATGGTGTAGGAAGTCAGTGAGATTGCCTTCCCTGGTAGAAAATGCCATCACCAGTGTTACCTCCCTTGCCAATGGGTAAAATCCCTAACTTCTCTGAGTAAATCACTGCACAATGCTTTAAGTTAGATTACCCATGGGCAACTCATCCTTAGTCTGTACCTCCAGATCTTCCTTATAAGAAGTCATACTTGACTCACCAAATAATGTTATTAAAATAAATGTACACTAAAGATATGTCTGTCATAAAGCACATGAAAATAGCAGAAAGCAAGTTCACTCAGAAAAAGCTGAGAGTGAAGTGAGCAAAAACTTGCAGCATGAAGTCCTGTCTTAGGTAAATCTTTATCTGGGAATTCCAGGTATGGATCTAAAGGTGGTTGAGATCTAGAGATGCGTTTGGGTATGTTTAGCTGGAAAGCTGGATACATTCACCATGAACCAAGCGATAGACTGTGCTAAAATTTTGCATTAGGACCACAATAAAATTCAGTGCCTTAAATGTACAAAAGACGTCACTGCTTTTTCCCTGGAAAATACAGTGATTGTGCAAAAGATTAAAATATACTTACTCTTGGTTTTTATTGACTTTCAAACTGTTTTCCTCTGCTGCTTAACTAGTTACACAATGAAAAATAGAGATGACTCATGCTTGAAATCTCAGGGGCCACCATCTCAAATGACCGTGGGTGGGAACAGTTTTCTTAAACTTGTATTTTTTAAGTGCACATCCAGTCATCTGTATGTCAGAACATTTTCTCTCCCCTGACTCCTCCCCACTTATTTTTTTCTATGTATTTAATTTCACTGCCTACATTATGGCCAGTGTCTGAGAACAAGGCAGCTTAATGCCCCTGATGAGAGACGGGATTTTTTGAAAAGCAGTAAAGGTAAATATAAAATTGGAGGCAGTGTCTTGTCAAAATGAGAACTGAAGAGACAGGGTTGGTTTTTTGGCAAGTAATACAGAATTCTATTTAGAACTTCAGTCTGTTAAATTTCAGATCAGTCCTTGATGGAAAGGCATTTAAAAAGAAGTACATAATCTGTCAGGTGAGGAGAGTAAGAGGGGAGAGGCTGTTGTAGACCATTGTTGTGTCTGGATTTCAGTAGGAGTTGGGAAGTTCCCGGTTCCTGGGCTCTCAGCAGAGCCTTAGGAGGGATTGTGATGATCTGTCACTCCATTGCACGTTTGGCTGCCAGACGGGGCTTCTGTTCCTGCACTTCAACATTTTGCTGGTTGAGTTGCTCCTTTCACAAAAAGGTTATTACAGAGCAATGCTCCTAGATTTCAGGAAATTTATAAATAAAGGAAGTAGCTTTTAATAATGGGCTTTTCTGTGCTCATGTTACTAAGCTCTGGTCAGATGAATCTATTAGCCGAATCCTATTTGAAAAAGAATGATTCTGTGTTTATTTTCTCCTAACTGTGTTCTTATGTAGCAATCGATTCGTGTTACTATTCTATTTTGTATTAGGAAATGCCATTTCACTTTTAAGTATTTCTAATGTGCCATCACAAGAGTACATACAGTTCCTCCTAGGTCATGCTCTGCAGATGTTTGGTACCGTGCCAGAGTTGAGGCCAGGAAGTAAGGGTTAATATTTAATCTAGGGTAATGTCATTAATGAATTTTTTTGCGTTGTTGAGAAAAACATCACGAACAGTTGCCCAGCCTCAACACCATGACTGGATCCGAGTCTGAACAGAATGCATGCACTCTGGGAATTGGTGAAGTGATTTATCCAACAGGCGATAGCGTTGTCTCTGGGTAAATTTCAAAAAACCCACTTTTACCCAGGGAGATGATTTTCTGTACTCCTTCATCTTTACTTGCAAAACAAAAAGCACCTCATGTCCTAATTTCCTTACATTGTGAAAGGATGTTGTTGAAATGACTATCATAAGCAAAGGGTAATAACATAAGAGGGGAGAGAAGCCCCCTAATATTTAAACAACCCGTTATCCGTGCATATCTTCCTAACACTGACAGTGAGTTGAAAACAGATGGAAATGAATGCTCAATAGACCCAGGAAGCACCCAGCAATTAGAATCCAAACATTGGTTAGAAAGTAGGAATGTAGGTTGTGTATCTGCAGTACCCCTCCTCACACCTTCATGAATATTACAGAAACAGGAATATTACACCTGACTTTGAAGACTGTAAAAACACTGTGCATCAGTTATTTACTTTTTATTGTGCCCTGAAAATGCAGGGGGAAAATCAGCTTTAAACTTTACTATTAAGAAAGCAGCTTTTGTTAAGAAACCCAGCTTTGAGTAGGCTCCTGCTCTATGTCAGGTGTGTTCCAATTAAGAGACAGCAGCAAAATGCAGACTATCCATTTGCTGACGGGTGAGGAGGAATGGTGGCATAGTTAAGAAGTTACCTGAAAGAAGTAACTTGTATGAGTGTTACCAGTCCCTTTCTGTGCAAAGTAAAAGTGCTGGACTTACAACACTACAGAATTGGTACAGAATGGCAGTTTTCTCATGCCTGTACCCCACACAGAAAATGTGGAGGGAATATCTGCACATTCAGCATGAAGTCTCACTTGTGGATTTGCAGTGTTACTGCTCCCTTTTCTACCTGAACTGTCTGGGTTTTGGCAATAATTGGTATCTTCAATCACGCTTTCAAGCTAGAATAATGTTTAAAAATTGAAAATTTGAAACATAATCTGGTTATAAAAACTGGGTTTTAATGCTTCTTTGTAGTTATGTATTATGCTAGAGACTGCACAAACAGTCCATGGAACAAGCCTGTACAGAGTGGTCTGGACTGGACTGGATGTTCAGTACTCACTTATTTATTCATTTTTATTCAACCTGCTTCATTTGTAATGCTTAAAAATAAAACAGAGATAAAAAGGGGACTTGATCTGCAGTTTCAAACTGATAGAGTACAGCAAAGATCTTCTCTTGCAGTATGTTCCAAAACAATAGCTGCAGTAACAGGCTTTTGAATATATTTGAAGTTGCCCAAAATAAAAGAATGATTTCAGAAAGCTTGAACTTACCAAGCCTGTACTCAAAGGAGGTGTGATTTTTGTGTAGGGAAGCAAGTGACAAAGGTTGTATGAAATGAATGAAGAGTACGAAACTGGTTTTAGAATGAGCTGTATGTTTTGGGGGGTTTTTTGATTTAGGGTATCAGATTTCTCAAGGATCTTAATGGTAACGATGTCACAAATAGGGCTTTGTATGTACAGGTCTTAAACTGATTTCACAGAATCACAGAGTGGTTGGGGTTGGAAGGGGCCTGAGAGATCATCTAGATCATTTGATCTTCTAGACTCTATAATTCAGCAGGCTTAGGAGGCCGTTACTTCTGTATTTTGGCGAAGTGGTTTACTGAGAAGCAGAAAATAAATGACGGTGCGAACAAATCTCACTGGCTGCATCCTCAGAGCCCTGCAAGTCACAACCTTTCCATTGCAAAACGGTTGTGTAGCTAAACACGGAACTGCTGAGTTTGTCCAGTTTGTATTACATATGGGAAGAAGGAAATTATCAATTTATATCAGCCTGTTTACATAGCTTTTGCTGGAGAACTTCCATGGCCACGTATCCTGTCTTTCGTCCTTGATCATGCTGCTTGCCTTTCCATGTGCTTGTTTTAGAGCATTGGGTGGACTCAGTACAATCGCGTATCTCTGCTGTACGTTGGAGGAGTTTTGAGGCAATACCAGTATTTTTCAGTTGCAGATTTTCTCCTTTTCCATCCTTTTCTGAAATCCTGTCTGCCCAAGCCACCAGTCCTTACCATGTTCATTAACTAAAACACCAGTGAGTCAAACAGATGCCTCTCACTCTTACTTCCTTCACCACAAAAAAACCTCTGAAGCAGCAGATGTTGCTGTTCTGATGGGTGCTAGTGTTCCCAGTACTGCAGCGTGAACTGGATTGACTCAAACACTAGTGTGCCCCTGGCTTTGGATGGGCTCACAGCACAACCAGGACAGGTTGAGTCCAGGTTTGAGAGAGGAAGTGCTGGTGTGAATGAGCCTCAGGTATTTCCAGGGCAGATTCAGGCAGAATTTAATGAGGCAGAAGTTAACCGAGGTGGAAAATACCCAGAGGAAATACTTTCTCAACTCAGTGTAGTCGCAATGGGCAGCTTTCAGTTGGGGAATGCTTTGGCCTTCTATGTTTTCTGCCTGTGGGGCACACAAACAGCTCTTACCCTTTCACCAAATACTTGCTTGCCCTTGTGATGTGATACAAGGTTAGGAGAGAGAGTTTCACACCAGTCTGTCAGATAGTTGAGAAACACCGGGGAAGCACGGCTGGTCAGGTTTCCAATCTGAAGTTGTTGCCACAATAGATGTATGACACTTCACTCTTACAAATGGATGATTTTTGTCCCGACTGACATGAAGTGCATGTATATTCTGAGGTAGTGAAACTGGAGTAGTGAATGTAAAGGACAACAATATTTTTCTTGGAACCAAAATGAAATCTGATCTTTGTTTAGTGCTACATAAAACATTGTATTAACTACTTTTTCTTTTTAAGCCGCTGTAAGAGAAACAAGATTTCCTAATACTACTTGTGGTTTTGCTGTTTCAAGTAGAATGTATATATTTAAACAGGGACCCTCAACTTATACCAAGATCCACTATACCAGACTTCCCCTCTCCCTGTGTTGGGACAGAGGTACTGGTATTTATGCTGCAGTGTAAGTGGCGTGGTAAGGGCTCTTGAGAGCTGCCAGGCTTTGAGCTTCTATTGCGCTGTCAGAGCAGAGAAGTTCTTCTGAAACCTGATGGTGTTTGATTAGATACCTCTCGAGTTTTCATTGCCCTTTGACGTACAGAATTGTGCAAGAGGAAAACATGTAGAAATCTGCCTGTGAGAAAGGAACAAATCAGACCTCATGGACCTTTTTTTTCTACCATGAGTAACTTGCTTTATTATCAGCAGAGTTTGTTTTCATAAACCCACTTTTATGATGTAAAAACTGAATCATTTCCCTTAGGTTTTTCTTCTTTCAACATTTCTAACCCTCCCAAAAAAACTGTAATTAGTCACAAGATTCTTCTAACTCTTACTGCTGTTTAATCACAGTCTTCTCATCTGGTGAAATGTTCTCTCATCCTTGTATGTGACAGGTATAAATCTGGAGAAACGGAAACGTGTGGAGTGCGCAGCAGTGTGCGCTCCTTTAAGGAGTGTGGTTAAGCTTGCTGCTTCTTCCTGGCATTTCTGTAATATTTCCCAGTCTTTCTGTCATTTTGTTTTGAAATCCTAGGCACTTTCAGTTCTAGTACTGGAGCAAATCCAGGACTACTAGGTATTGATTGAATTCCCTTCCAAAGGCTGACTGTGACTAATAACCCATGTACTTACTGAGACCGACTCACATTTTTTTCCCACTGTGTAGAACCATTTTCCACTTACGAAAGTATGAATGCTTACTGTGGTTTCCAACATGTTTACATCTGCCTGAAAGCTAGAGAAACTCTGGAAACAGTCGTTCCTTATTCCTACTGGGTTGTTTTGCAAGATTACAGAACTTCCTGAAAGGAGGCAACCTTAAGTACTTAACGCTAAAGCCAAAATTGTGTCTCCATTTGAAGTTGGCAAGAGCTCGGTTGCAGAGGAACCAGGACATCCTCTGGTGGTGATTTTAAACTAAACAACTTCTTGCCTTGCAGATTCCAGGTTTTCTTCACAAACTGGAATTCTGCTCTTTTCCTGTCTAATGTCATCTTTCATACTAGAAGACTTCCGTTAATACAATGAGAAAACATTTTAACGGTTGCAATTTGAAGTAGATTGAGAACGAAGTATGTATTCTTCTGGTCATGCTATTCCATAGCACACTGGATCCCTGGCAAGCTTTTTAGTACAAGAGGAAGGACAATAAACACTGTTATTCCTATACTTTCAATATTAAATCTTTACAGTGTTTTGGACTTGGTGTAATTAAAAATTTCCTAGTGAAGATAATAATTTGCTGCCTAGGATAAAACTTCTGGTCACGGGTACTTTAGGTTTTGAGTTACAAATGCTGGAAGAACTGATTCTATTCTGCTTGAGTAGCTAAACACAAAGATTAGGGCATTTCTTCCTCCATAAATAGCTGCTTCCAGAAGCACAAACCTTCTCCCTGTTCCCCACACACTCTTTTGCTCTTACTTATAGTCATAAGCTTCTGGAACTACTTAAAAGCTATTTTTCTATATTAAAAAAAAAGAAGATGCTACTTGTTGCCACTTGTTTCTTAGATTTTCAGATAAATTAATGAAAAATACCAGAGAGGAGTGTCTCTTCTGTTCCAAAAGCTGTGCTCTGATTTCAGACTGTGTCCCTGGCTGCAGGACGAGACTGGAGTGTTGCCAGTTATCTGTCTCTGAAGCTTTTAATTGAGAGTATCAAAGTCAGATTATACTCAAAGGCCATCCCTTCTGTCTGTGGCAGTCCGAACAACAGCGTCAGTGCTTGTACAAGTGTTCACCTTGATTCAGCTGTAGTAAGCTGGGACTGTGGAGCTGTTGTAAACACCCTGCATATAATAGGAATAAGGAAAATATTACCTCATGAATGAGGTTTCTAACATGAGCACTGTAACATACCATTGCACAGGATGAAAGATCCTCGGGAGATGCCGAAAACCCAGCTATCTAGGAGAGAAACTACATCTGTTTTGGTTTGCTTTGGTTTTGTCTCAGCCTGTAGTCATGCCCGGCACACAGTGATTGCTGCTGCTGGGGACCGGCGTTTCCAGCATCAAGAACCTGAAATAGGTAGATAGATAAGGGTCTGGATAGACTAGTGAGGTTGCACAGCTAAGAGAAATAGTGAACTGTGCAATCAGCATAAAATATTACAGACTCTAAATATTCTAGTATTACATGAGTTTTGTTTTGATACAGTGAAACTTTTTAATGCAAGTTCTACATTTTCTTTAATTTGTGATGAAAGAGGAAGTTTATTGGGAAGGTAACTGTTACACTGCAGCAATACGTAGCTGACTTGCCTTGAAGGTATCCTTTGTGGTGCATCAATGTGAACGTTGCATCTCATCCTTTCTCCTAAAGTCTAATTAAATTTAAGTAGAAGACTGAAGGCATCATGTGTAATTTGAACAGCTAAGTTTGGCTTCTAACCAAATGGAATTGAAGTGGGTGTACCTTTGCCAGTTCATCATGTCAGCTCGTTATGTATTATATTTAAAATATGATAACTATTTATTTGTCAGGAGTTTGGGACAGTCCTGTTACGGATCAAAATCTCCATCAGCCACGTGCAAGTGGCTCTCATTTATGCATTTTTCAAAAGAAAATGTTTGTAGGAGAATTTTTAACGGAATGTTTAATGTCATTTCAGTCCGTAAAAACTGGTACCTTGATTGAAATCTTAGACTTATGGGAAAGGCTAATGAACTATAACTAGGTTAAACATCAGTTAAGAGCTTTCTGTAAATAAACCCAAATAGTCTAGGTGAGTAGACTTTTTGAAGCCATATCTCTGTAGTTGCATAGGGGCAGCTTTTCTTTCCAGCAGTCGTGGGACCAGTGAAGCCTTGCTGCCTACACAACTGTGCCTTTGTTCTCTAAGCTCTCCTCTTACCTCAGTACCCAACTCTAGGTCATGTTCCTTATGACTCTTTGGGGCAGCATATGCTACAGATAGTCCTGAGTTAATGTTTCTGCTGGTACTCATCTCTCAAGAATGATAAAGGTCTTGTTGCTTCTGCCCTGAAGTAGAACAGACCACATGGAATGTGAAAGTGTCTCTTTTTTAAAAAAAATGAAGTTAAGCTTCTATTCATAGCTTTATTCAGAACATGTTTAACTGGGAGGGGGGGTAGGGGGCTAAATCTCCCATACAAATTAACTCTTGTTGGATAGTTTCATCTTTACCTGTACACTGTAGTTTGCAAGCTTAGTCTTGTCCAGTAATATCATTGCTCCCCTCCTGTATGGGCAGCGGGAGCCACCTTTGTCTAAACTCATAGCTCTTCTTCTTCAGAAGCATCAGGATAGAAATTGCAAAGATTCCTCTTTCTGCAAGGCACAAAAAGTACTAACCTCTAATACTTTTTTTTTTCAGTTTTAATATAGATCTAATCAACACTGACAAAACCCACTGGTCAGAACCCCTGTAAGTACTACCTGTGTGCGTGTGTCAGCTTTTATGTGAATATGTCCAATGGAAAAAGCCAAGTTTGTCTTTTGGGGACTAAGTTTTTCCAACCCATTTCTGTTAAGAATTACAACTGAGTTTTGTCAAGATAGAAACACTTTAAAATACCGTAGATGTGTCCAAATTAGCCAACTTACCTGCTCTTATAAATACTTTTTAAAGTACTTCAAACAAATCTGCAACTTCAAAATGAACGAAAAGCAACTGTTAACCTTTGCTAAGGCGAGCACTGCCAGCAAGTGTACACAGTGTGCTTGCACGTGCACTTAATGCAGGAGTTACAGGTGCCAGTTTTAGGAGAAAACATTCTTTCCCATTAGGACCTTTTTATCATTGCTTTGGTCAAACTACTGCCTGATACAATAATCTCACGTGTGGTTTTAGCCTGTTAGAGAGTTGTTCCGGTAAACTGTAAAGATTCTTAGTGTTCAACACTGAACTGAGTGTTGCTGCTTAGTCAGCTTGGAGTCATCACACACATAAAACTTCATGTTTTGTACACGTAGAAAGGCTTAGTAGATGACCTCAGTAGGATGTAATTTTTCAAACACTGTCCTCTTTTCACACAGTCTTACAAACCATTCTGCAATCTGGTTCAGTTTTAAAGACTAGGATTGATAATGAGTAATAAAATGTGAATTGGATATTACGAAACGCCTGGTTAAGTGGTGACAGTACTGTTATAACATTCATTGTGGTGTTTGCATCACATCAGTGCTCAGGTAAGGAGAGGAGCAGGTCCCCATCCATCATTTTACACATGGTAAAAAAGGGACAGCTCTAACCTTTCAGAGATTTCAGTTCACTGTTGCAGTGAGGAGTGTAATGTAGCAGTGGAAAGATCAGTGCAGTCAGTATGAATTCACAGATACCATTAGTCAGTACAGGTTCACTAGAAAGTAGTTAGCAAACCAATGTATGAAAATGTGACCTTCAGGTCTCTGTACCTGTTCAGAGCACATACACAGAAAAGACTCCAAAAGTGTTGTGGCCGTTGAGTGTTACACAAGCTGCTAAATAGCTTAAATAGAATTTATAAAATTACTGTACAGGAGATGAAATTGCATGGAAAAATTAGTATCTTTTTATAGCATTGGTCAGCCCAGCCACTGGCTGAAGAACTTAAGTCAGTATCAGCCCGTTCCCCTCCTCCCTTCTAAATTAGTCACTTCTTGGTTATTAGTTTTTTACCAGTAGCAGTATTTCTGAAAAAGCTACTACTCAGCCTGAGCAAAAGCGGTAGTGCTGTCTCATACTGAATTGCTTGCTTCAGTCCAACAAGTCTGATTGTTACCCAAGTCCTTGTGCCTGCTCATACGCTTTCTGCTGGAAGGAGAAGAGCAGTGGGGTTGAACATGTAGTGTTGTGTCTAACTGTGGGCGTGCACTGAAGTCTTTCCTGCTGCATTCTTACTGCTATGGCTGGCTGTTGGGTTAGATACAACTGCTGCTTCTGGAGCACTGAATTAACTGGAACTAAAATATCACACAAGAGTTGTAATACAAACCAGTAAACCTTCGTTTTTGAGAACTGGAGCTCAGGGAAGTAAAATGCTCTCTCTTCTGCTGAGGTTTGTACGCTCAGCAGCTGGTGGCAGTGAGGTCAACTGAAGCCAAATCAGTGTATGCATTTGGAAAAGAATGTAGCATTCCCTTTATATAAGAAATATGCAGAATACTCTTTCTGAACAAGTTTGAGCTTAATTTTAGTACATTCAATAGTAGTTTTATTCTGTAGGTTTAATTTAAAGAATTAACTGGTGATCATGTTATTTTAAGTATCTGCAGATCTCTTCACCTTATGTTACATTAAATACTGTTGATATTGGCTATAACACAACTACAGATGTTGGAATTCTTATTAAATAAAACCCAATTAATATCAATCTATGAATAGATTTCTGTTAAGCTGTTAGTAACAGTTGTCTTGCTTAACCTGAAATGTTAATTGTAGCCTCCCTCATCACCTGAGGGTAGCAAACACGTTAATAAAGGTACATTTTGAGGCGTGCCCACGTTCTTTTAAATCTTGATAGAGCCCTGAAAACCTTCCCATCCTCCTGCATTCTGTTTGTCAGACTCAGTCTGTGAGAGACCGGGCTCTGCAAGAAGCTGGTCGGCATCAGGCACTCCCCAATGGCCAGGACACCGCTCTTCTGTCAGTGCCTTCTTTTGCCTGTTATGTCCCTGCTGTGTGCACGTTGGTGCACTGTTTGTGTGCACCCAGACGAAGAACCTAACCCTTTTGCACGCCAGTGCAGACCAGTTGCAGACCAATGGGCCAGCCACAGCTGTGGTTTGCTCTCATGCCTTTGTTTTTCTCCCACTCACCTGCAGTCTTTATCTGGGCCCTGTTCTCATGCAGACAAAATCTTGCCATATTGTGCTTTATTTTAAATTGGCTTTAATTGGGCAAATTGGATTCTATTTTCCATACCTGATGTTCTGAAATGCTTCAATGTAAATTGAAGTGGTTTTTGAAGGGAGGAAGCAAATCTGTGGAATTCCTTTCCAAGAGTTTGACATTCATACTTGAAAAGGAGTAAAGAAATCTGCTGTATTTTATCTCTGCAGTAGTACAAATATTTAGGGGGAAAACAACCGTTGACCTTTCCCCCAGTTACACAATTGCAGCATCACTCAAGTAGCTTAAACGCAATATTATGATGCGAAGGACAGACTTCATCCCAACAGCCCTGAACTGTTCAAACAGAAATAGTGGGGAAAAGTCTTCAAAAAGTAAATATTTGTGGATGCAACAAGCGAGCAGGGAAAAGATTGATCCTGTTTCCTCTTCAGAGCTGCTGTATCACGCACTGTACCTGCCCCTTGAGTCAGCTACTTCAGTCTCCTTCGTCTTGGTGCATTTGAAGCGAACTCTTAGAAGGGCTAGAACTAATGGATTGACTGCAATTATTACTAATCTAATTCTTCTCTTTTTTTTTTTCCTGCTCTCTGCTTGGCTCTGGTCTTCACCCACAGGTGTCCACTGTTGGCTCTCAAAGGTTATTAAACTTTCATAAGCTGCTCTGCAACAGAACTACCTAAGCTTCACTTAGCGTGCTTCCCCCTCCGCCGTACTGCACTGCCGCTTTGCTCTTGCTGCTTCACGACACAATAAAGAGTTTCTTTTAAATACCTGCAATGAAACTTAGGCTAGAAGGACGTGCCGTTCTCCTGCTGCCTGTGTACTTGTTAATATCTGTGTACAGTATGCTTGTATTCATTCCATGGTATTTTCTTACCAATGCTAAGAAGAAAAAGGCTATGGCAAAACGTTTAAAAGCTAAGCCCATCTCGGACAAACCTGGAAGCCCCTACCGTTCCGTCACTCATCTTGACTCCCTGGCAAACATAAACATTCCTGGAGCAGACACGCTGGACAAGCTGTTTGACCACGCTTTAGCAAAGTTTGGGAAGAAGGACTGTCTTGGGACCAGAGAAATACTGAGTGAAGAAAATGAAATGCAACCGAATGGAAAAGTATTCAAAAAGGTAAAGCTTACAATTTCATACTTGATTCTGATTTTTGAGCTGCTTTGCATCCACAACAATGGAGATCTCCTTAGAGGTCTTCCTTAATTATAAACCATGCATTTTATAGTAGGTAAAGAATAACAGAATACAGGTCTTATTCTATTCAAGAAAAATGAAAGCAGTTTTTTTCTTTCTTTTAATTAACGACAGCATGTGCTTATGGTGTTAAGGTGGTAGAGCTGTACCAGCAGTGTCTTGTTATCACAGTTATTTGTTCCCCCCCCACCCCTCACCAGTTAATTTTAGGAGCTTACAAATGGTTGTCCTACGAAGAAGTAAACGAGAAGGTGAATCGCTTGGGGAGCGGACTGACTGCCCTGGGACTAACCCCAAAGAGTACCGTTGCCATATTCTGTGAGACCCGAGCAGAGTGGATAATTGCAGCCCTCGCCTGCTTCAAGTACAACTTTCCTCGTGAGTGCTGAACTCGGTCACTTCTCGTGTATTTTAGAACCATTTCTCAACTGGTTTGGTTGGTCAGTATTTGGAATCTGCAAATCCTGTCATTGATGGTGTAAGAATTTCATGAACTTACTCTGCCTCTGGTCTGAGTCTTAGAAGTCTCCAGTCTTTTCCATGCATTGCAGAGATCCCTGAAATTAACTTGCTGATACTTCTGAGACTGTTTTTTCTGATTTTATTGTAGCAGTGTTATAGCTGCTAGAATGACAGAACGGTGTGGGTACTGTTCAGGGCTTCTTTAAGCACACTCAAGATGTCAGTAGTTGTTTCTCTCTAAAAAAAAAACTGGAGTGTTTTTGTAGTATTTGCCCTCTGTATCCTGACTGGTGTCTCCCAAACATGAAGTGGTGGTTGGAAGAGAATGGTACAGTAGTCAGTGACATACAAGTCTGAGAGTATTTCAGTGACATTTAAGCTGCACAAGTGCATTACAATCACATATATGGCTGGTTTTCCTTTTCTAACCCGAGTGAATGCATACAAGCCTCTCGGTGAAGTGGCAAAGGTTCCTGGCACTCCTGTGCCCAGGCTGCATACAACACTGTCACCCTTAGCTTTTCTGTGGTCCCACCTTGTGGTTTTGCCTGCGCTGGGCTGCCTCCTCCTTCCCATCTGAGCAGTAGCTGACTCTGCAGGGAGTTGGTGATACGGTAGAGTGTGCGGAGAGGCTGTTGGAGGGCAGTAATGGAAGAGCTGGCTTTGCTGTTGAAGGAGGAGAGGATGGTTAATTCGGCCTTGATCATCATGCTTTAAGGCAGGAGGAATCAGCTATATAAGATTACTCTCTTTCTGCCCCTCTACATAAACCCTGTTTCACAGGAAGATTAAGTTCCTGTAATGGTCTTTAGAGGTTAGAGTTTGAAATAGCAGATAATGCTAAAGGAAGGTTTGTGGGTTTTCTTCAATACAGAGATGACTAGAAGAGTGAACTCCTTGGTGCCTGTGAGACACTTAATGGCATCGCTGCAGCCAGTCAGGGTTAAAAATAATCTAGCAGCATGGAAAACACTGATTCCTTAGTCTGATTCTCAGCCTCGCCCCCATCAGTAATTTCATGGGAGCAAGCAGAGTAGCTGACACTGCTGAAAGTGGCTTTTAGAGGGCATAGCTTTGAGTCGGTGCCCTGAGGTGTTTCAGCTGTCACCTCTCTCCCCGAGTGCTGGTAGAGAGCTCAGGGGCAGAACACACATTCTCCATTGTTCACTGAGTGCTCAGTGCATTAGTGTTGGGGTTTGGTGGATCTCCTCATTTTGATGGCTTCTCTTCTATAGAATAGACTAGACTCTTTCAGTTGGAAGGCACCCCCACTGATTGCCTAGTCCAGCTGCCTGACACGTTCGGGGCTGACCAGGAGTAAAAGCAAGTTGCTTAGGGCGTTGTCCAAATGCCTTTTAACTACTCTCAGGCCTGGGCATCGACCACCTCTCTAGGAAGTCCATGCCAGTGTTTACCACCCTCTCAGTGAAGAAATGCTTCCTCTGCAACTATCCTCATTGCAGAGTCTCTTGTGGCATAAAATTCCAATGTGGAAAAACTTAAAAAGCTGGTTTGTTTCCAAATTTAGAAAATTCCCCATTGAGCTAATTTTATGCCTCCCCCTCCCTCCCTACCCTCAGTGCTTTCCAGTGAGCTAAAGCAAGAGCTTGTACATCTAGTTATTACTTTAACATCTCTTTCATGTTCTCCCTCTGCCGCCTGTGCCAGTTGTTACGTTGTATGCCACCCTGGGTGAAGAGGCAGTGACCTATGGTCTCAATGAGTGTGGAGCATCGTATCTGGTCACTAGTGTAGAGCTTCTCGAGAGCAAGCTTAAGGTAAATTGGTACCAGCTTCACCTGCTTCCAAGCAACCCTGTCATAATTTCACAGCACACACAGTGCTAAAAATTTCATTTCTCTTTTATAGGCTGCATTGCCACAAGTCCCTGCTCTTAAACACATCATTTATGTGGACAAGAAGACTATCAATAAATCAGAATACCCTGAAAATGTGGAGATTCACAGCATGCAGACAGTAGAAGAGCTGGGAGCCAAACCAGAAAACTGTAAGTGAAGCGCTTCACGGAGAACTAATCGAGTAACATTAACAGTGAAATCAGACCTAGGGATAAAGGGATGAGGAGCAGAAAAGACACAACCCGTGCAGGTCTGTAATGCAGAGGCAGTGGCAGATGGCCAGTTCATCCTCTGGCTTCCTTTAAATATACCAAGAGTTTGTTTGATCTCTACTTATTGTCCTGCACCTTTTTCAAGTGTCAGGTATTTCAGGATAAAACTCTATTTTTAACTTCTAAACCACAACCAGAACAATTAAATTTTAAGACTGCACCGTTGCTTGAGGAAGTGAAATAGAATCTGGGGCTGTGTTGTGTTTTCTGCATCTTTCCTTTAATTCACCTTATTTTTACTATTTTTCCTGAGAAAAGATTAAAAGCTAATCTCTGGCTGAAAAGCACAGCGGGCTAGAGGAGTAACCATCACATCCCTTGCTGCACTGGGCAGCCAGGAGTGACTGTGAACATCTGCTTTAAGGAAAGGAAAAAGAACCGCGACCATCTGTTTTCCCCAGCTCAGCACCCTGTGCTCAGCCAGGTCTCTCCTCGCTTGGATACAGGAGGAGATAAACTGGCAAAGGGGGCTTTGGCAGGGAAGCCCCTGTTCATTGTAACTGCTTATCTTTGATCGGCCTAAGGTGCAAACCAGCAGTTACCTGGAGGGGGTGTGTGGTTTGTGGATGCTTTTCCCATAAAAAGCCTGCTTCCCTTGCAACACTTCTGCTCCCATGAAAGCTAATCATTTTCATCCAAGGAACAGATGCCAAGGGATTAAAGCAAAAATCAGAAGTCAAGTGTGGGAGCTTAGTGCTTTCCCACTAATTAGTAGCTTACCTGAGGAAGGTTCATTTGAAAAAAGGCTTAGCTCTACAGCCTTGTTTTTGTAAGAGTGATTGACGGAAAAGCTGACTTACACCTTTTTTGGGGTGTTGGGGATTTTGGTTTTTCCTCAACCTATTGTTTCTCTCCAGCGCTTCATTTCTCCCTTTTGCTGCCCTTGACAGGTTTACCTGGTCTTCACAGGGCTTTTGCTATGAAGCTTTCAGTCAGCTATAAGATACAATGGCAAAAGTAGTGCCCAGATTGTGTAGGTGCCCAAATACTTGTCATTCCTTTCAAAATCTGCCTTTCCTGACTTCCTCTCCAAAACAGACCACTACTCTTCATCACTGACTTCTGTGTCCACCGCTGACCCCTTCACAGCATGGTGTGCTTACCCTTGGTGAATGCTGTTTACAGGCATTTTCACACTGATTAATTACAGAAACAATACAGGTGAGGAAGTCGATAAGGATCAATAACAACTTTTCCCCTGTGTTCTGCAGCAAGCATTCTGCCCAGCAGACCAGTTCCTACAGACTTGGCTTTAGTAATGTACACCAGTGGCTCTACTGGGAGACCTAAAGGAGTGATGATGATGCACAAAAACTTAATAGCTGGAATGACAGGACAGTGCGAGAGAATACCTGGACTGGGGTAAGAAACACTTGGTTGTCGTGTGGCTGGAGAGATCAAGCAGAAGCTCCAGAAGTACACAAGTTGATAGAAAATCTGTTGCTGGCATCAGGTGTTACTGAATTTCTTCCTTTTCTTGTGAGCACACTAACCTTTAATTCCTAAGAACCGTCTCTTGGGTTTGTGACCTCACCCCGTTGTTTGCAAAGGGCCCCCCTCTAGCTCATCCCGTGGGCTGCTTCTAGTTTTTCATTTCCATTATTACCCTTAGCTTTAGCTCTGAGGGGTTTTTGCAGTAAGAGGACGCAGCAGAAGCTACCACCAGAGAAGGAGATTGCTCAGCTAGTCAGACTGGGGCCGGATGTTTCCAAGCAGGCAGAATGGCTTTGGGAGGTCTGTCGGAGCCGCCCGGTTCCGCTGATGCAGAGAGGGGGCTGCTGGGTGGATAACGCAGCCGTTGCAGCATCTGCTCACGCCTGCTTTGCTGAACGAGCAGCAAAGCAATACATGTGCAGGATGTAACCCCAGTTCTGATGCTGCTGAACACTTCTTAAGGGACAGCTCGGAGTTTCTTGCTGAGAAATCTCTTCAAGAGTTATCTCCTGACAGAAGCCTCAGTGCTTGAGTGGTAGCTCTTTCTCCTAAGCTGGTGTTGGAGGAGCTGCTACGATGACTGTCACCGATTTGTAAATCCTTGGTGATTTTTTTAAAATCTAGTGATTTCATCCTCAATTTCATACCTGGTATGAAAACTCCCTCAAGGAGAGGCAATACTAAGGAATCTTTGAGATTCCTTGAAAACAGGGCAAATCCTGCCACTCCTATTGATTTCACCAAGGTGGGGTTTTCCCCATGTTGTTTATAACCCGTGGTTTGAAGCTGTACCCTTCTCAGGTGCAGAATAAGCCTCACCTTTCAATAAACCCGTTAAACAGTGCTGTCAGGCCCCTTGTGCTTCACTGGCTTATCTGACCCCTCCCTTCCCCAGACCCAAGGATACTTACATCGGTTACCTGCCGCTGGCCCACGTTCTGGAGCTGACAGCAGAAATCTCTTGCATCACCTATGGCTGCAGGATTGGCTACTCCTCTCCGCTCACGCTCTCCGACCAGGTGAGGGCAGGGGGGGTAAAAGCAACCCGTGGGGTTTGCAGTTTGCCTTCTCCTGCCCTAGCTCCCCTCTTTCCTTAAAGACATGTTGATGTTCACCCCACACCTCAAACTTTTTCAGAAAATGATACAAATCAGCGTTCCTGGTGACCTATAGCAGCAGGTCATACCATATCAGTCTTACTAAAACCTTTACTTCTATGATATTTAGGAAATCTAAACGAATATGTAACAAATGCCTGTAGCATTGTGCACTGGCTGTCAGGGTAAGAGCAGCTGGTAATAGATCAGCTGCACATAAGACTGTTTAAAGTGCTTTTAAGTTCTGGGGCTCGCTTTATCAGTTCTTCATCCAGTTATTGCAGATCTAGTTAGCTGTTTGCCTTCTTCCATTTAACAAGAAAGATAAACAAGAGCAAACTAAGCTAGAAAAGACTGCTTCTGTAGTTTTGCTGGTATAGAGATTGCATCAGGCAAAAGACACTCCTGGAGGAAGATGAAGGAGAAAGAGAGTACCAGAGGAGGAAGGAAGAGTGGACTTAACCAGGCTGGGCTTGTAGAACATCTACTATTTTGGTTGAAATCATTGTTAATTGCTGCTTTTTCCATCACAATGGGGGGGGTGGGGGCAGGGAATGTATACAGGAAATGTTTTTGGGAGGGCAGGAGAGGAGATTCAAACAAATGACATGCTAATTATCTTCTTTTTAGTCCTTTTCTATAAGCTGCTTGGTTTTCAGCTTCATCAGTTGCTATTCTTTCCTTATTACAGTCAAGTAAAATCAAGAAGGGAAGCAAAGGAGACTGCACCGTACTTAGGCCTACACTGATGGCAGCTGTGCCTGTGAGTATGCAGAGCCAGACATGTTGAGCCAAAAAAAATGCTTTATATCTTGTTCACGCTAGAAAAATCTATTTACTGACATTTTTTTCTTCGTGTGTAAGTAACTGTCACCCATAGGAAAAAGGCAGATTATAGGAATTGCAGTAGCTGTTGCATGAACCGAGTGCTGACGCTGCAGATGAGCACAAGAATATACACTAAAGCCAGGACAGACCCTGTGATCCAAAACTGCCTAATGGTGACCAGTGGTGTTTCACCAGCTGCTGAGGCAACAGCAGGATGCCCAGAGCCTGTGACAGTCAGGGTCCAAAACTCCGGTTTGGATAGGGAGAAAGCAGGGTGGCTTTGGCTCAGATGGACACTTTGGGGCTGTTACAGAACTTACAGCAGTGCTGCCATAGTCGTTGGGGTGCTCAAGCTCAGCAGCCTGTCTCTGAGGTGACACTTAGGCCAAGTCTCTCAGTCTCCTCTTACAAGGAAAAAGCTGGTTCAGGAGACTAATTCCTGTTGCTTCTGTAGCACACGTTGGTCTTTGGGTGACCAGGCTTCCGTGTTCTACAAGTTCTAGCTGAAAAATAGACAGGTGCTGGTGGACAGAGAAGCCATCTTCAGAGTGAGGGCTGAGGGGATTCTAAAACCAGGTCTGAGGTTCAGAAAGCTGTTTGTAGACACGTGAGAGGCACCATGCACTTCTGCAGCGTGCCTGAAGGCCCACAGTGGTTACTCACTTACTTGCCCTTGACGTCCCCGTTTACCCAATTCATGGCAGGTTCTCTAACAGGGGTATGTACAGCATGAGGGCTCCTCCTCGCTGGGGAGGCTGCTGTGAGGAGAACAGCTAAGCCATTCATTTTCTAAGGTATTTTCAGTATTTCGTTCTGCCCAGTTCCAATAGCTCTGAGCTGTGATGGTCTGTAAACTGGCTAATAATCACACATTGAAAGCATCCCAGTTCAGCATGGCCCAGCCAGTGGTGCAGACGCTGTCACTCTTACTGTATTATCCATATCCAAAGAATAGGGCTTTATTTTTGACATGGAATTTTATTTACACATTCTCATCTTTTCAGGTTGGTAATTTTCCTTGCTTCTTGCTCTTTTTTCTAACGTTTATAGGAAATAATGGACAGAATTTATAAGAACGTTATGAGTAAAGTTCAAGAAATGAACTATGTTCAGAGAACTCTGTTCAAGATAGGCTACGACTACAAACTGGAGCAAATCAAGAGGGGATACGATGCACCTCTGTGTAACGTGTAAGTGTAATTCATGGTCCAAACATGCCTTTTTCCTTGGGATCTGGGAGGACAGTCGAGAAGAATCATCATCTTAAGGTGTCTGACATCAGACAAATCTCATCCGACATGCAAATACCACCTGATTACTAACAGACAATCCACCTTCCCACTGGAAAGGGGTAGGGTGTTTAATGGTAGGAATGGCTAATCTTCACAACAGATGACCAGTTACTTTTCATCGGACTGCCCTGGGTTGGTTTTTTTCAATGAAATTGGAAGGTTAAGTCAAGTTCCAGGAATTTTGCCATCTACAAGTGTTAGGCAAGTGGGAGCATTTTTGATTATCCCTGCTGCCCACTAATACCTGGGAGTGGTGAAGTCCATTCCTCAGGTGTTGCAGACAGGGTGGAAGAACACTTGTGTCTTTATATAAAAGCGAGCTGAGTGAATGAATTTTTTATGTTTGGTTTTTTTTCTTTCATTCCAGACTGTTGTTTAAAAAAGTAAAGGCCCTGCTGGGAGGGAACGTCCGCATGATGCTTTCTGGAGGAGCACCACTCTCCCCTCAGACACAGAGATTCATGAACATCTGCTTTTGTTGTCCTGTTGGTCAAGGCTACGGCCTGACAGAGACCTGTGGCGCTGGAACGATTACGGAAGGTCAGTCAAACGCTTCTGGAAACACGCAATTGAAGTTGCGGATAACTATGAGAGCTTGGTGGGATTTGGGGAGAGTCAACATAGCTTTAGTTCTTAACTGCAGTCAGGTAACTTGAGATAAGCTACTGCTTTATTTATGGTTTGACAAAATCTCTGTGTTCTTCCTTTTTTTCCTCCCCAAGTCGCCGATTACAGCACTGGCAGAGTTGGAGCCCCTCTTATTTGTTGTGAAATAAAATTGAGGGACTGGCAAGAAGGTGAGAGCGTTAAACGTTTTGATTTCAGAGTAACTAATGTAACCACTGTGCCCCTCTGCTTCCTGAGGTGGAGCACGTCAATCTTGCTCATTATCTTTTATAAGTCATCAACACGTATCTGCTAACTTCACAGTATTTTCTTAGCAGCAGAGTCTATGCTGAGGATAACTGTGGGGGGATTTTCTTGTTTTCAGGGGGCTACACTAATAAAGACAAGCCGAACCCTAGAGGAGAAATTATCATTGGTGGACCTAATGTCTCAATGGGCTATTTTAAAAACGAAGAGAAGACAACAGAGGAGTTCTGCGTTGATGAGAATGGTCAGAGATGGTTCTGTACGGGAGATATAGGGGAATTTCATCCGGATGGGTGTCTGCAGATCATAGGTTGGCCTCACTTTTTGATTTATATCTTAATCTTTTACAGGATCTCGAGTAACTGTAATTGTAAGCACGCTGTTAATCCCGGTGGCTTTGCCGGGGCTAATCTACTGAAGGGTACCTGCTCGCACAATCACCCTGTAAGACACAAGCCCCAGAGTCCTCACAGCTCTAGAAAAGTTTGGAGCGATGCCATTTCCTGTGACAATATCACTGTCTAAATTTAGCACAAGGACTTTAAAGGATAAATGTAAGATGAATTTTTTGGCATTAATTACAAAACTGTAAGAGAAGAGTCCCCATCACTTTTGTCCAAGTTGAGCCAAGAGGCGTGGTGCCATACAAACTTCTCTATAAGGCCTTTATACAGCTGGCAGAACACGTACATGCGATGAGCTGCTTGACATGGCTGTAAGAGAATCCACCTTTGCTAAGACTCTTGTGTAGCATTGCCCAAAACACATCCATCATGGTTCTGCACATGAGCCTGTGGGAACACAAGAGTGCAAATGGAACAACCTTCTTTTTTTTCCTTCCCCCTCAACTCCTAGACCGTAAGAAAGACCTGGTGAAGCTACAGGCGGGAGAGTACGTCTCTCTGGGCAAAGTGGAGGCAGCGCTGAAGAACTGCCCGTTGATTGACAATATCTGTGCTTATGCCAAAAGGTACGAAACCCCATTGAGGCTAAACATGAAATACAGGCTTCCCTGCTGATATGTATACTCAGTTTTCCATTGAACAACCCCCAACCAGAGTGCAGCATCTCTGAAATAGCCATTTCTCCAGCTTTTAGGGAATCCAGGTCCCTGTGCTATGTTTTTCTATTGGCATTTCTCCTTTCCCAGTACACTCCAGTGCCATCCCTTCCCTTCCCCAAACAGATACCATAATATTTAGTGTGTGTTTCAGCTTTCTGTCAGAATACCAGAGAAAAGTTAATCTGGCTGATGCAAAGCTCTCCACTGGATTTTAGAAATAGTCCCAATCTTTGCTCCCCCTCCCCTCAATTGAACACGCTACGTGAGGGGAAACCAAAGAGAATGAGATCAACAAAGGATGTGGCTGAGAAGCTAAACTGAGATGTGCACTGATAAAATTACAGCAAAGCTCGATACTGATCAAACCTAACGTTGTAAAACAGCAGTATCTTCAGTAGGGCTTAATGTGCACGGGATGGGGGAGTAGAAACCGTGCAGAAAGCATCTGTCTCTCTAACATCAAGTAGGCATTTCCCATCCTGAAATGGAAATCTCAACTGGTTTGATTTCTTTCCTTCCTTCCCTTGCCATCCTGGTGTAGCGACCAGTCTTACGTGATCAGTTTTGTGGTTCCCAATCAGAAGAGGCTGATGGCCTTAGCCCAGCAGAAGGGCATCAGTGGCACCTGGGCAGATATCTGTAACAACCCTACGATGGAAGCTGAAATACTGCGAGAGATTAAAGAAGTGGCAAACAAGAGTAAGTAAAGCAGCACGTTGTGGCAGCCAGTCAATGGTGCTTACCCAGCTAAATCCAGTTATCCCACTAACTGCTTTTCCTTCTTCCTGTCTCCCCTCTATCTGCCAACCCTTCCTAGTTTGATCAGAGGCAAAGACCATGTCAAATTGTTGTCCATTATCCCAGGAACTGATAGATGTTTGATTGTTTTCAGCTAAATTCTAGGGACAGGGTGTTTGTGTAATACTGTTAAAATAAGGGTCAAAAGAGCTGACCATTTTTAGGGAAAGTTAGAAGACGTTTGCCGGTAAGAAAACTAGTTAAATATAAAATACTTCAGGGCTTTTATCCCCATGGAACTTTGTCCCCTACAGCTTTGAACAACCACAATCCTTGCAGTTGTAATGGCTTAAAAGCCTGTTATTCCCTGCTGTAGGAATGATCAATGATCAGAAACCTCATCAATCCTTTATGGGGCCAAAAAATGAATAAACTAACTGGGGAAAAAAAGTCTCTGAAGCACTTGGCACCTCCTGCAAGGGCACAATAGAGCTGGACTGAAGCACAGACTAAGCACTGCCTTTGACAGCAGAACCTGCTCTTTGAAACCCAGAGAACAAGGATGACAGGCACTATTAAGTCTTGCCTTTAAAAAAGGAATCTGTTAGTCTCAGACTTGGGTTTTAACACTTAAGCTGTGCTTTTCTACCAGGCCCTTAGCAAATTACCATCCACGTAGCTTTGTTTATGCAAAAGTATTTGCTTACCCATTCTTTCTACCTTCTAGGCAGGAATCTCCCACTGAGATTCAAATAAGTTAGTTGTAACTTTTTTCCACAACTATTTTGAAATAAGAGCTCATTCTCGTTTTTAGCAGAACATAAAGCACCTCCATCGTGAGCAGGCACGATGAATAAGATGAAATAAGATGAAGCAGAACTTCCCAACAGCAGTTTGAAGTTGGAGAGACGAAGTGCTCCCGGGGGCAGCCTTACAGCCAGAGATCCCAACTGCTTTACGTTTGCTGCCACCCAGAGGCTGTGCTGCCACCAGCTGACTAGAAACTCAGCTATGAGCCTGTGTCTGTGGGATCTGCTATGCAGGACTTGATAGCAAAATCCATCAAGTATTGCACTCGTGCAGCAGCTCCCTGCCCTGCTCCCCAAAGCACTTCCCTGCCTCCTCCTTCACTTACCCGGCTTTGGCCCATTGTCCAGGGAGGAGAGAGCAGCAGCTCTGGCAGCAGCCAGGCTGTGTGTGTGCTGAGCACCGCTTCCAGCTGAAGGAAAATAAGCGATGAATGTAGCTAAAGTACAGAGAAGTCCCTTTATTTTGATCTCTAAACAAACTCTTAGGAAGGAACAAGTTGGGAAAGACACATTAAACCACAGAAAGTATAGGAGCACTTCCTTGTAATTTAAATATGAAGCACATCTGCCCTGTCTGAGTTCATCTTGTTAATTATTACATTCCTGTGGTGCAGATGCAGCTCTAGACTTCAGTGTATCCTCTTGTGACAGCAAGATCTTCAGCCTATTTCTTGCAAGCTTTAGACTTGACACTGTCACAGGCGATAGGGTGCTCCTGTTAGGTTTTGGGAGGCGGTGTGAATCAGCAATCCCTTCGGCTGTATAACCACAGTCATGCTTTTGCTGCTTCTTGTCCCTGCAGTGAAGCTAGAACGGTTTGAAATACCCATCAAAGTGCGGTTAAGCCCTGACCCGTGGACGCCGGAGACTGGGTTAGTGACAGATGCTTTCAAGCTGAAGAGGAAAGAACTGAAAAACCATTACCTCAACGACATCGAGAGAATGTATGGAGGCAAATAAAGCAGTCGTGCTGACCAGCCGGTTGTGCAGGTGGTTCCGGATGTCTGTGTATGCTGTAGATACCACCCATTCAGAAAATACACCAAACGGATTAATGTTTCTGCAATCTCTGTCGAGTACAACAGAGAGTACCTTAGACTCCAAATTCTTAATTATTAGCAGATTAGACACCGGTGGTCTTCATAGAGTTTCTTGTGATCATCTCCAGTCTTGAGGCAGACATGGTCATGTGAAGCAGTGTGACCAGGTAATGCTGTTATTCTGTGTCTCTAGCACATTTCAGACTGTCGCGACTTCGCTTTAATTCATGCTGAAGTCTGGCCTATATTTCAAAGAGAAAAGTTAACTAATTGTGATTGTTCTTCTGTCACAGTAAGATATTTAGTGAATGAGGGGGGTAAAAAAGAGTAAAGTCTACCCTTCTCTATATAAAGACCACAACCAAGATGGCAGCGTTAGTCAAGAACTCGCTAGAGCTGACTAATAACGCACTGCTCGAGAAGGGATGGGTCCTTCTGCACAGCGGGTAGTGTCTTGAGTATCTACAGTGCCTACAAAAAGAATGTAAAGTACACTTACTGACCTAAAGGTGAACTGAAAAGCTTTCTAAAACCAAGCTCTGCCATTTCTCTGTTGAATTACCTGTTTCAACTTCCAACTCACCAGATCTGGTTTCACTTGCTGCTGTACTTGAATTGAAGCAGAGTGTCCCACTCGGATACGCAGCACGAAAGGAAACCAAGACTTGCCCTGCACCAGGAGGGACCCATGAGACATCACTTGTGTCGTGGCTGGCAACAGCAGTGGAACTGATGGCAGTTGTCTCTGAGCAGTTCCCAGTTCTGTGGGGTTGTGTTTTTAAGGCATTAAGCCTCTAGACCCCCACGTACGTGTGGGTGGTGGTACAGGTTACCTGTAGGTGGTGCAGAGGGTAGGGCTGAGCTCTCTGCCTTGGCTTTCTGGAAAGGTATTTCCGTTCACCTTTAAACTACGGTAAGTGCGGGAAGGCAACCAGAACCAGCGGGTTCCCTGGGCAGCTGCCTTTCACTTACAGAGAAGTAGTCTGGGGCCAGGGAATCTCCGTTTTATGGAACTTGTGAAAAGGGACAAATCACTCTTTACAGAACTTAAGAAAACGTTCTCTTACTAACTGGAAGTTGTGGATGCGAAGAAGTGGGAAGATACAATTTAACAACAGTTCATCATTTTGTGTGCAGAGTCCTGTACTGTGTCTTCTTTTGACTTGTACCTGAGCTCCTGCATCCCTGCCAGCTCTCCACACTTGAACCATAAATGCTGTAAAAAGTGGAGGCTCTTGATACTCTTCTACTTTGCACTTTCTTAATGGTTTTATAGCTGTTGCTTACATTTTGTACAGCTGTGGCCCTCAACCGCTACCTACTACAAATTCCTTTTAAAGTATTTATAGATTTCTATTCATAATATTTGTGTTGTGTATATGATGGTCAACAAGGAAATTTATTGGTATTGTCGCTGTACAGGAAGTGAAAGATTTTGTACGATGCTTCTCTTGACCACACCAGCTTGCAGTTTCAGCCCAAGTTTCTCCTTTAGCGCATGTTCTGTGTACTTCTCTTTTTCCAAGGTCAAACAGGTTTTTTGCAAAAATAAATCATGGCTGTCTACTCAGTAACTAACCCGTCCTTCTCTCTGGGGCCAACTTCAGGCTTGCCCACACACAACCCACAAAAAAAAAA
>VZTM01018525.1:245-29269 GCA_013400555.1 Jacana jacana
CCCCCGCCTTCCCCTGCGCCAGCCAAGGACCTAATTACCGGCTTTAGGTCATTTCTGCAGACGAGAGGGTTTGGCTCGGCTTGAGCATTACGGGGCAGCAGCGAATACTGGGCATTGGCAGAGGACGCGGAGGTATTTTGGAAAGAAGCTTTGGTTTGTCAGCGTTATCCCGGAGGCATTTTGACCATGGCCTTCAGAGCATCCTTGGGATTGATCCTGAAGCAGATCTACCCCCTTCCCAGGCTGAGGTTGGAAGAGAAGGGGCTGGAAGAGAAGGGGCTACCACAAGAGGGTCAATGGGGGTGAGCATGCGAGTGGTGGGGGCAAAGAAACAGGTACAGTTCCTGTAGGTCGTGCCTCTGTTGATCTGTAAGGAGATGCAAGGTCACCTCCTTGCTCCACCAAGAGGTCATCTGCTGGGAAAAAAAAAAACACAGAAAAATATCATTTTAATAGTGCAGATTAGGGTCAACGTGCAGTTTGGGATGGTGGGGTGCAAGGGGAAAGGTGTTGGGGTACCCTGCCTGACTTGTGGAAGCAATTTGCAGGAGGAAAAGCAATGCTCCACATCCAGATGTGATTTCAGACCAACTGGTCTGGATCCCACAGGATTCTGGTGTCACCAGCACTGACACAGCACAAGTACCCTGATCCCCAGAGGGTACTGGGGCAGTAAATATGGGTAATTCCCTTCAATCAACAAGGAGAGATGCTCTGCAAAGTCTCAGGTGTGAGTTAAGAAAGCCCCATGGCTTTTTGGCTTCTTGGATGGTGTTCAGGAGATGCTGGAGGTCTTTTTCCCTAGGGCTGAGCGCTCAGCCTGCAACAGAGGGGACGTGGTCACCAGCCCAGTGGGGTGATGTGCTGCCACTGCTCCATCCAAAGCACTGGAGCGTGGCCTGGATGCTGGGAACTGGCTGTGAACTGCAATGCAGTCCTCTGCCAACGCGCACCTTCAGCCCCAGGCCCAGCCCCGATGGGCAGGAGTCAGAGAGCAGCCTTTTAATGGATGTTTTCATACACACCAGCATTTTCAGACCTAGCATTCTGATTCTGTTCCCATCAGGAGCAGGCACTACTTTGTAAGAAAAAAGAAATGGAGAAGGGAAAAGGGCTTCTTTGCTGTTGCTGCAGCAAATTCACGGGCGCACGAGGGGACTTGTAAGGCACTGAATTTATTTTTTCATCTGACATCCACTCGCTCAGCCTCACCTTGTCTTCTCTACCATCCCTATAAGAGCCCCAGAGGAAAACCCAGGAGAGAAAATTAGCAATCAAGAGCTATTTTATCAGGTCTGCATGACAAACATGGGGACAGAGAGCAGCATGTCCTTTGGCCCCTTGGAGATAGGGGTGCCTGGATACCAAAGGGCTGTTTTACAAAACAGGTCAGAAAGATGACGTGGATTTAGTTAGGTTGGGTTGTTTTGTTTTCTTTTTTTCCTGGTGCCACTTCTGCAAACACCCAGCACACTCCTACCTACACCCTGCAGGGAAGGGCAGTTTCAAGCCCTGGTAACCAGAGGGTTCTTGACCATGAAGTCACTCTAGAAAGTCTGCTTCAGCAAAATAAAAACCCATTGCTTTCATTTTCAATGAACCCTCAGGTGGTTTTGTTCTGGACTCTGGGGAAAGATGCTGATCCCTACCCACCATATTACCTGCAATGGCAACACACAGAGCAAGACCCAGATGCCCCCTTCGAGGACCATCCCCCCCCACCAAGCCTCTTTGCAAATGCAAAGCCTTCGTGGCTAAAAAACCTCAACAGAACTGGAGAAAAACCCACAACGGACTGGAGACACTGCAGAGAAAACCCATAGATGAGCTGACCTCCACCTCCAAACCTGAAAAACAGCTCTTTCCTGGGCCAGGTTGGGGTCTGGCACCATGCCCCCCCACCCCGCCGGTGCCTTGCGAAGCGAAAAACTAGCAGAGTAGCAAGTTAACCAGATCGATATTATCTAAATCAATATTAAAAAAAAAAAAAATAAAAGAGAGCAAAAGATTGCCTCTAACCTTGGGCTGTAACCTTTCTGCCTCTGGCTGATGAGATTCAGCAGCCCGCCTGCCAAGAAGGAGGCGCAGGGCTTGCCAAGCGCTATCGAGCAGCAGCGTTGCCCTCATGACTCAGGGGGATTTCGTGCCTTATCACATGTGCACTGCAGTGATTTCCACCCTCACGGGCACGAATGTTGTGGGAAACTGAGGAAAGAAAGAAATGACATCCTTTAATGACTCCCCCGAGGGCTGATTTTGGAGCTGCTGCAGGGCCAAAAGCGGGGTTGAAGAGGTTTGTTAAGTTTGCCCAAATCATGGAGTCGCAATAGGGTCCCTGACCTTAAAACAGGGAACCTGACCACCACGTAACGAAAGCAGAGGATGGAAGAGCTTTAAACCAGCCCTTCTCATCCAGCCTTGAGAGGGAGGGAGCCGTAGAGGGAAAGATGCTCGGATGAAACGCCGATTTGGGTTTTTTTTCCAGCTGGGGATCTTGCTCCGTGCAATGTGTGCCGGCGCCAAGAGAGGGCAGCCCAAGCCACCGCATCGCTGTGCCCGGCTTTTCCCAAATCTGTACTACCAAGCCATTAGGATGCTGTAAGCAAGCAGAAAAAAGGAAAGGAAAAAAAAAAAGGAGGAAGAAAATAAAAGGCATTTCCAGCCCAAATGCCAGATGCAAAACTACTGGGAGAGAAAATACAGGGGGAGGACAGAAAGAGACCTCAGCTTTGGAGGGATGGAGAGGCTGAAGCCCTGAGGTTGTAAACTGCCTGAGGGCAAGAAAAAATGTAAAAGAAGTTAATCCCTACCCTCCATCCATGTGAGGTTAATAAGGGACAATGCAGGGAACAGGGAAGGATTACCCGAGGGCCCAGGGCCTGA
This sequence comes from Jacana jacana, assembly GCA_013400555.1. Lineage (NCBI taxonomy): Eukaryota > Metazoa > Chordata > Aves > Charadriiformes > Jacanidae > Jacana > Jacana jacana. The sequence goes on from VZTM01018525.1 coordinate 3,129, forward strand.
GGTGCTCTGATGCTTTCTTTTCAGAGTGTTTTAGGAAAAAAAGACAAAAAGAAACAGGGAAAGTTTCCCACCCAGGGCATAAATCAGGCCCATGTGCCCACGGGAGTAAGTCTTGGTTACCTCACCCCTCGGAGTGTGTGTGGGGGGCTGTGATTTTTCGGGCAGGCAGCTGGGATTTCAGTCTCCCCCAGCCCCTTAAAAAGCCTTGTCCTTACAGAAAGAGGCAGCTTTGCACATTTCCAGAGTCTTTAATAAATAGTGATGGTAAAACTGGCGGCGATAGTGTAATGGACCGTATCCAATGTGCAAACACAGCTTCGGGGCATTTCCAAGCAGGAGGCTTTGGCTCAGCCACCCTAATTGTGGGGGGAAGGCAGGTGGGGTGCAGCGCTCTCTCTCTCCCCAGGCCATTCAGAATGTGTATTATTCCCAGCCCCGACCCAAACACTGAGCTCCTTTCTTCCCTTTCCATGCAGATTTGGGCAGCCTTAGAAAAGCGAGCATGTGGGGCTGAGGGGATAGAGAATAGCACCTCCCGAGCTCTTGCTTTGGGGAAGGGTTTTATCCCTGTTTGTGGCACTGGATGTTTCCTTTCTGAAAGAGAACAAAACCACAAGACCACTTCTTTTTTATTTTTATTTTTATTTTCTTTTTTTCCCCTCTCACAGCACCCAGCTGGAGCTGGGCTTCATCCAAGCGAGCGGTCGGAGGTGGCCTGGGTGAAAACCCAGGCGGTGGAGGTGAGGCTCTGCCCCTGGAGTGTCTGAATTTCACAGGGGCAAAGTGAATTAACCAGGAAGAGAAAAGAATTGCCCAGCGAATTCCCTCGACACGTTGTACCAATTTAAAGCAATGCTAATGTTGATTTATTGATTTGGAAAGGTACTTACATTTATAAAAGCAGCAAGGGCTTGTCTACAGTGCCAATAACGGCACCCAGACCTGCTGGCTCTAATCCTGCAAGTCCCTTATCAGCACCTAAAATTCATCAATGTGAGAAGGACACAAAGGTAAGAAGAGAAAACAACAAGAAACTTTATTTTTCCTGGGAGGGTGGGTAAAAAGAAGGAGGCTAAACCACGTTTTCAGAAAAGGCCAAGGTAGTGTATCACAAGCCAACTCTCCTGCAAGGAGCCAAGGAGTTAACTAGGCTGGGAATCAAAGCAGTGATGGGATGGAGCAGGGAGATCGCTGGCACATCTGAGGCTCAGGGATCAGTTACTCAAACAACACTGTAAATCCCTCAAACAGCCCCAGAAGCCAAAGGCGGGTTCCCCAGGGATCCCCCCAGGGATTCAGCCAAGCAGGCTGGAAGCATACAGTAGTTCCCAGCCTTTCCCAGCAGGAAAGGTGGGAGCAAGGAGCAATTCATAGGGGCGAGGGGTGATGCTTTAGGGCTGGCTGAATGCGCACAGAGGATGTAGGAATAAACCTGGAGGCACTTTCCCCAGCTCCAGGGGCTTTCTTCATGTGTGTTTAATGGTGGAATTTGGTTTCTGAAGAGCCCTGAAGGCCTTAGGTCAGAGCTGCTCAGCAAAAAAAAGACGCTTTTCAGTTAAGAAGGGCTTTTCAGGCACGGGTTTGCTCTGGGCAGCTTGGCAAAGAGCGGTGCCAAGTGAGAAAAGGTTTCAGGAGGAAAAAGGCAGAGGGAAGCTGGATGCCAAGAGCCTGGCAGGGGCCACGGACAGACATCCCTGGGGGACACTGTGGGACAGGGCTGGCTGTAGCTTTTTCCCAGGTCCCTGCAGCTCTCTCTGCTTGGTGGCTTGTCCAGAAGAGATTCATCCATGGGGCAGAGCCAAGAGGAAAGCCCCCTTGCACACCAAAGGCAAACCAATAACCTGCTCCAGGATCAGGTTAGGAGAGATGTGGGAATAAAGACATTTTTCAGAATAGGAAGCAGAAAACAAATAATTTCTCATGGATCCAGCACAGCCCAGGTCAAACAAGCACTGTAGAATGGACTTGCTTGTTCAAGAAGATCCATGTAAGCTCCCCACAGTTTGATCAAACCCCTCACCAGCTTTTCAAAGCAAGGAGGAAACTGAGCTTCTGGGATTATTCCAGGCTGGAACCCAGAGAGGATGGAAAAGCAAGAAAAACCAGTCATTTTTCTCAGTTTGGACATCCTCCCTCTGCATCCCCTGGAGCTTCTGGATGGAGCCCCCATGCCCAAACACACCCCCCCCGGAGGATGGGGTGCCCTGTCTGCAGTGGTTGGTCTCTCAGCAGACAAATTATCCACAAATTGTACAAGCTGCAGAGGTTGTTTCAGTTACTAAATGATTAAAGCATCTAATCTCTGGAGCGATGAGGGTGAATATGGTTTGAAAACTGGCATATTTGAGGACGGGAGAGGGCTCCTCCGGTGTCTCTCCGGGGGCTGAGCCATAGGGGCCCTCCGAAAGAACCCCAGATAAGTAAGACATCATTAATAAATCAATGACAGGGAAATGAAAATGGAAGTAGATGAATCAGCGAGCTGATCGGGTCACAGATGAAAAATAGCACATCTGCTGCCGCTTTCAGTGCATTAACAAATAAGGCCACTGGCTCAGACACACTAATGCTTGGAATAATGAAGCTTCAAGAGCGATTAGAGCATAAATCACTTCTTTAAAGCGTAGAGGGTCCCTCCCTGACCATGGGGAGACATGTTTGCTGGATCCCACGCGTTCCCGGCAGCTGCCGGCTGGTGCAGCAGGCAACGCCGCTGCCCGGTTCCGCTCCCGCTTTCCATAGGGTTGATTCCCACCAGCTGAACAGGCCGAGCCGTGGCTAATCCATACGTTAAATCCACGCTGCGACCACCGCACCGACCCGGCTCAGGATGGGACCTGAGCACCTTCCCCTCTGCCTTTCCCACTCACACCGATTCGGGGGTTTATTTGGAATGAAGAGGGCAGAAAGCACAGGCTGCAGAATTGATCTGCTCTGTGCTATCGGCTTGGATTTGGGGGAGGGAGATGAAGCGACTTTTCCCCGGTGACATAAAAAACCAGAGAGCTGAGGGCAACCTCTGCTGTACCCCCTAACCCTCCCTGCCAAGGGAGTCCCTGCAAATCTTGGGTTTGGGTGCAGGGACACGAAGGAGACACACACCAGCATCTCACACATCTCAGACTGACACCAAACAGCTCACAGACTCCTGCATTTTTCATCCTTCTCCTTGTTCGTATCTCCCCGTCTCCCCACCATCGATCACGGTGACGCCCCGAAGGCTCCCATTCATCCATCAGCCACCCTGCCAAAAACCAGCCTCTGGGGCTGTTTTGGGGACACAAAACTGGGGACACCGGCACAGTCTGGACACCCACACCACTATCCATGGATGCAGTTGAGGGTTGGGGGGGGAGTCTCCCCTCCCAGCTGTTCTCCAGTTTCTCCCTGCACATCTCCACATCCTCCAGCCCCTTCCCTGGACACCAGGGTCACTTGGCACGTAAAGGAGGAGATCTATAAACTAATCAAGCTACTTCCCCTCTGGGCTTCATAGAGAGGCAGATCATTATCGGTGTTTCTATTTTTAAATAGGCGAGAAGTGCTGGGATATTGTAGCAATAGGGTCATCTGTGTCCCCAGCTTCACCCCACTGCCTCCCCCCCCCTTTATCAGCCACCAGGCTGTGCAAAGAGAGAGGCACAGCCTGTATGTGGGACTCTGGCACCCAAAATCTTGCTGGGAAGGGGCGGTTCTGCAGCCCCTGAGGAGAGCTGGTGTGGACAAGTACCTGGGCTGTTATAAAAAGGGGAAAAAAATAGAAGAAGAGAAGCCTCAGGCTCCTGGCTACGGCATGGACCACCAATACGTCACCCTTGGTCCCATATGAGGACACACTGGGGGCTGACCTTGAGGCTCCTCCTGACATGGAGCTCCTCCACCGCTCAGCCCCAGGTCAAGGAGATGGAGCGACATTCCCTCCCTGCCTTCCCCCCGCAAAAAACTGATTCCACAGCAGCAGCCTCACCACCTGCTTATAAAAACCTTGAGCAATCAGAGCCTGCTCTTCCAGCCTGCTTAAATCACGTTTAAAGGAGGGCAGTGCTGTGCTGTGGGGTCGGGGAGGGGGGGACCATGCTCCACAGCCGCGCGTGGGATTAGTGTAGGACAAGATTACAGAGCCATCAGGATTTCATACGCTGCCTCTATCCCATGACTTAAGCACAAATGCCTCTCCTGAGCCCTGAATGGCAGCCCCTTGGTCCCACCAGCCGACACGATTGCTGCCTGTGGAAAGCAAACTGGGATTATCAATTTGCAGGGAAGGCTGGAAGGGGCCAGGGATGCTGCTGGAGATGGGATGGGATGGGAGGATGCTGGGCTGGGGGAGTTGTGGTTTGGGGGGGGTGCGTGAGGGTTTCTCAAGGGGATGGTTTAAGATCAGGTGGCAGTGAAGAGCTGCTGGGGAGTGTCAGTTTGTGTGACACTGAGCCAAGAGGTCTGCTCTCCCCACGAGATGCTCTGTTTATTCCGGCAGCAGCTGCCTCCCTTTGCATTCAGACTGGAAGGCAAAGAAGCAGCCAGCTACATTCATTCATTAGGAAGAGCGTCGCGGAGGAGCCTGCTCGGGCTGAGATTACCTGTTTGCAAGCGATATTAATCACTGAAGCAAAAACTAATTATGTGGTTCACTAGTTTTCCCTCCGACAGCTCTGCTGTGAAAGCCCGGAACTGATGGGCAGGGAGATGCACTCTGCCATCGTGATGGCACAAAAGGCCTCCTCCTTCCAGAAAGGAAAGGTCAAAGTGATTTAGGAGGAACCTGGAGGAGCTGTGGGAGCATCCCAGGGGTTGGTATGACAAACCCAAACCTCAGCTTTGCCAGCAGTGCACACTGGCAGCCCAGAAAGCCAACCACATCCTGGGTTGCCTCAAGAGAAGCATGGCCAGCAGGTTGCAGGAGGTGATTCTAACCCTCTACTCTGCTCTGGTGAGACTCCACCTGGAGTACTGTGTCCAGCTCTGGAGTCCTCAACACAGGAAGGACCTGTTGGACCAGGTCCAGCAGAGGGCCACAAAGATGATCAGAGGGCTGGAGCACCTCTCCTATGAGGACAGGCTGGAGAAGAGAAGGCTCCGGGGCTGGAGCACCTCTCCTATGAGGACAGGCTGGAGAAGAGAAGGCTCCGGGGAGACCTTAGAGCAGCCTTCCAGTTCCTGAAGGGAGCTACAGCAGAGCTGGAGAGGGACTCTTTGCCAGGGAGTGGAGTGACAGGACAAGGGGTAATGGTTTTAAATTGGAAGAGGGGAGGGTTTAGATTAGATACCAGAAAGAAATTCTTTGCTGTGAGGGTGCTGAGACACTGGAACAGGTTGCCCAGGGAAGCTGTGGCTGCCCCATCCCTGGTGGGGTTCAAGGCCAGGCTGGATGGGGCTTGGAGCAACCTGGTCTGGAGGGAGGTGTCCCTGCCCAGGGCAGGGGGGTCAGAACTTGATGATCTTTAAGGTCCCTTCCAATTCTAACCATTCTATGATTCTATAATTTATACCCGCAGCCAAATGGGGTTTACACATCACGAGCCCCCAGGGTGAAGCCCTGGGTTGGTGCAAGACATCAGGTCTGGGCAAAAGAGTCTGGGGTGGGAAATGTCCCCTTGACCCCTGCACCCCTTCCCCACCACTGGTTCCCCTTAGGGGGAAGCTCTGAAACATCCTCTGCCTAAATCAAAGTGGGTGCAGCTCACATGAATCTCAAGGCAACAGCCCTGGCAGCCCTGCAGCACCCGGGCCCGCATGAACATTTTTGGCAGAGAAAGAGTAAAATTCTTTTTTTTGTTGGTTTTTTTTAAAGGTCAGTACAGACAGCCATTCCAGGGCAATATACCACACTCCTGAATTTTTTTAAGGCACCCTTTCATGTTGGGAAGTGTTTAAAAATGCAAATTTTGACCTAAAAAGAACAGGTTGGGTGTGCTTTAAAAAAAGAGAAAAGGTCCATCCTTTGAGTCCAGAAGGGGCAGCTGGATCTCAAACCATGAGGAGGAACTTCACTTTTAGGGTGGCAGAGCCCTGGCAGGGGCTGCCCAGAGAGGTGGTGGAGTCTCCATCTCTGGAGACATTCAAACCCCACCTGGACACGTACCTATGTGACCTGTTCTGGGCAACAGGGGGTTGGACTAGATGATCTCCAGATGTCCTTTCCAACTCCTGCCAGTCTGGGTTTCTGTATGAAAAGGAGAAAGGGTCAAGGAGAAGGGGAGAAAAAAAGGAAAAAGAGAAGGAAATAAGAAGAGGAGAGAAGGAAAAAAGGGAAGAAGGATAAAAGGCTCAAGCATTTTGCAGTCCAGGCCCCTCAAGCCACCTCTGAGCACTCGCCGAGGAGCAAACCAAGAGCACCACTGATTAAGTGGGTTAATTCCCTCCCCTAAATGATTATTTTATGGCAGCAGCCCTCCACGGCGAGGCACCAGCCCTGCCTCCGCCGGCTGCTCCCCAACCTGCCCGTGCCAGCGACAGCCTCCCCCCAAAGAGCTCCCAATCTAGGTCAGAGCTGCGCTTTAAACGTCTTTCAATATTAAACAAAACCCAGGCGCTGCGAATAACACATCCTGGGGGGGAGAAGGGAAGGTGGGGGGTGTTTCTCCTCCCACCCATCAGCTTTGTGGAAAAGGCAGCCTTGACCAAAAAAACAAAAACCAACCATGGATAAAAGGCTTTGATGTTCCTGGGGGTCTCAAATCCAGCAGAGCCCAAAGCCCAAACCATTGCAGCACGGTTTAGTGGTGGGTTTTGTCAGTGTTGGGTTGATGGGTGGACTCGATGATCTGAAAGGTCCCTTCCAACCAAGAGGATTCTGTGATTCCCTGGTAATAACTGTCTGCCCCGCTGGTCTTTGAAGACCCTTTGCTCAGCCTCGTGCCGTATGATGGTGGGTTTGTGCCGATGCTAGAAAAGTTTGTTTGCTTTCTGTTTGAGCTCCATGGGTTGAAAGGAAGGCTCTGGGGTTTTCCCCAGTGAGGGAAGACACAGAGCTATCTCCCTGTGCAAATCCTTATGCCACTGCTTTCCCATTAACACAAATGAGATGGGTTTGACACTGCCAAACCTCCTGGCATCTCAGGCAGGATGAGTCATAGAATGGTCCAGGCCAGAAGGGACCTCTAGGGTCATCTAGTCCAACCTCCCTACAGTCAGCAGGGACACCCCCAACTAGACCAGGTTGCCCAGGGCCTCCTCGAGCCCCACCTTGAATATCTCCAGGGAAGGGGCCTCAACCACCTCCCTGGGCAACCTGTTCCAGTGCTCTACCACCCTCAGGGTAAAGAACCTATTCCTAAGATCCAACCTAAATCTGCTCTTCTCCAGCTTGAAGCCATTGCCCCTCATCCTGTCACTGCAGGCCTTTGTAAACAGACCCTCCCCAGCCTTCCTGTAGCCCCTTCAGGAACTGGAAGGCTGCTATAAGGTCTCCCTGGAGCCTCCTCTTCTCCAGGCTGAACAGCCCCAGCTCCCTCAGCCTGTCCTCGTAGCAAAGGTGTTCCAACCCCCTGATCATTTTCATGGCCCTCCTCTGGACCTGCTCCATCAGGTCCATGTCCTTCCTATCTTGAGGGCTTCAGACCTGCCCACAATGCTCCAGGTGAGGTCTCACCAGAGCACAGTGGCAGAATCACCACCCTGGATCTGCTGGCAACACACCTTTTGATGCAGTCCAGGATGTGATTGGCCTTCTGGGCTGCAAGTGCCTGCTTGTGTCCAGCTTCTCATCCATCAGCACCCCAAGTCCCCTTCCTCAGGGCTGCTTTCTAACACCTCATCCCCTGCTCTGCATTGAGAGTGAGGGTAGTGAGTCCCTGTTGTCCCCAAGGAGCACACGGGATTTGAGGAGCATTGCCCATGGGGAAAAGCAGCAGTTCCCTGTATCCACGCTCTGAAATTGCCATCGAGGGACTACTGGGATTAGGGTTTTGGGAAGGAGCCGGGTTGGGCTGCCGCTCAGCTTCGCCGCTCCCTGCCCAGCTCGCTTCCATTCCGGCTGCGAAAGCGCCTGTCGAAAGGGGTTTCAGACCCGATAAATCCAACCTCAATTTAGTGGCTGTTACACTCCGCAGGGAGAAGGATGCCCCTGTCCAGAAAAATGCACTTGCTGATTTTCATCCTTTTGATTTATAGAGCTTCTAGTTTAAGAGATGTTCCTCTCCTCTCCAAACGAAGCCCACGCTGACAGCTCCATCCATCACCCGGGCTGTCAGAGGCCCAGCGCTTTAAATAAGCTATTAAAGTGAGATCTAGCTGGTTAACAGTCATAACAGAGCAGAAAGCAGAGAATTTACTTACTTCAGTGCCCAGTGAAATTAATTTCCTTTTAATGACCGGGGACTGGAGGGAGAGATCGCTCCAGTCTGGGAGATGCCAAGGTGTTTCTGACCCTGGCGGTGGTCGGAGCATCAGCTATAAACATCTGCCTGGGCTTGCTCTAGAGGGGGAATATGTCTTCATTACTGATGAGAAAGCCTAATTAACAGTCTCAAACACCCATGGAGCTTGGCCAGGTGAAGGAGGTGGCAGCCCTCGGGGACCCCTCCGTGACCTGGATGCGCCAGGATGAGAAACAGGTATTCATTGAAACAATAACTTCAACTAGCTCTTGTTATGCATTAACATTACCTCTTCTGCTTCTTGTTTCCCTACAGTAGATGTTCATTACTTGTGAAATCAGCGTTGCTACAGATGCTAGAGATGAAAGTTTTCTTGTATAATTAACCTTTGAACTTGTTTTGGTAAGCCTTGAAATTACAGTGTTAGGGTAATTACTGCCAGAGTTTATGGCATATGCGTGACTACAGAAAGGGACGTGATCTAAGTGTGATTATCTAAGGAAAAGTCCTAGAGAATATAGAAATTGAACATTGTAACTGCAATTATCTAAAAGGAAGTCTATTACTGTATGGTAAAACTGGCAAAATAATGGTTGGGGGCCACTACAAACCAGGCAGAAAACCACTAAAGCTAATCCTACACCATAGCTGGAGAACTTAGAAACTGTATTTTGACCTTATTTCATGGTGGAGCCATTCAAAACATATTTCATAAATGGGTTATAGTACTTCTTAATTAAAAATTAAAACTCTTCCTGCTGGGCTGGGACTGTGGTGGGGCCAGGTCCCAGTGTGCTTTGCCCATCACATCCCCAGAGCAGCCAACATTGGTGGCAGCATGACGCGGTCCTCGGCGGTTTGTTTTTCTCCCAGCTCCTCGCAGGAAAATCCCAGCACTTTGTCTTTTTTAGTGAGCCCGGCGTCCTTGTCATCTTTTCCCTTTCGATTTCCACCAGCCCATTTCAGCCCTTCCCACCCCACCATCTGTCTTGTCCACCTTCGTGCCTTAATCCAATCTCCCTCCTCGTATCACCTTGCCTCCGCGACGCCGCTGATTTATTCCGGAGCGGCCGGTTTCTGCGCCGTGTCGGTCGGGACAGCTGGAAAATGGCTCAAATTTAATTTCCAGACCCAGGAGAGGAGCTGGGGAGGGGTTACTGGAGATGTCCAGTGTTTTGAGACACGCCACGGGGAGGAAATCTGGACCACGTCCCCATGGATTTTTGCCTTTGGGTAATTAACAGCCACCCCTGCCTTGGGGGGAAACCTGCTCTAACCCCCCTGCTTGGCTTTAAGCTGCCTTTATGGCATTTTTTTATCCCAGACTGGCCAGTAAGCAGTGGCTCTGAGCTATTAAAGCACTGGTTTTCAGCAGCAGAGAGACAGCTTGCTCACTGCTCAATGAGTATTTCATTCCTCCACAGCAGCAAAACCCCATCCTAGCTGGTCCTGTTGCCATGCTGGTGTGTTGGGGCAGGGATGCCATCGCCCCACAGCCCTGTGAAGACACTTGTCTTTATATCCACAGGGGATGCAGCCCCCATTCCCAGCAGAGCAGAAGGTGGAGGGCACCAGTGCTGTGGGATGCTGTCTCCCATCGAGACTAAATATGGGAGGAAGCCCTCATGTCCCCTCCCTAGGAGCCCTCTGTGCTAGCCCAGGGATGGGGAGCACCCAGGCTGTGGAAATGATGCTAATACAAATTTATTAAGAAAAGGCTATTTTTGGCAACCAGCAAGGGCTGTGGCGGCTCCCAGTTGCTCCCTTGCATTGCCATCAGGGCATGGCCACCCTTCCTGCCACACCCCCCCACCAAGCTCGTGGGGACAAGGCCATGGTGACCACGGGTGGGGACGATGGCTGAGCCCCGGCTTTGTGGGGGGATTTCTGCCTTCAGCTCAATTTATGAAGCATCCCTGAAGTGAGTGATGGAAAAAACCCTGGTCTAGGGGGAGGTGTCCCCTGCCCATGGCAGAGGGCCTGGAATGAGATGCTCTTTAAGGTGCCTTCCAACCCAAACCATTCTGTGATTCTATGAATCTATAAAAGGACGTGGCCTCTTCTGCACACTGGCCACATGGGACAAGGTACGGCCATGACATGGCCAGGGACCACTTCTTGCCCTCCGAGTAGCCCCTGTCTCCATCACACCAACAGCAACAAAAGGCACCCAGGGCTTATGCCATGGATTGCACCAAAAGCAGAGCCTGCCCACAGCTTCTGGCCTCCAAGAGCCGTCTCTCGGTGGAGCCGCAGCTGCTTCGTGATAAATTGGTGTCAAAGGCATAAATCGTTCCTTGGGATTCTCCCTCTGGCACAGGCAGGAGCGGTCCAGGCTCCTTGGAATCTCACCCTCTTGGAGAAAGCTGAAGACCAGGAGCCCCGTGAAAAAAGGAGCAGCGAAAGGCAACAGCAGGAAGAGTTTGGGAGGGAGGAAATTGCCGGGTCTGCAGTGGTGAATCCCTCCCCCCGCTTTGCCCCGCGCTGGGAAACGACATTTGTTCATACGTGGATTGGCTCCCCCTCAGAGTTAATTACATCATCATCTACTGCAGGCTTCCACCCAGCTGGTTTTGCAGGGAGTGAGGGAAGTCATGTCCTTGCCAGAATTAAAGGAGACACGGGGCCTTGGCCCACCTTGAAATGGGTTTAGAAACGGGGATTTTGCTGCCATTTTACTCTCATCCAGGTAACGCTTCTGGGCAAAGAGTCAAGCCCAGAGCTGCCGCCTCACTCCAGTACCCCAGGGTATGGGGTGATGGGGCAGGACAAGGGGTAATTGCTTTAAATTGGAAGAATGGAGGTTTAGATTGAATACCAGAAAGACATTCTTTCCTGTGAGGATGGTGAGACACTGGAACAGGTTGCCCAGAGAAGCTGTGGCTGCCCCATCCCTGGAGGGGTTCAAGGCCAGGCTGGATGGGGCTTTGAGCAACCTGGTGTGGTGGGAGGTGTCCCTGCCCAGGGCCGGGGGTAGGAACTAGATGATCTTTAAGGTCCCTTCTGACTCTAACGATTATATGATTCTATGATCCCAGTCCCCTCAATACCCCAAAAAAGCACTTTTCCTCTCTCTATTCCCATCACTATTGTCATACACAACTGGTGGGTGCCACCCTGCAGACACATGCAGCCAGATCAGAGAACTCCTTGGGATGCAAACCAGCCTGCGAAGAAAAGAGAAAGAGGTTGGTTGAATTTGGCTGAGTTCCTGGACCAGGTTTATGGCGAGATCCCGGGAAGGTTTGCACCAGCATGAGGAGGCAGAGACCCAGGATCGAGAGGTCAGCTCTTCTTTGGCTTAGTTCAAAGCACTGGCACAAATACAGCTTGATTTACCCCAGCCCTAAATCTCACTGAGATGGTTAGGGAAGAAAGAAGATGTGAGGATATTCCAAGTCTACCAGTGTTTCTCCTTATAACTGCAGCCCATTCCAGGCTTTGACCACTCTTTCTGGGAACAATTCTTGCCTAATGTCCAGCCTAACCCTACCCTGCTGCAGCTTGAAGCCATTCCCTCTTGTTCTATTGCTAATTCTCTGCAAGAAGAGACCAGCACCAACCTCTCTACAATGTCCTTTCAAGCAGTTGTAGAGAGGGATGGGTCTCCCCTCAGCCTCCTCTTCCTCAAACTAAACAATCCCAATTCCCTCAATCGATCCTCATAAGCCTTATTCTCCAGGCCTCTCACCACCTTCATTGCCCTCCTCTGCACTCGCTCCAGCCCCTCCAGATCTCTCTTGTGTTGAGGTGCCCAGAACTGGACACCAGACTCAAGGGGTGGCCTCACCAGTGCTGAGCACAAGGGGACAATCACCTCCCTACTTCTGCTGGTCACAGTATTTTTTATGCAAGCCAGGATGCCCTTGGCCTTCCTGGCCACCTGAGCACACTGCTGGCTCATGTTCAGCCCCTTGTCACCCAGCGCCCCCAGGTCCTTTTCTGCCAGGCAGCTCCAGCCACACTGCCCTGAGCCTGTAGCGATACGTGGGGTAGCTGTTCTCAGCTGTTCTCAGGGGCTCTGCCTTGCTCTGCCATTTGCTTCAAAAAGAAGACAGAAAATAATAATAGTAATCATCATCCTCATCATCATCATCAAGGTTACAGCATGAGGGCAAACGGCTCCTTTTGGGTGAAGAGAGGGGTGACGTGCAGCGCCGGGGAGCGCAGCCGGCACCGAGGGAAGCTCAGCCAGACAGTGACGAATGGGCAGGAGGATGAAACGATACAGCCGTATTTATTACCACTGGTCATTTCTGACAGCAGAATGTTAATAAGCATACTAATAGTCAATATTTCCACGGGAGAGGGCTTCATCCATTTTTAGCAGCTTGCTGGAGCACGGTGGATGAGTTTCTTACGGGCGGCTTCTTGCGGCTGCCGACGAGAAGTGATGAAATCGGAGCTCCTCGAGCTACGGGTACGGTGCGGTGGCACAACTTTATTGGGCTTTCAGAAAATCCAATTTTACTGTGTCCAATATTGTGAGTTGATTAAACCTGATTTGAATCGACAAACGTCCGGGAGGGTGGGTGGTAGCTCACTGTGAAAGAAGGGAAAGAGTTTAATAAACAGGCTCGGGAGATAAAAATCTACTTTTATTCCAATAAAACTCCTCTGTCAGAAAGCTGATGGTAGCGTGAAGGGTAAGGGAGAGAGGGGTGGGGGTGGAAAAAGAAGGAGATATCTCCAAGCCAATGAAGCCTTAAAAATACTGAGAGTACAAGAGATTGAAATGGAAAAGCAGACATGAAGGGAGTATCTGGGCGCAGGACTCGTGGGTAGAGTTTGGGGACAAGGTGCAGAGCAGGGGATGCAGGAGGAAATACACCCCTCTCCCCAGTTTCCCCCTCCCCAGTGGTAACCAAAACCACCCTCAGAGCAATACACCAGCCCTTTGCAGTGGTCAGGGAAGGGTTGATTCTGGGAGGGAACAGCTTCTGTTGAGCTCAGGACAAGCTCAGCCTTTCCTTCCACCTGCAGAAACCCAGCTGGGCTCAAAATTTGGCTGCTTTTGGGGGTTTAAAGGTGATGGACTGCAGCACCCAAGGTACTGCTGATGCTGTGGAAGGGCCTGAGAAGACAAAAGGGAAACGCAGGTGTCCCCTCCCCCCCCCTCCAGGTCCTGTTCTGCATCTTCATCCAAGCCTTGCTCAGGGTTGGGATGCAGCTGTTGGGATGCTGAGCATCAATTCCCACCTCCCAAAAACCAGCTCATCTCTCAGCCCTTTCCTGGTGCAGATGTTTGGCATCAGAAAACTGTGCATTCCCCCACCCCAGCCATGTCCTCCTCTGTCCCCAGGAGGGGACAGTGTGCCCGGCCATCCCTCAGGGCAATCCCCATACTCCTGCATCAGCCCTAAAAGCTTTTGGTCCTGCAGGTTAAACAGCCTGAATGGTTCCCAGCCTGAGCTGGGAAGATCCCCAGCTGGTTCCTGCCTTACATTTGTACTCCACCTCCTGATAAACCCAGAAATCCTTCCCTGCTTGGAGCCTCATCCGCATATTAACCAGCAGCACTTGGTGCACCATAAATTCCCCGCATCCCTCTCCGGTAGAGCCATCAGGCACTGTCAGAGCCCTATATAAAACCTCCCCCCCATGATTTAGGTAGCGGGGAGGGGGCGGGGGGGAAGATTAAATACAGAATTTATTCTACAATAGAGTCTGTTTCAATGGCTGCCCAAAAACTACGGGATCCAGGCGAGCCCCTGCTCTGCATCGCTCACACCCCGAAAAGCTCCGCGAGGATGGGGTATGGAGAACGTGATGTGCCGTGCCGTGCCGAGCCTTGGCGTGGGGCTGAAACCATGAAATGCCTCACCTGGAAGTGAGGCAGGAGCAGATCAGTGCCCCAGCTCCTGCTCGAGCCTGGCATCGAGCGGGTTTTACTGCCCTGCAAAAAATATATGGTCCTGTCCTCTGCAGCCACCGGAGTCCTTATTATTCAGCCTGCGTCCCCGCCGATGGCTCTCTCCCAGGCAGCTAAAGATCACAGCCAGGGCTGCTCGAGACGGTCGCTGTGGCTTTTTTTTCTTCATGAGGAATAGGTTGTCAGAACCTACAGGCTTTTTGCAAAAGGTTTAAAAGTGTTTTACAGCCGGGGAGTGGAGATAGAAGCGGTTATTCCCAGTCATCCTAGGGAGACGGTGGGCAGACACTGGATCTGTCTCTGAGATGATGCTCGTGGCTGTTTTAACAAAAGGAAAGTGCAAACTTCAACCAGCATCCACCATTGGGGCAGGAAATATTTGGCTTTCCCCAGGGTTCTGTGTCTCGATATCTGGTTTGGATGAAGAGGAGGCATTTGGCTGCCCCCACCTCCTCCCGGGGATCTGGGAATGCTACACAATTCCAGCATGTTTGTTTTGGGGGTTTGGGGGGGGGGCATTCCATCCACTCAGCATCTAGCAAACATGTGCATCATGCCCTCACCCAGCAAACCCAGCACATCCCAGCCTGGCTGCTTGCAACCCTACCTCTGCCCACGTTTTAATTAAATGGGAACATTAAGTTACCCTCCATCAACCGCAAAAAATCCGGGTTACATGGGATTTCGGTCTCCTTTGAAACAGACTGCAGGCTTAGTGCAAGCAGGTAAGTCAAAGCTCAGGATCTGCAGTGAAACTCGCTCCCAAAGGGGCTCCCCGCTGTCCCCAGCTCCTCTCCAGCCCAGTGGCTGCATCTGGGCAGCCACCGAGGAGCCCAGGGGCAGCATTGTGCTGCATCTTCTCCTTTCATACACCTTAGGTTATCACACACCTTCTGTAGGAGACACCACCAAAGACCCATCTGGACACGAACACGTGTGTCATGGGAGCCGGTGGGTGACACCCATCCCCTTTCATTTACCGCTTACAGCAGCCTCGTGTGTCGGGCGAGGACTGGGATGGATGTGGACACACAGGGACAGCTTCACTCAGCATCCCTGGTCCCTTCATGACCCGAGCCTGGCAGCAGCCCCAGGACCACTCACGGCTCCAGCTCTGTGTTAATGACTTTTGGGGTTTTTTTTGGCATTTTCACCTTTCAGTCTCTCAACAGCTGAAGCAAAACAGCAACGTTATTGCTGGGAGCAGGGGGTGATTTCTGTGACCATGGCTGAATCTGGAGAGGTGTGATCTGTGCAAGCAGTTTCCCCCTCCCCACAGAATCTTCATGGTTGGAATAGACCTTTGAGATCATCAAGTCCAACCATAAACAAACAAACAAAAATAGCCAATAAAAACCCCACACATCGACAACCCCACACCCAAGAACCCCCCACCACAACACTAACACCACCCCAACAATCTCAGGCACTAGAGCATGCCCTAAAGCGCCACATCTACACGTGTCATAAATACCCCCAGGGATGGTGACTCCACCACCTCCCTGGGCAGGTTGTTCCAGTGCCTGACCACCCCCTCACTAAAGTCATTCTTCCTCATGTCTAATCTGAACCTCCCCAGTCACAACTTCAGACCATTTCCTCTGCTCCTGTCATTATTCCCTTGGGAGAAGAGGCCAACACCCACCTCTTTTCACCCTCCTTTCAGGTACTTGTAGAAGGCAATGGGGTCTCCCCTCAGCCTCCTCTTCTCCAGACTAAACATGTCCAGTTCCCTCAGCCTCTCCTCACAGGACTTGTTCTCCAGACCCCTCACCAGCTTGGTGGCTCTCCTCTGGACATGCTCCAGCACTTCAATGTCCTTCTTGTAGTGAGGGACCCAGAACTGAACACAACACCTTACCCCTCGGCTGGACAGGAGGTGGGCCACACACCAAAACGGGTGGACCAACCCCATGGGAAAGAGATTACAGATATGTGCTGCATCCCAACCTCACACTTGTTTTATTGCCCTCACAGCTATCATAACCTAAACACACAAAAGGATTGGCCTGTCCCTCCTTTTCCATCCTCCCCCACCCACTTCCCTCCACATCATATTTTCCCTCCATCACTTCCAGCTCTCTCCCTTTCTCCCACAAAGACCTTTTCCAAAGACCTCCAGCCTGGGAGGTTGTCCTCAATGGGCTTGGACATGTGTGGTATTGATGAGTATCTCAACGTTATCACCACGCATGCATCCCCTGCGAATGCAAATCCACCCATATCCAGGATCCAGGGAACCTATGCCAAAATAAAACCAGAGCAGTTATTGCCAGGACCTAAAACCCACAGCCCTGGGAGGGTTAAATCTACATATGCAGATCTGGGGCTCCCCAAAAACCAGCACAGGTGTTTAACAGCCCCAGATCCGAGTGGTTTTTCAGCACTTTCAAAATAAAACCATTTTACGCAGAGTTTCTGGGGCAAAAGGCATTTTTCAACCCAGCTTCTCAAAGCAACCAGGCTTTCCTTGGGGGAAATATACATCTCAAAACTGGACTCCTTCTCTATTTTCTATAAGAGGAGGGTGGAGGAAAAACCTTTAATTTATCAGGGATAAAGTTACATGTTGGCATAGAATCACAAAATGGTTAGAATTGGAAGAGACTTTGAAGATCATCGATTTCCAACCCCCCTGCCCTGGGCAGGGACACCTCCCACCAGATTACATGGCTCAAAGCCCCATCCAGCCTGGCCTTGAACCCCTCCAGGGATGGGGCAGCCACAGCTTCTCTGGGCAAAGCATCATTTTGCTGCTTTATGTGCTACATTTTGGAGTCCATACTCCAGTCCTTGGCAGGGAAGGAAAATTCAATTAATCCCCCAAAACACTGACCACAAATAGGCCAGGGCTCAGATTTTTCACCTCATCTGAGAACCAACCCCAGTCCAAATGCATCAGGTTTTCCTGGGAAAACTGCATCTTTCCCCACACAGGCGAGCCAGGCAGGGAGAATAAAGAGGGAAATGACACAATTAATGACTCTTTTGGCAAGGAGGAACCGTGCTTATTTAAGGAACAGAAAAGCATCCCTGGCTGCATCAGGAGTATGGGATGTGGGGATGGAGCTGGGCTATTTTCAGTGGTTCCCAGTGACAGGACAAGGGACAACAGGCACAAGCTGGAGCGTAGAAGTTCCATTCAAATAGGAGACAAAACTTCTTTGGGGTGAGGGTGGCAGAGCCCTGGAAGAGGTTGCCCAGGGAAGGTGTGGAGTCCCCTTCTCTAAAGACCTTCAAGCCCCACTTGGATGCAGCCCTGAGGGATGTGCTCTGGGCAACCCTGCTTTAGCAGGGGAGTTGGACTGGGTGAGCTCTAGAGGTCCCTTCCAACCCTGACAATTCCCTGATTCCATGACTGGGCCCTATCAGACATCCCTCCTCTGTGGCCAAAATCCCTGCCCTGATAAGCAGCACCTCCCTCTGTGCCGAGCCCTACCCACACAGGAGGTCACTGGGTTCACTTTGTTGTTTATTCCCTTATTCCATTTTCCTGTCCCTAAATCCCTCAGCATTTTCAAGCCAAATCAAAGCCCCGCTCGGGGGTTGTGTTTGTTGGGGTTTTGATTTTTTTTTTTAATTACTCATAATTAAGTGATTTTTGGCAAGGCAGAACTGTGGAAACAGCATTATCCCACAGACAGGAATTCAGTTAGGAATTTCCTCTTAGCCTCCTAGCCCCAAATACATCTGGAAAAACATATAGGCGCTTTATTTGTTACAGCAGGCATTTCTCTGGAAACACAGCCCTCTCACAGCACCCCAGAAACCTTTCATAGAATGACAGAATATCAGGGATTGGAAGGGATCTTTCGAGGTCCCTTCCAATCCCTGATATTCTGTGATTCTGTGACCACAACTGCCTCCAGCAAGACATGGAGGTGCGCTTTGAGCTCCACTTTTCCTCCTGACAAAGTCATTGGGAAAAACCCTCTCTGGCTGGGGGTGGTTTTGGTGGTTTTTGGGGGTTTTTTTGGGGTGGGGTGTCTATTTTTCAGTACTAGACTGCAAGAGCGTCACCCGCACTGGGCTATATATCGCAGGAGCTGAACGTGTGCTGAAAGCTCAGTGCTTTTGGCTGCCATCACACCGATGCTCTCCTGTGAGTTACGGCGCGGTGGTGACAACACTGCCCTGACCCTGACAGCAAAGTGGCTTTGGCAAGGGAAGGAAGACAGTAAACCCCTGATTAGCCTGGACATAGCAAAAAGTTCTTCCCAGAAAGAGTGGTCAGAGCCTGGAATGGGCTGCCCAGGGAGGGGGTGGAGTCCCCATCCCCGACTGTGTTTCAGAGTGGATGAGATGTGGTGTTGAGGGATCTGGTGTAGGGGAAAACTTTGTAGAGTGGGGCTGATGGTTGGACTCGATGATCCCAAGGCTCTCTTCCAACCTGAATGATTCTATGATCCTTCCTTCTGGTTCTGCAGAGCTGGGGAGGCTCTGGTGCTGCGTCTGAGCTTTGCTTTACAGCAATGCCGCTCTGATGGTACCGACAGCATCTCCTGTGGCATGGTGTGGGGTCACCCCGTTCGCTCTCGGTGGGTTCAAACAGCCATAAGGTGTTTATGTTCCCGTAAGCCCTTACACCCCACTCGGGGAAGGCCCCAACAACTGGTCTCTGCCCACATTGCATGTTCATGCACCTGTGTTGGAAGTTCAGCCTTAAAAAGTAAAAAAAAATATCATTTTAAAAGCTTACCAGCTGAGGCCTTTAGCTGTATTTCTACCAGCAGCTTAATTCTGGTGGAGTTCACATGACAAACACCATGCACAGGGATGACACCCTCATACCAACAGCATCACCCCACACCCCAGGGTATGTAGCAGAGCAAAAAGTTAGGGAAATGAGGGAAAACAGGGAATTCCAGCCCTTCTGTTTTTATTAAGACCTGCCTGCAGTCTCAGCTTTCCAAAGCACCAAACCCTTTGAAATCCTTCCCTCATGCTCCAAAGGGGAAATGAAGCCCAAGGTTGCTCTTTCCTCACATCTCCCAGCGTTTGAGGAGCACCACACCAAGGCAGGTAAGGAGGCAGCGAGAATAAAACAGCCCCAATGTCCCCTTTCCAAGCCCAGGACTGTCACTCAGAGGTGATCAAAGAACTGACAGAACAGGTTTAATGGGGGTGAGGTGCTTCCCAAACCTCCCAGCTACACCCCTCACAAACTAAAGGTGTTCACGAAACTCCGACATGCCCCAGGGGGACAGGGTACTTTGAACTCATCGCACTCAGCTTCACACAGATTTAGCTCCACTTTTCCAAATAAACTGAAGGAAAAGCCTGTCTTCCAAGACTGTCAGCTCTAAATATTCATAAGTCGTGAGACAGGCTTCAAAGTCGGCAGATTTTTTAGAAACTCACTCGTTCATTGCTATTATTCAAAATTGTCTTAATTTTTTTTCTTTTCTTTTTTTTTTTTTATGTTCTATATTTGGCTTTCTTTTGATGTATCTTCTCACTGGGCCCGTGTTTCTCCCTGCAACCATATGGGCTTTAAAAAAAGAAAACAACGAAGAAAAGATAGCTGCAATTCTGACACATTCAGGCAGCTCCAGATGTTAATCCTTAAAACAAAGCAGATAGTGGGGTTAAAAAGAAAAAGAAGAATTAAAAAAAATATATGTATATATAAATCTGGATGAAGCCACACTTGTTGGTGGGAAGCTCCAGGAACATACTTCCACACACGATGCTCCATCTGGTACCTGGAGAGCCTTGGAGGTCCCCATCCTATGCTCAACAGCGGTGGCAGGGACTGTGATGGGGTGTGTGTCAGGCACCTTATTGCTCTGTGGGATTTGGATTTGCTAGAAAAGCAGGAGATGACCATAAACCTGCAGGTAAAATTTGAGGGGAAAAAAAAGCCCTTCTTACAGAATCACAGAATGCTCTGGGGTTGGAAGAAACCTCTTGAGATCATCAAGTCCAACCCCCCTGCCAGAGCAGGTCCACCCAGAGCAGGTTGCACAGGAACATGTGCAGGCATGTTTTGAGTATCTCCACAGATGGAGACCCCACCACCTCTCTGGGCAGCCTCTTCCAGGGCTCTGCCACCCTCAGAGTGAAGGAGTTCCTCCTCACGTTTAGATGGAACTTCTTATGTTCAAGTTTGTACCCATCACCTCTTGTCCTCTCACTGGGCACCACAGAGAAAAGACTGGCTCCATCTAGGCAGGGGGTGGACGACGTCTGTTGAACAAGTCAGCGCTGATCCCAGGAGCTAGATATGGAGACAGGGCGAATACTCATTTCCCACCACTCCATCCTACACCCAGGACCACGCAGCAAGAAAAAGAGCACTCCAATTCCTGCTCCCACTGAGGAAATTCAAGGAAAACTCCACGCAGCACCCAGCGACCGTCCCTGGAGAGTTGCACCAGCGTCATCCCCCTGTTCCCCACCAGAACCCTGCCTCCTTCCCCCGCCACCACGGGCTTTCTCCATCCCTGACCAGCTCTTTGCAGCTCTCCCCAAATCCCAGGGGAGGCAGAGATAATCCCAGCCTCCGTGCCAGGTGTCTGCCTGGTCCCACCACCCGCCCGGCGAAACGCTTTGCATAATCCGATTAAAATGAAATCGATGGGCTGTTCTGCTCGGGGACGGCGGGGAGCACCCAGCTAATCATCAGGGGAATAAAAGCCAGAGGGACTTTGATGGCTGCTGTGGTGTTCTCTGAGGAGCAGCTTTGCCTTGTAAATCCTGGAGTGCAGAGTTTGATGTTATCGCTGGGGAAAGGAGGAATAAATATAAAAAAATTAAAAGAAGGAAAAAAAAAAAGTATTATAGGGAATTAAAAAGCAAACGCCCTGGTTGGGGGTGTTTGTGCCTTAACAGACTGGGTGAAGAAGGGCATTTCTTACTGGTAGTAGTGGAAGGAGCAGCCAGGTGTCCCTGCACATCGAGGCTCTAGCTACTCCTGTAAAAAAAGAAGGGGGAGGCAAGAATCCTCATGGAGCCAAGAGGGTGCTGCTAATAACATCTAATTAATTGGGGAGAGCAAAGGTATCCCAGAAAAATGGAGGTGGTAGTGGATCCAGGTTGTGGTGTGGATCCATGGTTGCGGTGTGGATCATGGTTGTGGTGTGCATCCATGGTTGTGGTGTGGATCCAGGATTGTGGTGTGGATCCAGGATTGTGGTGTGGATCCAGGTTGCGGTGTGGACCCAGGTTGCGGTGTGGATCCATGGTTGTGGTGTGGATCCATGTTGTGGTGTGGATCCATGGTTGTGGTATGGATCCATGGTTGTGGTATGGATCCATGGTTGTGGTGTGGATCCATGGTTGCGGTGTGGACCCATGGTTGCGGTGTGGATCCATGGTTGTGGTGTGGACCCAGGTTGCGGTGTGGATCCATGGTTGTGGTGTGGATCCATGTTGTGGTGTGGATCCATGGTTGTGGTATGGATCCATGGTTGTGGTATGGATCCATGGTTGTGGTGTGGATCCATGGTTGCGGTGTGGACCCATGGTTGCGGTGTGGATCCATGGTTGTGGTGTGGACCCAGGTTGCGGTGTGGATCCATGGTTGTGGTGTGGATCCATGTTGTGGTGTGGATCCATGGTTGTGGTATGGATCCATGGTTGTGGTATGGATCCATGGTTGTGGTGTGGATCCATGGTTGCGGTGTGGACCCATGGTTGCGGTGTGGATCCATGGTTGTGGTGTGGACCCAGGTTGCGGTGTGGATCCATGGTTGTGGTGTGGATCCATGTTGTGGTGTGGATCCATGGTTGTGGTATGGATCCATGGTTGTGGTATGGATCCATGGTTGTGGTGTGGATCCATGGTTGCGGTGTGGACCCATGGTTGCGGTGTGGATCCATGGTTGTGGTGTGGACCCAGGTTGCGGTGTGGACCCAGGTTGCGGTGTGGACCCATGGTTGTGGTGTGGATCCAGGAGTAAATATGGCAAGGTGGGGGTGTGTGTGGGGGTAACCCAGGCTGATCCCCGGGCATCTCCCCACCTGATGCCAGCCTGGGTGGAAAACAACACGCATTTGTGCAGGATTCAACCCAGGGAATAAAGGAATGCAAAAACAACTGGTTCCGCTGGGTGGTTGCGTAGGAAATAAGCACCAAACACACGTGCTCTCCTTCTTAATGAGATAATGCTCAGGTTTACTAACAGCCTAGCACGCTGGAGACAATGCAGGCTTTTGACTTTGAACAGCCTGACATTTGAAAGCAGGACTGTAAAATATCAATAAAGACGGGCAAAGTGGCTGACAGAGTGGTCAATAGCAGCCCCTGGGGCTTTGGAGGAGCTCCACGGAGTGGTCAATAGCAGCCCCTGGGGCTTTGGAGGAGCTCCACAGGGCACAGCGGTGAGCTGGCAGCTGGGGACTTCAGTATTAACCAGCTGGAAATCCATCCAAGCACCTCTGCCCAGCATCAGGTAAGGAGGGAGGCAGGAGCGTTGCTGGAACAAACAGGCTTCTTGGTGGGCTGAGCGTAGCCCCAGGAATGGGGGGCTTTGGGGTGGGGGTCTGCAGCCAGGGGAACCCCAATCCCACCCAATTCAGCTCAGCAAGACCAGTAGCTCCCATTACTTACCGGCTGCCCAGAGCCTCGTGGGTACGAACAGGGCGGTTGCAAGGATGGGAGATGATCTTACATCTGCCGGGGAGGAGCTCAGCAGGAAAGTGCCTGCACAGATCTAGTGGAGAAACTTGAAAAAAAGAAACACCCCAACCCAACCAACCCAAAACCACAGAAAAGCACAGAAATAGTTTTTAAGGCCAGAGGAAATACCACCTAAAAAGGCTCATAAGGATCTCATCCTGCTTAAGCTTATGGGAATGAGGATTGGTGGTGGCTTGACTACGTCCCTGCAGCTCAACGGGAACAAAAACCTCTGCGCTAAAGGGCTTTGTAGCCTGTTTTGAAAGAGGATGGTTGAAAGGCAGGGTCAGACTGAATGAACCAAGGAGGTCCCCATTGGTGGGGAGGGTGAGTAGCAGCAGGACAGCCTCCAAGGGAAGCTCAGGGATATTCCTCTCCAAATGGCTCGAAAATGAAGATGAGACACTATCTCGGGAGGTGTGTTGGTTGGATGCAAGCTTAGACCAGGCTGGCATCCAGCAGCCTGTGCTGGAGTTTTGATCCCCTGTGTCTTGGTCCTGTGGATTAAAGGTGGCCCCTGAGCCCTTCTGGGCTGACCTTCCAAGTGGCACCCTGAGAGGGAAGGTTTGGGGAGCAGTGCGTGCCTCTGCCTATGGAACCTCAGCTTAGGTGGGACTACAGGAGCCCACCTTCACTGGATGGGAGCCTGAAGATCATGGCAGCCAAGGTGAGGGAGAACATCTGGCCCACATGTGTCTAGAGAGTGCCCTGTTCTCCTTGTAGTTCAGGGATTGCCTGTAAAACTCGCTGTTCTCTGTGCTGGAGGCTCCTGGCTGGCTAGATGTGTTCAGTTACATGCACTCAAATCCCCAGCTGCTCCTGATCTGGCTCAGAGTGACCCTCCTGGCTCTCCTCCCAAGGAGGGGCTGACTCTCCCCAGCCAAGGGAAAGGCAGGAGGATCTTGATATGTAAAGCCCGGCCAGAGGACTCCCACAGCGGGGTGGTGTATCCTGGTGGGATGGGAGGGGAGGCAGAAAACAGATCTTACTGAAAGGATGGCACTCCCCGCAGGGTGACGGGAAGCGCAGGCACATGAAGGAGGACACTGGTTTCTGCGGGAAATACTCCCAATTAAAAGAAGGGAGAGGTTTATTTTCTGCTTGCAGGGAGGAGAGATAAAACCCTTTAGTCAAAAGCCAGATTTCTTTAGGAAAAGCCTCAAATCGTTGTTCCAACCCTCCAAAGTAGGGCTGGGCAGCCCTGTAGTTCCTACCCTTTGGCTTGGAAAGGGGAAATGAAAACAGTCACAGAATCACCACGCTTGGAAAGGGCCTCTGAGATCATGGAGTTCAACCACACACACTCAAAAAATCCCCTACAGTCTCAGGCACTAGAGCATGCCCTGAAGTATCACATCTACACGTGTCTTAAATATCCACAGGGATGGCTGTTCCAGTGCCTGACCACCCTCTCAGTGAAGTCCTTCTTCCTCATATCTGACCTGAACCTCCCCTGCCACAACTTCAGACCATTTCCTCTGATTCTGCCGTTATTTCCTTGGGAGAAGAGGCCAACACTCACCTCTCTACACCCTCCTTTCAGGTGGCTGTAGATGGCAATGAGGTCTCCCCTCAGCTTCCTCTTCTCCAGACTAAACATGCCCGGTTCCCTCAGCCTCTCCTCCTAGGAGTTGTTCTCTATGTTGACTATAAATCAGGGCAGAGGCACGACCAGGACTGGGGAACACCCCAACCCCTGGTACACACACACACAGGCAGGGTTTGCTGGACCACATCTAACACGAGAAGAGAATCCACTTTGTACAGACATTGCTGGGACAGAGCTCAGCCCAGTCCTCATCTGGACCCTCCTCAGGAGAATCCCTCTGGCCCATTCTTCCTCCCTCCACCCCTTCCCTGGCTCCTCGCTTCTATTTAATCAGAGAGAAATAATGAGGGGAAGGGATGTGCCGCAGACCAAAGATGAGCCAGATGTTACTCACAGCATTTCCCAGCTGTTGAGCAGGATCTGTGGTCTAAGCTCGACAGGAGATTTGGCCCAAATCCCACTCAAGGCCAAGGCCGAGCCCCAGCTCCTCTTCTTGCTAACACAGCTGTTTTGTGAGAGCCACAGCTGGATTTTGGTAGCCAATATGCCACAGCACATCTCCCTCACCTTTGCAAGATGATGCACAGAAGGACCACTGAGAAACCACTTGTGATGAAACCCACCAGCATCAGTGGACTCAGCCCACCCCATGGCCAGCACAGCCCCTTCCACCCTCCGCAATTTAACCCCCCAAATGAGGAGAGGAGTTGGTGCTGCTTCTCTGGCAGAGGTGGCATCAGTCCCCAAGGACTCCCTGTATTTTGAGACAGTTCAAGTTTAGTTTTGGATGTAACCAAAGCCTCTTTGTCCCTTCCCTACCTCCCTCTGATGCTCTGGCTCTGGCAGGGGACAATTGAGGGAAGAAGTAGCAATTCCCACTGTGTTTTTAAAATATAGGTGTTTTTAAAATACAGTATTTAAGGCAAATACTCAACAAAACAGATTTCAGAGTCATGGAATGGTTCGGGTTGGAAGGGACCTTAAAGAAGATCAAGCTTCAAACCCCCTGCCCTGGGCAGGGACACCTCCCACCAGACCAGGCTGCTCAAAGCCCCATCCACCCTGGCCTTGAACCCCTCCAGGGATGGGGCAGCCACAGCTTCTCTGGGCAACCTGGGCCAGGGTCTCACCACCCTCACAGCAAAGAATTTCTGGTATCTAATCTAAACCTCCCTTCTACACAGATATTTATATCTACGTGCAAATCTATCATTTTAAGCTCTGTTGTCACTGAGGTTCTAACTCTCTGCTGTTCCATAACTCCCACCTTCCCGTCCACAGACATGAGTTTCCAGTGAGTTGAAAAGAACAGAAGTGTGAGGCTGAGCCTCCGGTGTCAAACCTCTGTCTGCCTCCGTTTTACATGAAAAGAGATTTCTTAAGTTCCTCCTAAAGAAATATTACGCAGCCGTAGAGCGACGCCGCCTGCCTTGGAAGGGAGAAAAAAAGCAGCGATCACAGAGGCTCCACAAACCTCTGGGGAAGCTCGTTTCCCGGCAGCCCAGGCTACACTGGTTTAGAGAAGTGCTCTCCTTCCACAGGCAGGAGAGCCAGAGGAAGGGACACACGGGCTCTCTTCAGCCGGGAGCAGGAGGAGAGCACAGAGCCTGCCACGGGGCAGACAGAAGAATGGGGATCTTTAGGGTGAATGCTTAGTCCTGGTGCCCTAGATAAAGCCATAGTATCACAGATTCATCTGGTTGGAAGAGACCCTTGGGATCATTGAGTCCCACCATCAGCCCCACTCTACAAAGTTCTCCCCTACACCAGATCCCTCAA
>VZTM01018525.1:29366-43220 GCA_013400555.1 Jacana jacana
CCCAGGATGCCATTGGCCTTCTTGGCCATGAGGGCACAGTGCTGGCTCATGCTCATCCTGCTGCCCACCAGGATCCCCAGGTCCCTTTCCCCTACGCTGCTCTCCGACAGGTCATTTCCCAACCTATACTGGCACCTGGGGTTGTTCTTGCCCAGATGCCAGACTCTACACTTGTCCTTGTTCTATTTCATTCAATTTCTCCCCGCCCAACTCTCCAGCCTGTCCAGGTCCCGCTGAACGGCAGCACGGCCTTCTGGCCTGTCAGCCACTCCTCCCAGTTTGGTGTCATCAGCCAACTTGCTGACAGTGCACTCCATTCCCTCATCCAAGTCCTTGATGAGTATATTGAACAGTTTGTTATTCCCCTCCTGCCCCGTACGCAGAGAGTGACGGGCCCAGAAGCACGAGGTTTCACTCGTTGGATCGAGAGCGGGACAGGGTGAGGCACCACTAACCCAAAGCTTCTCCCATTTTCCTGGAAGCATCTCCTTAGGGAAGCAGTCACCTCTCCTCAGTGACACGGCAGCCCCTTGGCCAGCTGGTGGTCAGCTTCTCCAGAAATTTGGAGATACCCTCATTTCCCTTCCACGCCAACGCTTCTTTTTTTGTTGTTCCTACTTAAAAAAAGGCAGATAATTCATTTTTAGCTCTTTTTTTTTTTGTTAAAAAAGAAGAAATAATAAAATAAATTAAGTGGCTTATGTGGTCCCAGGGGTGGCACACGACCGGGGACGAACAGCCAGATGGAAACAGAACACCGACTCGCCACGAGGGCAATGGATTTTCAGAGTCTCAAAGCACGTTCTTCCTGGAAAGGGCTTTTATTTAGCAATTAACGCCAACACGGCGAGGAGGCAGTTGGTGCCAGAAAACAAACAGTTTAAGAAGGTTCAAGAAGGTGGGGAAGTGAATTAAACCGAAATTCCAGGGTGCTCCCACACCTGGAGACACTCCACGACTGAAGGACCCTCCGAAGGCTTTTGGTCTGCTGAAGGGCAGAGGGAAAGGGATAAAAAAGAGGAAGAGGAGGCGCTGATTTCTCAAGTTATTTATTAAGCTTTCGCAAATCGAAGTCAGACCCTGCCGCCAACCAGCAGGGAGGAAACTGAAGGAGGAGTTGGTGACAATGTGGAAAAAATATTGGAATAATTCATATTTTTTTGGAGAAGGTTTTTTCCTCCCCCCCACCCCCCAAAATGGCTTGTAGTTCCACGGGTACAACAGCAACGAAGTGATTTCAGTCCATTTCACACGTTTTACAAACATACCCAGAAGCTCTTTGTGTTTGAGGGCAGACACCACTTCCAGACACCACTTCCAGACACCACTTCCAAACACCACTTCCAAACACCACTTCCAGACACCACTTCCAGACACCACTTCCAAACACCACTTCCAAACACCACTTCCCGTCGTTGAGGGCCTCCTTCGTTCCTCCTCTCCTGCCACTGGAGGGAAGCTTTTCAGGGGGCTCTCTCCATCCCACCTTTAACCCGAGAGGAAAGCCCATCCCTAAATCACTGTGACACATCTGGAAGGGAATTCTGAGGTGACTGGGAGACTGGCTTGCCCACCAGGAAGGTGGCCATACACCCGGCCCCCTTGGAAAGAAACCCTGACGGCCACCAGTTCTGTCCACAGCTCAGTTGTACAAGAAACTCCTACTTTTATTTGGCTGCCAATAAATTAAAACTCTGATCAACATGGACAGTAAAACTCTTTCTGGGTTTTCTCCCCATCGAGGCTGACTCTGCCGCTGTCTCCAGCCAACGGGATGAGGTTTGCACGGGGCCTGCAGAACTACTGCACCTTCAGCCTAGAAACTACCCCTCCCACCCAACTCCCCCCATAAAACCAGCCTTACCTTTCTAAGTTTCCCCTTTTAATTCCCAACACCGAGCCTGGAGACTTGTCTGGAGTGCTTACAAAACCCCCCAAAAATTAATAATAAATCAGAGTAACCAGAAAAATCTGTAA
Source organism: Jacana jacana (assembly GCA_013400555.1). Lineage (NCBI taxonomy): Eukaryota > Metazoa > Chordata > Aves > Charadriiformes > Jacanidae > Jacana > Jacana jacana. Next base: position 31,344 of record VZTM01018525.1, read on the forward strand.
AAGACATTTGCAACTCCAATGTCTACCTTCCTTGAAGAGATAAGCGAGCCTGAAGGCATGGACTCTCTTCCTTGTTTTTCTTCCCTCCTGTATTTATTTGTTTACCCGCAACTACGTGGATAAATAGAAAGTGAGAGGAGCCAAGAACTCAGAAGAGGCTGAAAACTGAGCAGAGGAGGAGGAGGAGTTGTCCTTGCCCAGAACAGTGCAGAAGAGCTGGGCTGTCCACACCTTCTCGGCTCAAGCACCTAGATGTCTGTTGCTCTTCCTTCCCACCAACAGCTCTACCTGGTGATTCCTCAGCATCCAACGCGGCCCGTTAACAGGTGTCGGGGAAAAGAAGATTCAACCACCCGTGAGGAAGCCTTCCCCCACCAGAGAACAGACCAGCACAGCTCATTTCATAGCTGAAGCACTGAAGGAAGAAGAGGAGGAAGCAAAACCAGGCCAGTTGTCCTACAGCACTAAAAACGCCTCTGTCGGGTCTCATCCTGGCCGATCGCTGCCAACAGTCCTCAGACCCCAGAAAAGCATCAAAGACTGAGCTGGATGAAGAGGAATGTGACTCTCTTGGAGAAGCTTCCTTCCACCTCCAGAAGAGCAAAAGAAATGGTGAGCAAAATGATCAAGAGCTACAAGAGTTACAGCAGTTGGAACCCACAGTTTCTTTCACATGGTGTGTGGGGTTAAAAAAGTTAAGTTCCCTTCAGAGACTGCAGCAGCTTCTCACTGTGACAGAGTTGGCACCTCTGCTCCTCACTCAGGCTCTGAAGTGGAACCCCCACATTCCAGGAGCTGCCATTAAACCACCAGGGGTGTTCTCTTGGGAAGATCATAGGCTTCCCATGTCATCCCAGAGCTTTTAACGAACCAGGTCTGAAAGCAGGAATAGCTCCAGTCACACCTCTGATTGGTTCCTGGCACGCCTTTGGCTGCAAGGTGGTTCTGTCCCTGCTGGAACCAGCCCTATAATGGCTTTTGTCTCTTCTGAGCCCCATTCCCACCCTCACAAAATAATAAAAAAACAGTAAAAATAATCCTCCTTTAATTACTCTGCCAGTACAGCGCCGTTACTGCACCCTGAGGCACAGAGTGACCACGCTTTGGACAAGGTGTGTGATTGAAATGCAGCATCACACTAACCCCTTCGTACAACTTGGACCACGACTCAAACCAAGACCAACCCTTACCGCTCCGGCATCTCTTTAGACTTCAGCAAGTACCAAAAAGCTGCCAGGGAAAAGGGAAGCGTTACAGCTCCAGCATACATGGGTGGGTTTGTTTGCTTGCTTGTTTGTTTGGTTTTTTTTAATATCAGTCTAGAAAAATACTTTTAGCTCTTGGATAGACTGGATAGATGGGCCAATGTTAATGGCATGGGCTTCAACAAGGCCAAGTGTCAGGTCCTGCACTCGGGCCACACCAACCCCATGCATCGCTACAGGCTTGGGGCAGTGTGGCTGGAGCTGCCTGGCAGAAAAGGACCTGGGGGTGCTGGGGGACAAGTGGCTGAACAAGAGCCAGCAGTGTGCCCAGGTGGCCAAGAAGGCCAAGGGCATCCTGGCTTGCATAAAGAATAGTGTGACCAGCAGAAGTAGGGAGGTGATTGTCCCCCTGTGCTCAGCACTGGTGAGGCCACCCCTTGAATCTGGTGTCCAGTTCTGGGCACCTCAACACAAGAGAGATCTGGAGGGGCTGGAGCGAGTGCAGAGGAGGGACACGGAGCTGGGGAAGGGCCTGGAGAATAAATCTGATGAGGAACGATTGAGGGAGCTGGGAGTGTTTAGTTTGAGGAAGAGAAGGCTGAGGGGAGACCTCATCCCTCTCTACAACTGCTTGAAAGGGCATTGTAGAGAGGTTGGTGCTGGTCTCTTCTCACGGGCAATGAGCGATAGAAGGAGAGGGAATGGCTGCAAGCTGCAGCAGGGTAGGGTTAGGCTGGCCATTAGGCAAGTATTCTTCCCAGCAAGAGTGGTCAGAGCCTGGACTGGGCTGCCCAGGGAGGGGGTGGAGTCCCCATCCCTGACTGTGTTTCAGAGTAGATTGGATGTGGTGTTGGTGGGATCTGGTGTAGGGGAGACCTTTGTAGAGTGGGGCTGATGGTTGGACTCGATCATTCCAAGGGTCTCTTCCAACCGAAATGTTTCTATGATTAAGTTATGCATTCACAGCTGGTTTTGAAGCATTCCAATAGAATTAACAGTAGACAAAAAAAAACCCAAAAGATAAATAATCCTTAGAGAATACACTGCCAGCATCTGAAATGGTATTCATGAAATACCAGAACACTGAAATCATGAAATAAAACTTTCAAAAGGAAGTTTGAGGGTGGTTCTGGAGCAGCCTGATTTATCCAGGGCCACCTTTTTCTTATGGAGCTTCCAGACCAGAGAAGGTGTGTGTTTGCTGAGAGGAGGGAAGGAGAAAAGGGCTAAACTGCCAAATGGACCCTCATTTGGTCAGAGCAGCACTTGAGAAAAATAATGCTGCAAACTCTTCTGCCTCCCCAGTAAATCCAGCTGTGTGGGACAAGCCCAAGATTTCAATACCCGTTAATGGCAAAGCACCCAGATTCATCCAAAGGAACTGAGGGAGTTTGTTTCCCAGAGAAGAGATTTCCCTCCTGCAGTATTTCTTGTGTTATACAGAATTGCCAACAGTGAAAGAAACCAAAAAAAAACATCTCACTGAAAACTGTCTCCTCCACCAGACACTTCCCTCCAATACAAACCATTAGCCAGTCCTGCACTTCACACCAGCCAGACACACCACAACCAGACGGTGGGGGCTGGTACTGCCAGTGAGGATAACACCAAACATTGGCTTTGCACAGGGTGCAGCTCTACACAAAGCCCTGAAGCAGCAATTGAACTGCAAGAGTGAAGGAAGAAAGCTCCATAACGGAGGTGCCTGGGAACCTGTGTATCTACAATCCATCTATGCTAAGGGAAAGCCTTGGCACGCGAGTCCTGCCCTTCTCGGCTCAGATCTGTGAAGCTGTCGTACACGGAGCTGGAAAAATGGACACAGGGCTCACAGCCTTAATTCAACGAGGATCATTTCCCAGAAGCGTGTTTCCACAGCATCCCTTGGGAGGAAAAGTATTCCACGGAGTCCAGTGAGGAGGAGGAGGAGGAGGTGAGACTGCCTCTGGCAGATGAGGTATACGCTAAATAGGGATAACGCTGCGGGATGCACATGGGACCTGAGGAACTTGTACTGAAAACGGGCAAACAAGAGGCACCTTCACGTTTAGGACAGAAGCCCTGATGAGGAATCCAAGGCCAAAGGTGTTTCTTCCCTGCCTGGTGGGGCTGCTGCTCTTGATGAAGATTAGCCACAAGGTTGTCTGGCGGGAGCAAGAACTCGGAACACGGAATCACACGAGGATCTCATTGAAAAGGCACTAGGAAGAAGCATGAAGTTTTAGGTTAATGAGATTCATCCTATTTCCAATCACTGAGTAGGACAAAACCTGTAGGGTTTGGGAGTTTTTAGAGAAAATGCTGCAGAAAAAAAGAGATGTATATTTTTTTCTTTTAACAGGAAAAGCGTAAAAAGAAAGGTAAAGCTATTTTCAAATTATTAAAATGCTGAACATTTATACAGCAAAATCATATTAAAAACAGCAGCAGACAAAGCACATCCCACCACCATTGGCAAGGGACATGTAAAATGTTTATAAGGTTAACTATAAAACAATTTTACAACCAAAATATGAACAGGCCAATTCAAGTATATATATATACAGAATATATTAAAATCATATAAATTATATATTTATACAAAGGGCACAAGTATAGCAAAAAGCTATAGTTGATTCAACAGAACTGAGCTTGAGTGATCAATTTCAGCTGGAGACGGTATCATTTTCTCCCAAATCCTTTTTTTTTTCCTTTTTGTTTTTTTAAACCTGGATAGATTGATACCTCAGATACCAAGAGTACAGAAATCAAAAGAAAAAAAAATAAAATAAAAGACCCCCAAATCAAAGAGTTATCATTCTGTGTGAAATGAAACTAACAGTGGGCGGGGTAGAGCTCATATGAAATTCTGATTTAATTATTTCCATAGTAAACATTTATCAGCTCTCTTAAAAAAAGTCAGGGATTTCAAGTGATCCGTTGCAGATGTACCACCCGGGTGCATATATTTGATTACATTTGAATGTTGTTTGATTTGCAAACATTTGGGGAAAAAAAAATAAAAATTCAAAAAAAAGAAAGAAAAAGGATACAAACACATCTCAATCTGTAAAAGGAAAAAAGGTGACAGATGGCAGCAAGTTGAAAACTGCACGAAAACACTCAGCTGAACTAGAAACCGTGCTCTCCTTAACAGCATTTTGGCTACTAAGTGAGCTTAAACAACAAAAATAACTTACTTGCCTTTTTTTTTCCTCTCAAAACATAACAGCATATAACCACAACCCGTTGAAGCACTTGAGAATCTAAACAGTCCCAATCCATGGGCTTACATTTAAACACGAACTGAGCGCTCTCCTCCATCCAGGGCTCCCGAAGTTCTGTGTAAGTTGTACCTAAGCCCCCTGCCTCGCTGCGGCACCTCCCCTTCATTAATGTAGCTTTTAATAGCTTCCTACACCTCAATTAACCCAGTGGTTCCTGGGCATGCAAGGAGCAAGTTAGGGCAAGCTAACTGAAGCAGAAGTAAAAAGGCCGGACGACACATAGACAGAACGTTGTCTTAAACCCCAGAAGGACTCAGGTAAGAAGTAAAGCGGTTTCACCAGATGCAGGTTAAACAGGGGGAAAAAAAAACCCCAAAAGAAGACAGAAAAAAACCCGTAAATCAGCCCTATACCACCCCTAACGACCAGTGGATATCTATTACACTGAAAGGAAATCAATGCAAACAGGGTTTTCTCCGTTTCAAGTAATCCTTGATGCCTTTTTGGCCAGCTGTGTTATACCGTAATAGATATTTTAATAGCTTTTATACTCTACAATTTAGGCAGCTAATTTTTCTCTTACATATCCAATTATCTCTAGTGAACATTCACCTGTGGTTGTCCACACATTCTGTATTAGCTCCTTGAGAAACTATTCAAGTTAAATTATATTGCAAATTAAAGACAGTTACATTCTGTATGTTCCTTCTAGATTTGAAAAATAGGTTTTTAAAGGCTTGTCAAAGTTTGGAAGAAAAAAACCTCTCCATTAAAAAATTTTAGCTTAAAAAAATCATTAAGACACCTTTTTCTCATCCAGGGTACTAATAAAAAGATTACAAATATACTACAATTTGACCAAGAAGACTTCATGAAGATGCTGCTTTTGAGCATGCAACACCACTGATATCTGTCAAGTTCCAGGTATCAATGTATCCCAATTCCACCACAGTCCCTCGCAATTTCCTCACCAGTTCCCCCCAGCCCCACCCTACCACCTTATTAACAACATTATAAAAAAAGGTAAAATCTAGAGTTAGTGGCAAAATCTTCACAGTAAATCGTTAAAGACAATGTTATCGTGGTCATTGCAAAGTGATATCAGTCGATTGGACCCTGAAAAATTAGCTTGATGCAGTTGTGCTCCCCAGACAGTTGTGTTGCACAAAAAGGGCAGGCAGCATGAAATGCGTGAGTACCATGAGGCAGTGGGATCTGAGACCAGTATTTTGCAGATTTCTCAGAGCACACGTGTCCACAAGGGGTAAAAGCATGAGTTGGAGGGCCAGCATCCACGTAAAAGCCCGCTTCGCAACCAAGCCAGAGGGGCACGTAAGGGCCAATGGTTCTGCACATGGGACATTCCCGCTCGTTGGCTTCTGTGTCGCTGCGATGTCCCCAGTTGTGATAGCCGTGAACGTGGCCACAGCTGAGGTACGCCCAAGGCTGCTTCTCTTCCACCACGTCTTTCCGGTTGATGCTGGGAAACGCCAAAGTGTTTAACCCAACGGGACACTGCGGTCTGGCAGCGTTTATCTCCTGTCGCAGGGCTTCAATGTGTTTCTGAGTTGGGGTGTGAAAGAGTCCATCGGCCGTTCTCCACAGAAGGGTGGCCCCACACAGGTCAATGAGAGAGCCATCTTGTAGGACGTTGGTCTCGTTTTCCACCTAGGGGTAAGGAGACACGGGTAAGTAGAGAAGCCTCAGAGCTTTTACAGGGAGTGAGTTCTGTAAACGTGTCACCTTTTCTCACCGAGTGACACCCTCCCTTCCCTAGCATTTCATCTCCTTTCCTTGTGGGCACCCATTTGAATCCATCTCTGGTCTCTTATCCTATATTTAAGTCAATAATGAGCACTGGTCTCTTACGCCGTGCTTGTACAGCAGGTCCTGAATTTGCAACTGTTACATGCTGTGGCAATATTCATTATTAGTAACTCTTTGGGAGAGGTATTACCATTAGTAATCACTGACTTCTTCACAAATACCCCGAACCTCTCAGCCCTCTCTATCAAATACTGGTTCTCCACATGCCTCTGGCCTGTTTAAGGTAATATTTGCTGAAATATTCTAGCAAGACTGAAGAGGAAGCTTGCCATTCCATAAGGGCTGCATTAGCAGACTGCTCTCCCAGAATCCTTTGCCCAGGTAAGACTGGCAGAGGCTGCTCAACGCAGCAAAAGATCCTTTTTGGACTAAAAACTGCTCCTCAGGACAGAGCAGCTGTCCTGCTATTCAGGTATAATTTTTCTGGGCTTGTGGCAAGTGTAAAGCCTTTTACCCTGGGCACAGGTACTTCCATAGATGATTGTTACAGCAGAATGAATGACCAGTCAAATTCCCTGAGCAACAAGCTCTGCAACAGAAGCCACCCAGCCCCAACTTCTGAACACTTAACCACCCCAGGTAGTTAGGCTCTTTATTTAATGAGGCATTTCATGCAAACACAGTAGGTCACATGAAATCATCCTGGTGTGTCTCATCTGACTAAAAGCAGGCACTTAAAGCATTTTCAAGGGATTATGCTAAACACATGTAGTGCTTTGCTGAAGTATTCTTTGTTTTAATGCCACAAACAACTTGAGCTATTGCTGCCAGATGAGCAGTGATCAATAGGCATTGAAGAAGTTCTGTGTGAAAGAGAGGAAAACAGACCTGCTACCTTGCTCTATACATAGGAAGCACATAGAAAATAGCACCCAGGCAAAACAACTAAGTAGGTCACATGAAATCATCCTGTCTGCCTAAGAACACTACGAGTGACACCCAATTCGGCGTTTAACGTTTTAATCCAGTTTGAATTCACACATGGACTGTGGATCACCCTTGCCCAAAACACCTAGATGGCATAACACAGACTACAGATAAAAGGTCACCAGTGTAAAGTCCTCCCGGTGGAAAAAATTCAGTGGCTCCAGTAGAGATGAGAGAGGCTTTGATTTGATGCACTATTCAGATAATTCCTTCACAGACAGCGAGGCGCAAGCTCTCTGCTATGCAGTGTGTTCAATTCATTACACAGCGCGCATTAGGTTTTATGAACCCAGTCAACGAATACTGATCACATCAGTACCAGCGTGCCATGTAATTTTATTTAAATGAGGATCCAAGTCATTCTGGATGCAGAGAAGGGAATTTATTTGTTTTAGCATTGCCTTTCTTTAGCAGCACTAAAAAGGTGTCTTGCTAACCACGTACAAAGGGCCCAATTGCAACATCATCTGTCCCAGTCCCCGAGGCGATGTTTGCCTGCCACCGCTAAAGTGACAAAGCAGTTTATGTACCACAGGCTGCCTACTTGAGAGCAGAGCAAAATATTCAAACTCCATTCCCCTGAGGCCTTCAAAACAGTCAGTTTTCTGCAAAGCCAACGGGATACCTCTAACACCCCATGAAGCCCATGGAAACTCAAGGTAGCAGCCACAAAAGCAGCTCTGGCACGAAGAAGAGACAGATAGTCTCCTTGCTGTGAACACCTTCTCTGTCTTTAAACTACAGCAGATGGATAATAGAAGTTACAAAAGAGAAAGGGCACCTTCAGCTCCTGTGAAGGTGACCCTTGAACATTCTCTCACCTCCTGAATCCTAATAAAGAATAAAACTGATGAACCACAAAGGTTTTTCTGGGTCTGCAGGCAGGAGAGCATTCTAACCTGCTAGACACAAGAAGGACTTCTGGGGGAGCTCATCTGCCTGACTGAAAAGATGGTTGTCTGTATCTTGCTGGGCTGGTTCTCTATGGGGCTGTTGATTTCCTTCCCTTTGAGGGTGTGGAAAGAATGAGCAATGACAACATTCTGCTTTCTAGGCCCCACAGATCCTCGGAAGAGGAAAGAACCATAAGAATTCCATTCCATCTTTTATGGAGAAGTGGACATGTTCTTTCCTGGTAACCAGGTTACATGTGCCACAGGTCTGAAAACTTGCACTTTTCATAAAGGCAAAGCCCGTCCTGCTCCACAGAAATATACTTTGTAGGGTTTCTCCGATCTTCCTAGTGGCAGGTAAATCAAAGAGAAGCTGTGTTACCCCAACTTGTTCTGCACGCAAGTGGACTCAGCTCTAAGACAGTACTGCAAAAGACAGCTCCCTGGGCATGAGCTTCCAGATGTCCTCATGGCCCAGGAGAACGTTGCAGAGATGGAGATACAAGAGCATAGTTAGCTTTTACACACTACCCTCTTTCAGTTGGAAACGTGACATTAGCAGAAAACTAGCTTCCTCTACAGAAACAGCAGTACAAGATCTACTATAATGCACAGCTACTTGGATTTTAGTGCCCACCACGCAGGGACAACATTGTTCCTCTGCAGTCACTCTCTCACCCCCTCCTTTCAGGAAGACAGGGATCCCTTGTTTGGTTTGGGGTTTTTTTTAGCTACCAGTTACTTTCAACTTACCAGTTTCCCCCTTTGTTGAGCAGATCTGGTTTCCCGGAGAGTGTACACGTCACCACAGACCGAGATCTCCCGCCAAACTCCAGGCTTGGACTCCTCCGTGAATCCTCCTTTTGGATGCATGACCAGCACCCCGTTAGTTGTCAATCCATCCATGTGGCCATCGGGATTTTTCCATTTTGCAGCTTTTTCCTGTGTGTGACAACCATTCCCGGGAAAAACAGGGTTTGGTTAAAAGCTTATGGACTAAAGTTTTAGCCAATAAAGTTTTATTAGCACTAAAACACGGCATTTCCCCACCAGCCAGCAGTGCTCAGACATAGATTTACACAAAAAAAACAATTTTGAGAGTATCTTGTGCCTGAGTGGTAACATCTTTTGATTATGCGTCTTTAACTACTAGTCTATCGTAAATATGATTATTTTTTAATCATAGAATGGTCCAGGCTGGAAGGGACCTCTAGGGTCATCTAGTCCAACCTCCCCACAGTCAGCAGGGACACCCCCAACTAGACCAGGTTGCCCAGGGTCTCATCAAGCCTCACCTTGAATATCTCCAGGGAAGGGGCCTCAACCACCTCCCTGGGCAACCTCTTCCAGTGGTCCATCATCCTCAGGGTAAAGAGCCTATTTCCTAAGATCCAACCTAAATCTGCTCTTCTCCAGCTTGAAGCCATTGCCCCCTTGTCCTGTCACTGCAGGTTTTTAAAGACAGTTGAGAGCTTCTGACTACAGGGTCAGGTAAGAGTTAAGGCCTCGGAGGTCAGCAGCATAAATACTCCTAACCACCATAATGGAATACCATTGCAATGGGCAAATCCTTCTCCATGAGGAAGCTGATGTGCACCATGATCTTCAGCGCCCCAAACTGCAACAGCAGCTTACTCACAATGAGTATCACAGTTATATCAAACCAACCTGAAGAAAATCCACTAGCAGTTACTAAAGTGGAGCTGCATTGTTAGAGACAATTATGACCGTGAGTCCACGCTGGCAATAAATTAGGCACATAAAACTAACCGCCATCCCTACTTAGCACTGCAGCTGGTACACTGGGGCAATAAAAGTCTAATGACAATGTAAGTTATCAACTAGTAAAAGGGAATTTGGGGACTTGAAAGTAACAGAGAATAAAAGCAGGGTTTGCTCATACATAACAATTATTAGCAGTACTTACACCAAGAAATATATTTTTCGAAGAATCAAATCCAGCTGCAAAAATCCTTGCTGTGTAGGGTGGGCTCCTGTCACAGACAATCCTGCAGGCAAAACGGGAGATGGTGCTTTGTGTAATCTGGGTTTCATCATTATTTTGACTTCCAGAAATTGTATCTGTTACTACAAAGTCTATGGGGCTTTCTGTTGACCTCCCAACCTGCAAAAGAAGTAGAAAACAATAAGTGTAATTAGAAAGAGCTGCAGAAGTGAGATTTTCACTTACTACAAATAATGTACACACTTGCCCAGCGCATCTGAAATTGATAAGAGTATTGTCAACACCGTGGAAGTATTATCACCTTGGTATTCCATAACCCAACCACAGCACATAACTGACAGAACATAATAGTAAGTAAAGAAAAACACTAGTTTGAAGTGACAGGTTTTATTCACATTTCTAGTTCCAAGTTAATTCACCATGAAAAAAAAGGCCTTTTTGTAGGCCCAGAGCTTGGTTATTTCGATACATCATAACTGCAAGCTATCCACCTTCTTGTTTTCAGCATATGCAGTTCCAGAAGAGCAATGTTTTCAGGCAAAACTCAAAGGTGATTAAATTTATTCCTATTCATAGTGCATGACTAAAGAAATAAAACACAGCTGATCAGTAAATAAGAATATTTTTCTATCTTGACACACATAAATTTTCATTCTAAAACCAGAAACATTTAAGCATCTGGAACCAAAAACGTCATTACAAAATGTTTTTGTCCCCTCTCTGACCACCAATTAAACAGTGATTCCTTATCAGTGCTTCTACAGGCAAATTAGTGTCACACCGACTATGAGCATAACTGGGAAAGTGGAGCTGTGACACCTTGTGATTTAAGAGAAGAAAATTAAGAATATTCTTCACATGAAACTACCTTCGCCATCAGGAATCTACATTCATATACAATAACCTCCTTCCCTACATGTGACTTCGTTGTCCCCCAAGAAGTTACATTCTGCTTTACTTCTTGCTCTTCACAGCCAGCTGTGGGAACTCACACAGGGTTCCATCCTTAAACACCTCTGCAAACTAACCCTGCTGTGCCTGCTCAAAGAGTAAAGAAATATTAGTCAAGAGTCAAGCAAAGTGATGCTGTTAACGCTTAACCCTTGTCACAACTGAAACGACAGCAGCAATGCAGGGATCTTTTACTTCTCTCTCCTGCTTTCAGTTCTACTTTGCAGTGTTAAAACATGAATTTTGGCATGTGTTTGTGACACATCCAGTTACTTTCTCCATAGCACGAGTCTGCACCCGAGTATTGAATGCTATGGAAATAATAAAAAAGGCCTAATCAAAAGTATGCACATCAACTTTTCACAGAAAGTAAAGCCAGTACTAGAATACCCAAGAGACAGAGTTCAGAAACTATTTAGTACAGGACATTTCTGATTTAGCTTCAACTTGTCAAGTTCTATAAAACTTAGAGAATTATATGCTTCTTCCTTTTTACACTATTATTTCTAACAGGCTTCTATTTCCCCCCCAACTCAAGCCCTGCCAACACTCAGCACAGACTGTTCTCCTGCTCTGTGCAAATTCTCTTAAGGGTTAATTCATAGAATCATTTAGGTTGGAAGAGACCCTTGGGATCATCAAGTCCAACCATCAGCCCTACTCTACAAGTTCTCCCCTACACCAGATCCCTCAACACCACATCCAATCTGCTCTTAAACACAGTCAGGGATGGGGACTCCACCACCTCCCTGGGCAGCTGATTCCACTGACAGACCACTCTTTCTGTGAAAAACTTTTTCCTCATGTCCAGCCTAACCCTACCCTGCTGCAGCTTGCAGCCATTCCCTCTTGTTCTGTCGCTCATTGCCCGTGAGAAGAGACCAGCACCAACCTCTCTACAA
>VZTM01018525.1:45573-99713 GCA_013400555.1 Jacana jacana
GGTGTTGAGGGATCTGGTGTAGGGGAGAACTTTGTAGAGTAGGGCTGATGGTTGGACTTGATGATCCCAGGGGTCTCTTCCAACCTAAATGATTCTATGATTCTATGATTCTACTCATGCTTCTGGGTTATAAGCTTGAAAAGTGTAAACCAAGAATCTACTCTGGTTTTGCAAATTTCAAGATTTTCTTTGTATTCTGCAGTTTTTCCAGAAACAAGTCCCCAACCCAATTCTTCTCACGTTTTCCTTCAAAGAAAAGGACTGACTACACAGTTCCAAAGTGGAAGATGGAAAATGATGGCAAGCTTTTTGTCAACTGTGGATCTCCCCCACTTTCACAGGAAACCAGCTCTAGTCCCATGGATTCAGACCTCACAGGTTAAGAGCTGTCACACTGGCCAAGAAAAAAAAGCAAGAACTCTGCCCTCCCTTTTCCCTACTTCAGTTCCCAGCAACTAAAGGGTATGAACAACCATCATCCTAAACTTATCACACTCCTTACTACAGCTGCCTAAGGGAGGTCGTGCAGTGAGTGCTACTCTCCTGTTTTACAGGGGGGCAGATTTGAGGCTAATAAAAAGTTAAGTGATTTGTCCAAGATACTACATGATATCAGCAGCCAAGGAGGGGACTCAAGCCTGAAAGGAATCCTGTGGCCCAAACATTATCCTTCCCTTTTCAGCTTCCACACCTTTGCCAGTGTTCTACAAAAACCAGGAAAGCACAACTGAGAAGAAAACAGCCAATTCCAAGGAGTTGTCTATCCAAGTGATGCTCGATCAGCAACAAGGTTTTGCTCCATGGATCGATAAAGACAACTTGGAATTTTTCATCAGGTACCGCAGAGCAGCACAAAACAGCCCTCAAGTAATTTTTCTCTCACTGCCCACAGTAAGATTACTGAGAATAATTAAAATGTCACGGCTTATCTAAATAATGGAAGTCTCTTCGGCAGTTTTGTAGCGTTGCTTTAGAAGCAAAATACTAACAGACCATTCCTTTTCCCACTCTCACAGCTGCCAGCCCCTCTGGGCCAATGCTTGCAGTGCGACTCTCAGGAGACAGCTACAGAGAGTGGAAACACGAACCAGGAGGCAGTGCTTGAGGTGAAGCTGAGAGCAAGTCACAGCACGACAGTCTGCACCTCTCAAGGCATAGGAACAGACTTTGCCGAAAAGAGGATTTTTAGCAATAGGAAAGCCTCAACCCTGACACATCAGACATTTGAAGGGACACCAGAAGGACACTGAGACACTCTACCAAGACAAGCTTCAGCTCAAAAAAGTTTTATTGTTACTAAGATGGGCAGTACTTAAGTGGCAGCAAGAGACGTGCGCTCCGGCAGCAGCCAGGAAAGCGCAGGGTCAGGCAGCTGAATCAGTGCACTGCCCAGTGCAAATTCTTCCTCTACTGAGCATCAAAGGGATGTCATTAGCTGGGCTGCACTATGCTTAATCAGCTCATTCCTCACTGAGCCAAAACTCTGGTTTAGATCCAAAGCTTCCCTAATTAGCTCTCTTAACCTACTGCCTTAGACCCTTGAACTGCAGTCTGTGGAGCACTGCTTTGCCCATGCTGTATCTCCTCACCAGGGGCTGCGTGATTTCATTTGTGACCATGAAGCTCCTCAACCTACTTAATTCTTCATCAATTCCCACATCCATCCCCCTTCCCACCCCACCCTCCCCCCGAGAAAACGCTGTAACCACCACTAGGACATTATGCAAACAAGAGCAGAGCTGTCTGTACGACGAGGCCAGAAAAGCAGCTGCTCTGCAACTCTTCTTTTATTCATTTTTTTAGTTTAACTTCCAGCTTTCCAAAATGGTTTTAGAAAATTTACATACAGAAAAAGATTCACTGGAGCTACTCAAGGCACAAAAGCATCTTGCAGAGATAAACAAGTATCACACAGTAACTCAAATGGATGGGTTACATTTTCCTTTTACTCTTTAACGTAGAAAAACCTCAATCAGTTTGCTCTGGCTGCGTGATCCTTTTCTAAAAGCTATTCTCACAGCACCACACAAACAAGATTTTTTGATCAATCCCTGTTTGGGCCCAATTGTTCCAAATTCACACTAGGATATTTTTTTTATAGAGTGCAAAAAACAGGAGTCACAAGAAGAAAAAACGCTTTCATCTTGACAGAGCTATTTCCTTTTCTGTTGACAACACTCAACTACTGACCCTTCTAAATATGAGCGACTGAGTGAGGAGGGATAACAGTAATGAATGATAAGATGCTGTAATTACAGAGGCTACCGACAAGACAGACCCAATTAGTCTAGATTGGAAAAGGTTGTGCGTGTTTGTTTTCCTCTGAGCCTGAGGTTTAGGCTTGTGCAGAATTTCTCCTCACTTATGATATGTAAAAATAAGCATTGCACACAAAAGTACCTTAGGTTACCAGAATGTTAGATAATGCAGAAAAACAAATGCATACATGGGAGAGTGACAGCATCCTGGATAGAAGGTAGCTCAGGGAAACTCAGTGCAGTCCCCTATACTGTTTGGTGTATCTGCACACCCTTCAGGAACGGTTTCCTTTATGATTCCATTATCAGTCCGTCTCCTTTAGTGCACAGCTCCCACATTTCCCTCCCTACCTTTGCCTTTACATTCCTCCTCCCCTCTTCCACATCCTACTCCTATCCACTTCCACTGTATTCCAGCTACTTGAGTAACTGCAGGGTGAGGGGAGGTCTAACGTGCTTATTCATGAACCCAGAAAGAACACACACCAAGCCCAGCCTGCCCAGATGCAGATCCTTGGTTCCTCATGTTGCTTTTCAAACCCAATGGGTATATTGCATAGAGTCTTACCTGAAACATGTCTGTATCTTTATCATGAGTATACTCCACTACAACAGTCTGGTTTCTGGATAAGGTGTAGGAGATGCTGTGCTGACCTTTACAGCTGATCGCCTGGTGAATACAAAATAAAATAAAACAAATGTCTATTACACACAGCCTGCACATAAATATTATAATCAAATTCATTTCACTACATAAACACCTTTGCTGTGATCAGGAGCAGCAGTGTATTGTAACATTTTATTACAAGGTTGGGTAAACACACACAATAGGATTTTTTTCACTGGTTTTTAATGGAAAAGGCCAAGCTGCTTCTTCACAAGTACCCAACACCTGCCATTTTCACACTTTTGACTCCAAACTCATGGTTTTCTCTCTGAAATCATAGTGAATTCTTATCCCTCCTAGGAACTCGTACCCCTGCAGAGACTTGGGGTTTAGGGTTCTTTGTTTTACTTGTTTTTAAAGCGAGTGAGCAATACCATTGATTTCCAGTTAAAAGCGCCAGGATTTGAGGGCTATCATTACAGTTTAGTAGATTTCTAGTTATATCACAAAGAGCCTAGCAATTCTTTATGAATTGTGACAAAGAACAAGCACTTTCAACCTCATTAAACATCATTAAAGGGTACTTCACACTACCTGCTACAGGAAACGGATCTCTGTAGATATGGATATAGCATCAAAGACCAAACAGCATGTAAAACAAGACTAGATGACAACTCCTCCTGTCACCCAGCATTATCAGCCTAGGATCGAATTCACTTGTCGGGACTTGCCAGGTCCCACTTCTCTAGGTTGTTTTTAAAAAACCAAAATAACCCAGCTGTCTTTTTACTAGCCCAGAAACTACTTCAGAGAACGAAACACAGACATCACCCCAACACAGGAGCAACCCAAACTCGGAAAGAAGCAGCGAGAATCCCCTTTTCCTCGATAAATCAGCGCAGAGCAGAGCTGCTGAGGCAGAGAGCCAAGAGAAGGGGGCACAGCAACCCCTCCAGAACCTCTGAGGCTCAGCACACAGAAACCTTGTGGCACTGAGGATCGTTTCTCAAGCTGAAAAGGCTAACACCCACTTCAAATGATGAAGTGGTGTCAAAGTGTAACTGCACTAGCAGTACAGCATAAATGCACTAATAAAAGCTTCAGGGCAGGGGGAAACCAAGCTGAGAAGCTCGATCTATTGGCTAACAGGGAAATAGATGCAAATACAAGGTCCATATAATTTTACACAATTATGAAAGGTAATGACTGTTACCGCTCAGAAAACACTTTGCAGACACTTAAGTATTGAATTAATAGGTTAATTAAAGCTTTTTCCAGTTTTCTGCTACGGGGGGTAATTTTCTGGAAGAGGGTCCCTCACTAGCTCCATTCCTTCGTGCTGCTCTTCACCTGGAAAATTTACAGATAAGGCTGATTAAGCAACTAAATACACTCTACCCATCTGTCTGGCATCTCTCACAGAAGTCTACACGATGCCAAAGCTACTGCTAAATTATTAAACAAATCATTAAAAAGTCTTACTGAATGTCAGGGGTACTAAACCCACCAACTAAAGGTTGGCAAAAGTATTTGACAATTATTGAAAAAAACACCAGAATATTTTCTTTTTGTAAGTCTTAAGCATTTACAGCAACAGATTAATGGTTACTTTTACAATATGCCTCTTGCTGAAAGCTCTTACCAGCGCCAACAACCTGCTAGAGATTCAGGCTTAGGTGATAATACCTAGAGACAAAGGACTGGGGGGCAAGATGACCTTTCCCAGTCTCTTCTAGGACTTCTGTTCTGCAATGAAGCTTTTACCAAAACTTCAATCTACAAAGTCTAGTTTCTCTGGAACAACAGCTGAGAAGCGAGGTAAACAATTTGGTGATCAGCAGTACACAGATCCTAAATTTCCCAGTTTAAATTTATAGCATTTTGTAATAAGCATTATGCTGGCACCCAGTATGCTGCCAGAACAAGCAGCACCTCGAGATGAGATTCAAACAAAGTCACTAACACTGTGACCTGCGAGGACAAGGAACTCTAGGGCCAAACCATGTATCCAGAGCTTTTGCTCTACTCAGGTTTGACAGGTAACAAGCAGATCTCGAGCCCTGAGCAGGTCTCAGGTGCTGTTGTAACATTAATGTAATATTAAGTGATGAACAAGAGACCCTTACCCACCCTGTATTTTAGAGCATAATGTGGCTATAATCAACTTATATTTGTATTATCACGTATTATCATTTCAAACATCAGAAAGAGCTTTCACACACAAACTTTGTTTCCACAAAACTATATTGAAGCTGAGGATGTGTCCTGGTTTGAGGTAAAACAAACTAATTTTCTGTTCAGTGGTTTTACTTTTTTAGCTGGGCCTCTTCTAACTGACTAAAGTCTGAAACTAACAGCACATTGTTCAGAGAGTGTTTCGTCTCACAGTGATAAGACCTGATTACACCAAGGGATGGTGCAGAGAGGCCCTTGCTTATACTTACTGCTAGAACAACCAAGGGCAGGGAATTTTGTCATTTGCCCGTTGGAGGGTCGGAAGCGGAAAAGCATCGAGGGGTCACACTTGTAGGGAGGAACGGCCAGGCCAGGTGACCCAAACCTGACCAACTGGGGTATTCCATCCCATCCCCATCATGCTCAGTATAAAAGCTGAGGGATCAAGGGGTCATTAGCTTCTTCCTTCAATGGCTAATGTCTGAGGAGGACCCTGTCTGTTCGTCTGCCTTTGATCCTGATCCGGAATCCAGCTCCTGTCGGTCACCCAGTCCAGCCTGGGACATTCACTGATGCTGCTGGCGATGTGATTGTTGTCCTGGGAGCCTGATAATACGGTTTTGTATAGACTGTATACTTTTTTTACCCTTTCTTTTATACTTTTTAATTTCTTTTTATTGCTTATTATTTTATTACTATTTATATTTCATTAAAGTAGTTTAGTTTTTTTCCTAAACTCCTGAATCTCTTTAATCCTTTCCTCTCCTCTCTTTTCCTTAGTGGGGGGGGAGGAGGGGTCATCATCTGTCCAATTGGTCAAAACGGGATACAATGGAGGACAGAACTCCTTAGAATTCCTTTCAGCATTACTTAGTAAGGTCATTTCTTACACCTACAGAACTTAGGGCTTAGATATGTCAATAATTCCCACGGGGGTGACCAGGGTCAGCATCTCCTGCGACACATTAAGGCAGGAGACAATCTTTTTCTTTTTAGTGTGCGTTCCTTTCCCCTCCCAACTCTTCTTCCTCATCTTATTTCCCAGCCTCTTTATTTGCCACTATTTAAACCCAGTTGTTTTCAGTGTGAAATGCCTCATTTAATTTCCTGGAATCCTGTAATCGGTTTTCAAGAAGCTGAGAACATTAGGAGAAGTGTTTCAAAGTACACGTTTTCACAGTCTGCTCAGCACCAACAGTTGCTCCAATTCAAAGACATTTTACAAGCATTTTAATTGCTGGTCTCAAAGCAATTGGCCATTTCCAAGTTTAAAAAGAAAACAAAACCAAACAGGCAATGACAGTATTTTGGGAACCTCACAAACCAGCAGGACTATGAGCTATCTACAATAACTACAACAAGTAAAAGGTAACTATATTAATAAAACAGTATTGTAAGTGAAATGCAGCCATGGGCAAAATCAGGAAAGAATTTGACAACTCAAGGAGCTACAGAACCACACCAGTACAAGTCCCCAAAACGCCTGTAGATGGATTGCCCCAAGCCCCTAAGGATTGGTTTGTAGCAACCAAAACAGGGAGCAACCAAAACCAAATCTTCTTACTGATTTTAGAATCATAGAATCATAGAATCATTTAGGNTAGCATTCACTTTTTTTTTTTCCTGCCACTGGGATTCCCCCCCCCCAAAAAAAATCCATTGATTTGCACTGCTGGGGTCACTGAAGTTGGGAGAAAAGCCCTGACTCTCACACGACACACAGCAGCATCGTGAGTTCTGCCTGATGCCTTCGGGGTTTCAGGCTGGACACTATCACTACTGCCTTCCAGGTAGAAATTAAAACATGAAAGAACAAAAACCAGGCACGAAACTTTACTTGTATCTCCTCACCTCCACCCCAAGGCTGCCAAGATCCACCAGAACAACAGCAAGTATTTTCAATGCTTATGCTTGGTCAAACTTTTGAGTGTGGGGCCCAACAACACCTTATTTTGGGACAGTTTTCTTACAGCTTTCAGGTTCTTGAAAGTGTAATGAAAAATCAGCAATTCAGCACAGGAAAAAAAAAAACAAACACACTTGAAAAACCAAAATTAGTCCCCAACAGAAACACATGCTGGAAAAACCTTGCTTAGATATATAGCATGAGCCTGCCAAACTAGTCAAGAAACGTGTGGCTCCAGCCTGGCCACAGCATATGGCACCTCTTGTCCAGCAGGAATGCTGGTGGAGATACAGCATAGATTAACTCAGCCGCCTACAGGACCGTTTGTTTTGTATGGTTAACTGTCTCAAGCTGCTGGACTCAAGCACTTCCCTGTGGAGGAAACAGATAGCAAAGTGGAGACCAACTGACAAAAGCCCCGTGGAGGAACCCAGGAACAACAGCAAGAGGTTTTTCCAGAATAATTCCACCGCTAGTGAGACTCCATGCCCACACTGGGGCTGAGGGATTTTGGGAAGTCATATGAAAATGCCATATGAAAGCAACAAGGGAACCCTTGGCACGAAGGGACACATTTCCCCAGCACTTTTCCAGGCAGAGCTCGTCTTGGCACAATAATCCGCTCATCTCCACGGGGCTTTCGAGTTGGAGGACGGCATGCAGCAGCTCCAAGCCTCACCATACTTTGAAACAATTCGCCTGAATGGGAAGTCTCCTCTCCTCCCCATGTCCCACTGCCTTGAGATTTGTGTCCCAGTGATTTCAGGCCATCAAAACTCCCATATTTTATAGGAGACTGAAAGGAGTTGCACCTGAGAAGGCCCACCATCTCACCCTCATGTTGGCATGGCCTAAGCAAAGATTTTCTTTATTTTTGCCTTTAAACTTGGCTACGAGCTTGTGTTTTCAGTTGCATCCTTCCTGCTGACTGGAATTAGACTTGGCCTTGCTTTTTCCCCTGCCTCCTTACACACACTTTTCATTCTTGCTCCTTTCTCTCTGAGAACAATGCCTCGTCCCAGCACTCTGCACTCACAGTCAAAGCAAAAGTTAAAGGCTACGACTTACAAATCTGCCAGGCCCCAGAGGAACCAAGATCAAATAGAGACGGTTTCCCAGCAGCAACACTTTAACTCAGCCAGCCCTAAAAACATCCCAGCCCACCTGAATTCTTTGCTCTCTGCTCGTTCCCCTGGAAAGGTACCCGCTAGCAGAGTTACCAATAGCTCAAGAGTGAGACTGTAGATCTCCCTCCTCCCACATATCAAAGAACACCTTGCAGAGAAGGGGAATGATAACACCCAAAAGTTTCATTTACAAAACAGTATTTCTTAGGAACATAATCCAACCAAACAAAAAACAAGCCCAAAACCCCTCCAGACTGGACATAAGCCTGAGAGTGTTAACCAGGAGCATGCCCTGCACTGAGTGTGCCACCTCTCCCCTAACCACAGAAGCCCTAAGTGGCTGCTGTCCTGGAAACCAGCAGAACAGTCAGTACATCTGAAGAACTTCAACCCTTTCCTGTTGTGCAATGACAGACGAGTGTCAAACACATCTCCAGAAATGCCCTTATCAACCAGCAAGCCACAAAAAAAAAAAAAAAAAAAGGCAAACAGAAGCAGACAAAACGCCTGTAAAATAACCTGACCTAAAATGGAATTCTTTTTCCAAGAGGTTAACTGTATCCACGTTGGATTTATCCACCTGCAACAAGAAAAGCCGCATTTTCCTTTCTTTTCCTTTTTATGGGTTATTCTTTGAGAGCTCTGAAAGCTCCCATTTTGCACAGAGTGGTGAACTAGGGTGTATTCTTAAGATTTGTCTTCTATAACAAGCGTGCCACTGTTTTGACCAAAACCAGACACAAGGGTACGGCAAACATCCTGGCGTAAGGATGAAACCTGAAGAAAGGCTTGCGAAGTACACGGGGTGGTTTGTTGGTTTGGTTGGTTGTTTTCCTTCCCCCCAAATTATACTACTTGTTTTAGTAAGAGATTCAACGTTTATCTGCTACACAGACCTTGTATCTACCCTCGCAGCCAGATGTCCCCTATCTAGGAGCATCTTCTGGTGCGCCACAGCGGCTCTCCCGCACGCTGACGAGGTTGCTCAATTCCCTTAGTCATCTTCAGCCCAGGAGTTCAAGAACAGGTCAGGATCTCACTGCAGGACTCAAGGCTGTTAAGGCAAACCTTCTGCATAAGGCACACGTCAGTGAACTAAGGAAGCAGATCCCCCAATTCTCCCTGCCCGTAGGCAGCTGCTCACAAGGCTTGGAGAGAGCAGATCTAATCCGTTCCTAGAAATGGAGATTTTGCCGTTTTTTTTTTGGTCTGCAAACAAAGTTTGCAAGAAAAGGAATGGGAAAAAAAAAAGAACAACTACAATAAAAAAAGCTCTGCATTTGAAAATTTCAACTTCACAGTTCGCTTGTGCCTAGCTAGCTCCCCAAAGATCACGAGAGGGATTTACCGTTATTTGGGTTACTAATTCTCCTGCACCACAGCAGAAGTAGAGGCTAAAATCCATTAAGAAACAGAGGCAGATGTGTCTCGCAGGACGGGCTGCTCCATTAGAAGAGGATTTTTAGTTTAGTTAATGAGGTTGGATTAGGACAATAACATGATTTATGGGAACACTTTAGTTCCCTTTGTTGGTAGTCAAGCTGACCGACACCACACTGACGTGTTTAAAATTAATGACAGCAGTGCCTTCATGAGTTAAACGCTTTCTTACTTGGCTGCCAGCCTTCAATTGCTTTTATAAGAGGAGAACACAAGCAACACTCAGGGTTGTCAAACAAAAGATCTTGCAACTTAAGAGAAAGGGGGCTTTAGCTAGCAAGGAAGGAATCCTTTTAAAGCAAAGAGCACATCACATTTCCACTGGATTTCTGGTCAGACTGGCTGCCAGAACCAGCAGCAGACATTAGGTTACCCATAAGAACACACAAAACCAGCTCAGGATCACGACAGGCTGACATTTTCCTCGCCGTCAGAAAAGCACGGCCACTTCCGAAGCTTCCCAGCAGATTATACAAGTGTCCATCCCTGTGACATTAACTAAAGACTGTTTGCAAACTTATTCTCTCTCAACTTAAATCCAACAATAATTGGCCACAATTACTGCTTCTGGAACAACTAGATCTCAGTCACACTGAAAATCTACACTGACCTCTGGGTTGGAAGAGACCCTTGACATATAATTTCCCTCTAGCCTTTTGCAAAGAAAATAAGAGCCCTTATCATGGAAACCTTATGGTTTCACATGCCTTCAGGAGGGGCTGAAACAACTGTACCGACCCAAAATCACAGGCTGAGCTGCTGAACAAGTCCACATCTGCTTCCTGCACAGCTCCATACGAGCCTATAGAATCATAGAATCATTTAGGTTGGAAGAGACCCTTGGGATCATCAAGTCCAACCATCAGCCCTACTCTACAAGTTCTCCCCTACACCAGATCCCTCAACACCACATCCAAAATCAGTTAAATAACACAGAAACCTTGCAGTTTAATGCCAAGTTATCCCAACTTTATTCCAAAGCTAGAAAAAAGCTTTTAAGAAGCAATGAGATGATGGGAGCCCTTCCTTCAGTGGTCTTCCTTCCTTCTTATAAAGAAGTGTCTGCATTAGAATTGCAATAACATCTCTGCATACTTCTTTTTAAAACTGTTAATGTTAAGATCTTGTCTGTCTCTAATATGGCAGCTCTCAGTATTCTCTTGGCAGAAAAACAAGTGTTAGGAAATGGTCCAAAGAGACCAGGAGTCAGCAAGTAAGACCAGGAGTCAGCAAATGCAGGTGAAGTAAGAGAAAACGCCACCATAAAGAAATTCATTTTGCAGACAGCACTTAGTGAGCATTTCTGACAAAAACTTCAAATACCCATACTGAGATTGCAGCTATCTACAGACAAGTTCTTTCTATTCAGTGTGTGGTAACCCAAACAGAGTAATGCTTGCCTTCTGAAAAACACCACTTAGCTATTAAAAAAAACCCACCACATTATAAATTCCTTATTGGTTTCAGGGAGTTTTGCTCCTTTGTTAAATAATCCAAGCACTAGCAGACAGGAGGAAAGTTAAAAACGTGCAGGTAACAAGCAATTGGACAACAGGTATTTGACATTTAAAGAAACAATTCAAAACTCTGTGGATGTGGCACTGCCTGCAGTCCCACTCACAATGAATGAGTTTATTTTTTTGGAGGAGGTCACCCCTCTCCACCCCCTGAATGAAAATGACGCCCCTGAAGCTCAGGGTACTGGGGCCCAGTGCCTCTGCAGAAACAATTTCAGCAGCTACTCCAGTTTATTTACACTTCAAGCTCTCAGGGCTTTCAAAGCATTCACAAGTTTGTTCTTATGTACCCTTTCATGCTGAGCTTGGGGATTTGAGAGGGAGGGGACAGAAGGGACAACACATTTGTCTCTTGCATACATCAAAGCCATCTGCTACAAGTGTACATGTGAGATTGTGCTGCTGCTCTAGCAATTCACCATTTATCAACTCAATAGGCAGATGTTAAATGATTTGCTCCATTTGCTGAATTTGTATTAGTTTCCAATTCCAGACAACCAGCCAACACAGCACACACCGCCATTTCTCCAGAAGAGGCATCAAAATATGCCATTCCTGCAATTCTCTATTTTGGGTATTATGATGAGTAAGCAGACAACAATCTAGAAGTATTTCTAGAGAAGCTACAGGAAAGCTAGGTTAGGGCTGACAGCCATGCATGCAAGTGAGTATTCAAAACCCATCTTCAGAAATGCAGAGTGGGTGCTGCTATGATTAAACCACACAGATCAAAATTGGGTGGCCAAAACCTATCGTTGGTGCAGCAATGTACTAGACTCAACCTCCTACCTGGGACTCCTAACCAGCTCTGGTAAAGCAACCCAAGTTCTTCCACTTAATTCAAAGTATTAAAACCAGCTTAAAATTGGTGTCAGTTTATACAACACAGTAGCCCAGTAATTGTTTTGTGACTCACAAACTTTTGGTAGCTGTGAATCAACACTTTACCTATTCTAAACCATGAATCATTTTCCTCCCAATCTCACCTTTTAGCACTGGTAACCCTTAAAACCTTTATTTTCTTTTTCTGTCTTCGTCCATCCCTGTCCAGTTCCAAGTGGTCTTTCATCCATCTTAATCAAATGTGCAGTCTTCCCCCTTTACTCAGCTCGCTAAACTTCCTCCCCCCAGCAGGCTGGAGCCAGAGACAGCTCAGAGGCATTCACAACAAAGCTGCAGCAGCGTCAGACCATCAACTACCCACAGCATAAATCATTTACCCCCAAACTCCAGAGAGCTCCTCCTTTGGGCAAATCACTGCCTGCACACGGCTGTTACACTTCCTATTGGAAGTGCTCTGGAGTTGCTAGCTGTAGTCCTGTGCTGAGGACACATCTCACCTGCTCTGGAAGCCCAGGAGACCTGTTCATCGCTGTCCTGGACTGAGCGTCGTTTATTTGAGATGTGACCTTAAATGATTTTTGAACAATTGTTTTAATTGTTCAACAATTCCCCTAAACTTTGCAGTTAGTGCATTGGTAGCCAACAATAAATTTATTAATACTTTATAAAGAAAAAGTCATACCACAACTTCTTATTTACTCCACAAGGTATTCTCTTTTCATTCTCTCTGCCAATCCCTATGGAATGTATAGGGATCCACCCACTCTATTACAGGTTAGGGTTGCATGTGTCTGTCGAAATGCACTACAACTGAATGACTAAGATACTTTTTGGAAGACACATCTGTTCCCGTTCCAACTTCAACCTACCATACGGTCATAGCACTATCTGAAAGAACAATGCACACAACCATGAATTCACAAAGTGCTTTTGCAGAGTATTTTATAGCCATTTGTGAAAAGGAAGCAACACAGCCCAGAAAATTAAGACTAAAAAGTTCGACGTATTCCTGCCAGGATACTGCTTTGGAACAAGACCTCTTACAGGAATGGAGGACCTCAAACGCTCAGTATTTCTGCAACAAATGGGGAAAAAAGGAAGAGATAAGCAGCTCAGCTCTGCTGAGAGCTACTGATCCTGGTCATGCTGCTAGGACTCCGGTAGTACTGAGGCTTTACTGCCTCTGTGAAACGGATCTGGTTCTCCTCATCTCCCCAGAGTAAAGAAGGCTAAGAAACCTCCCTGTTTAAAAGCAAGAGAAGCTGAAGAGACCAGCAGTCTGTTAAAAGAGACTTTGCTCAAAAGACAGTTCAGCTACAGCCACTTCAGGGAGAAAGAGACTAACTGGTTGACTGGAAAAAAAAGCCTATTGTACCAGGAACTGTGCTGAGTATGTTGTTTACTTCACTAAGATCACACACTGAAGACCAGCAAGATCTTCCCTGACTTTCTGAAAGCTTCTGACCTCCAAATTCCTGCCATTAGCTTGCTAAAGGCAAGATTTTTTTTTCTGGAATACTACAAGCCTTTAAATTTAAACATGAAGGCACGGACATGATTTTGCCACTGCAGCTGGAGCACATCCCCCAAAACTCTTGATACACCCACAAAAATATCAGTAATTAGAGAAGGATGCAACAGTGTTTGTGGCTGAACATTCTGGTGCCAACAGTCTACAATTCATTTATATACATCAGGAACAAAAGCAGCAGATGCCTGGCTACACTTACGTACTTGGGTATGCCAAGCACACAAAATAGCCACAAATTAGAATCCTTAACTAAAAACCAGACAACAAAAAAACACAGTGATAAAGTCCCCTCAAGGGCTTCTATCAATACATAGACTGAAAGATTTGTACACTCGGTGCATCGGCAGTGAATGCTTCTGTGAATCAAAGCGCCCAATGAGCAGGAACCTAAGCCTGTTTGCCAAAGGAGAGCACACAATAACAAGATGAGAAGCTGCATATCATTCCAGGGCTTCCAGAAACCATAAATTCAATCTGACACAAATCAATTTTACATTAAGACAGCCAAAGACTCTCCAGACAGTTACCTTAACAGACCTGGTGAGCAGCTGCACAAACATTTCTCAAGAGGAAAGGAAAGAAGTGAACTTCCTCTTGCCAAAAAGCCATTTAGTGCTTCTGGAAAGCTGTTACACTTTGTAAAGCCCAACAATGGACAAAAAGTTGCTTTCTAGACTTTCCACTATAGCTAGAGTACTGTCCTGGCAGAAGGCACTCTGCAGAACAAGCCCCAGAGCAATCAGATTCTTGTTTTCTTGGTCTGAGATTCCTATGGAAATTGCAGCAAGTCATTGCAGCGCACTGGACTGGGTAGCATTTTCCCTTCATGGAGGCTACTGGCAAAAAAATTCCTGCAGAGTAGTTCAACTGATACTTGGACCAAGTTGGACAAATATTACTGACAGCAGCTCTTAGGAAAAGCAGGTCAAGCAGAGCATCCTCAGTGAGACATTCTGCAGGCAGAAGGCACGGAAGGGTACATCTGTAGGATCCAGCTCCTCTCTGGATGAAGGCAGATAGTCTGACCAGCAGGCTCTCGGGGTTGCTAACACTCAAGTAAGAAGCAATCACATGCAAGCTAATAGCATGCATCCCACGTGTGGGAAACAGTCACCTGGGGTTTTTTAAAGTCTTATGAGTCTACAGTAAACACAAAAATTTCTAATCTTTGATTTTTTGAGGTCCCTTCCAATGTATCATCAAGCATCATCCTGGTAAAGTTCAGAACTTGCTCTGATTCCTTATATACAACATGGTATATTTCAAAATACACAGGCTGTTTGAACTCTGTTTAAATTATTTATGTCAACAAGATTGCACACTAAACAGCAGTGAAAATGCAATCCTGATTTCTGCTGCTGCACAGGAGTTGAAACATCAGCTTGCTAACAAGTGGGAAGCAAGGAGGTTTATTCACTGTACGTGCAGTTGCCAAGCCCATTTCAAAACATAACTGACTCTGTAAGTCCCTCCAATGCTGACTCTGTTTCTACAGAGCTGAAGTCTGGCCCCAGTTCCCAGACTTTCTGGGTTTTTTAAAATTATAAGGGGTGGAGTGGATGGGGGAAAGACAGACCATCTCTTCACACAGGAGGTGGTAGAGTTTTGGGAGTACTGCAGTAAATAGCACTGGCTCTCCACCTTTCAAACTGAGAAGGCAATGAGTGTATATATCCTATTCTCAGTCACCCACCTGAACTATAGCAAAGTGTTAATGACCAAACTCGGGATCCATTTATCAGAATGCTTTGTCCCTGGCTGTCACTCCAAAAATGGTATGGTCCAAGCTAACCACTAGGTTCACAAAATACATTCAATACCAGTACAGGAAGGTTTAACTGAAAGCCAGGTATGTAATTTACTAAGTCCAACGTAAACAGCCATTGCTGCAAATACAAGACTCTCCTCAGCTCCTCTCCAGCCAGAGCAGAGTGCTCTACCTACCTGACCAGTTAGTTAGATTTTGGAAACCAGAGCGTGCAAGAATGGGCACAGGGCAATTAACACCCAGGAAAATTAATACCCAGGAAAATTCAAGGCTGTAGACAAACATTTGACAGAGCAGCCACATCTGTTTCACTCCTATCAGATAAAAGACCACCACAGCCCATTACTATTCCGAGTTGGCAGCAAAATCCCTCCCTCTATAGCTTTGGAATGGAATAAATTTAGCTTACTCTAGATTGTCTGAATCAATCTTACTGAAAAATGACAGAAGATGTGAATTTGAGGACACAATGAAAATAGCAGGAACTGAGACCAATAGAGGCGACTGATCCTCTAATTGCTTTCTCTGAACACTGGGAATTGTGCTGCAGAATATCCTTCAGTACAGAGGGGAGAAAGGAAAATTTATGTCCCTAAAATTTAAATCTATCATGCCAGCTTAAAAATTCAAGCCACAGAGATTTGTTTTAAAATTTATAATAGTGGAATGTGGTTTTAGCAGGCTGTGCTAGATGCACTCTTATCCAGAAGTTCCCACTTATCTCATCCACAGTTTATTAAAATTTAAAGCAAGCTTTACAGGCAACTTGCTTTATATTCATATGTAATGGTAGATAAGAGAACGGCTCATCAAAAGCTGTGCACTTCATACAACGTGATTTTACCACTGATATGACCCGTTTCCCTCCCTCCCTCCCCCAAACACACACACAGGAGCTCTCAGAAACAAGCAGGGCAGAACTCAGTCCTGTATTAACACACTTCTGCCGTACGTACCTTTAGTAATAAGGCCCAGGTTATCTGAACAAATGGTGGAAAAAGAGCTTTTTTTTATTATTTTTAAAAGTACAGCACAAGACCAGAGTTGCTGTAGCAAAACTATGGCATATTGTCAATATTTCTGTGACAAATACAGACTAGTACTCAGTGATGCAAGGGATTTGGGGGTTTAAATTGAATGAAACAACTGTTGAGAAATTTCATTAAACAATGACACAATGCACTTAGCAGGCCCAGCGTAAATAAGGCTCAGTTTTAATTAAGGATATAGAATACCAAATGCTTCTGAGTGTAAAGCAGCCTACATTTATGTGGAGAATATATAAGGCTTTGGAAATTACATACAGCAACAGCACTTCAAGTACCACCCTCTCCCTCCCAGTTCTTTACATAAAAATTAATGTTTCCCTGTATTAACTGATGTAAATCATGGGTTTAATTTGGTGTCTTAAACTACTTGTCATCTTAAATCAGTTGCTTAAACCCAGTTTTAACAAGTTGGAAAGATCTTTGCTGTGTGGAACTGGTAGAGCTTCAAATCTCAGTCCTGAGACAGTCAGGTGTATTTAGCACTCAGTACTACTGCACTGCCCATAATAAAGATGATAAATTACTTCAAGGTTATTCCTTACATTTAAGAATTCATACCTTTGCATGTATGTTTCAACAGCAATATTTGAGATGTTTCAGTGAGACCACCTCACCATCCACAAGTTTACAAGGTTACTGAGAAGTATGTAATAAAAACCAACCCCACTCAAACACTTCCCCCAGTATTTAATTTCTTATCCTCCTTTACCCTGCAGCCCACCACACATGCAGCGAGAGGAACCTGCAGGACTCCCCTGTATGACACCACACCGTGTTCCATTTCCAGCTCTGTGAACTTCCAAAAGCCTTTGCCCCAGAGGTTTAATGGTTTGTGACTGCTGGTGAGACCTTCATTTTCCCCTCACAAGCAGCCCGTGAGCTGGAGATTGCCAGGGAAAGAGTGTTGGTACAGACACCTACACGTTTCACACCCACCCAAAAAGATCACTGCTTATTCACTCACTTTTTAGGGGCAGGCCATGACCACAACCATTGCCAATGGAACAGCTCGTGCAGAAGTTCCCTAACCTGCCTGGATCCATCAGCTGAGCTGGCTGATACCCACCATTTAATGCAATTTTGACAAACTAACCAGTTTGAAGGGCAACCTGTTCCATCCGCACAACTGCTGGAGAGAGCACAGAGCTACCAAGATGATGGAGTGGAGCATCTCCCATAGGAGGAAAGGCTGAGGGAGCTGGGTCTCTTGAGCTTGGAGAAGAGGAGACTGAGGGGTGACCTCATTCATGTTTATAAATATGTAAAAGGTGAGTGTCAGGAGGATGGAGCCAGGCCCTTCTCATGACAACCAATGATAGGACAAGGGGCAATGGGTGCAAGCTGGAACAGAGGAGATTCCAGTTAAATATGAGGAAAAACTTCTTCAGGGTGAGGGAACACTGGCAGGGGCTGCCCAGGGAGGTGGTGGAGTCTCCTTCTCTGGAGACATCCCAAACCCGCCTGGAGGCGTTCCTGTGTGACCTGCTCTGGGTGTTCCTGCTCTGGCAGGGGGATTGGACTGGATGATCTTCCAAGGTCCCTTCCAATCTCTGACATTCTGTGATTCTGTGAACTGCATCTGTAGCTTTGTCTGTTGGTTATTCCCATCACAGAGGTTTTTAAATTCGACACATGAAATGAATACATACTAACTGCTGCGTATTAAAGACCAACATTCATAAAAGTTGCTCAGCTTTGATGACTTCAGCATAAAAATTCTGCTGCAGAAGAAAAAGGCTCCCTTTTGCAAACCCTCTCTGTCAAAAAATCCCCATTGTTGCATAAAAGCATTCCCAGAATCATCTAAATCATGTGTGCTGCCCTTTTTTCTGCACCACCTTCCCACTTACCTGCACTCCTGATCAAGTATCTAGTTAGTGCATGACTTGGAAAACATGTCTAGTGTAAGTTACATATCTCTCTTGCATATTTTATATATTAGCATAGAATTAAAACCATTTTAAGTCACGTGGCTTTGGGTCAAACGCTAGTCAAATTCCACCACACTTTTGGAATAACCTGGATAGTATTCAGAGGAATCCTCAGGACACTGAATGTACAAATGGCAAGTTCAGTCAACTGTGTATGGGTGAAGGAGGAAGCAGCTTCAGGGACTCTTTGGAGCAAACTTGCAAGAAAATAGTAAGATTATTTTATTTTTAAGAAGTGCCTTTGTGATTTTTTTTTATTTCTGCCTGCCTTAGATCAATAGCAGTGACCATGAAAGATCAAATGGCAAAAGCTGATCAGTCACCACTGCCGAGCTAAAAAGGTAATTTAAGAATAGTTATTGTGGGAATCTGCACTGAAACCCATTGATTTTTTCACCAAGTACAAGCAGTAAAGCTACAAAAACCAGCAGAAGGCTAATGACAGAGGAAAATGGCAATCCAGATCAAATGCCAGATAAAAACAGCCAACAAGCTTACATATTTTTAGAATATAATAAATGGAAATCCAAAGAAAAAAATCTTCAAAGTCAGTATAACTGAAGAGTATACTCAAGTATTTTAACTGAAAAATGCTTATCAGCTTTCCTAACAACCACCCAACAAGCTGGTACAGATTCACCCATCCTTAAAAACAGCATTGTTGGAGAAGTGCAGACCACACGGAGTGCAAATCCAACACAAACCCACTTTTGATTTACAGATGATACACAAAGAGTTAGCTTTAAAGAACTGCTTTCAGAAAACGGGAGAGGAACCCCTACTCTATTATTCTATAAACACGTAAGGAAAGGGTTTAGTCTGTCTCAGTAACTGAATGCTCTCAACACCTGCGACACAGCTTCGAGCAACTTACTGTCTCAGCACGTCTGGTCCTATCAAAACATTACTTTTTGTACTGACTCTCCCATGTTTTGCTCTGGGATAATGGTGTTCATTCATTAACAGAAAGCCTAGAAAAGTGAGGCAATAAGTAGAAAACATTTCACAACTAAAAGGTTTTTCAAGTACATTAATCTATCCTGGTGTACCAACCTCTATTATTATAGCGATTTTGTGTAATAAGTCATTTAGAACACCTTTTATCAAAGCATGTCTTTTTGGTCTTTTACTTTCTGTACACGCTAAGTGATTATTTTCCCTCAAGAAAATTCAGGGAGATTCAGGGAGATTTTCCCCTCAAGAAAATTCCCTCAAGAGATTCACCTTCTGACTGCTAAGTTAGGTCAGTGACCAGGGATAAACCTGGGGATTTAAAATCATGGTAGAAGCTATGAACTGTAATTTAGAGAAGATCATAAACCACTTCTTCACACTGCATACAGCATCATTCCAAATTTACAATTCCACAGATTAAATGCAAACTTTGAGGGGTTTTTTTTTCCGTGTCTGATTTTGTTGCTGAGCCTCTGTAAGAGCAGCAAATAATCTCTTAAATCTCTACTCTGTTAAAAAGGGACAGCATCTGCTTGGTCTAATGAAGCACCAGAAACAAAAAGCCCCAGCAGCTGAGAGGGTTTCTCCACAACCATAAAGGCATCGGCTTTTACTTCCTTTCCCCGCAATGTGATGCCTCTGCAGACAGAGCTGAAGCTACAAATCACAAATGGGCAATAAAGCTGGTATCTTCCTTTAACCTTCCCAAGACTAATCCTTCCCAGGTTTTCACTCCACGTTGTATACACAGATACTACCCTCTCTAAGGACACACTAATTTTCTACACCTTAAAAAAACCCAAAGAAATAAAAAAAAAGGACATCTTGATTTTGGCATTTACTCACAAACAGCCCTAATTTCTTATTACTGCATCCATTACCCTCCACACTTTTCATGTGTGGCAAATGGTGCCCATTGTAACACACACCTCCTCCACCACCACCGTGGTTACCACAACAGACCTCACCCCACCCCAGCTTTAAAGAAAAGGGCCAACAACGGCTTCAGAGCAACCAAATGCCTTTGTGCACTGAACATTAGCTTCTCCAAAAGAGCACTTTCATTCAGAGTTTA
The DNA here is from genome assembly GCA_013400555.1 of Jacana jacana. Taxonomy (NCBI): domain Eukaryota; kingdom Metazoa; phylum Chordata; class Aves; order Charadriiformes; family Jacanidae; genus Jacana; species Jacana jacana. The sequence continues at coordinate 65,755 of VZTM01018525.1, forward strand.
AACATCTTAATTATCATTTCTTTATCAGCTCCAATTTTCCCCATGCCAGACATACTCCAATCTCATCAGGTTGAAAGATTTTAGACAAACAGGGTGTAGTTAAGAAACAACAGGGGGACAATCTGCTCGTTTGATTTCACCCCGGTATTAGAGTCCATCTTTCTTACTACCTTGCTCCAACAGTTAACTATTCTCCTAAAAAGCTTCCCATGTGAGTGGGCTTAGCTTCAGCTTCTAGCCCTTTTTAATGATTCCCCAGCAGAACAGAATGCCTTTTAGTAACCCGTATTTTCATGGCCAGGGGATGCAGGCTAGCAGAGCTCAACAGGCTTTGAGAAGCAAAAGAGACAGCTCAAGGAGCTTCAGCTCTCCTGCAGCAGCAAGTTACAACCGCCAGGCAGTTGCTGCAGTTCCGAAGCAAATTTGTGAGCCACTTTCTGCCATGGAAATGGCAGCTTCTCAAGTAGCTGTGGTGAGCAACTTGCAGAATAGCTCGTTTAAGCTGCCAGTTTTCATTTGATGCTAAACAAGTCAGAGTCTCTCTATTCCCTCCTTCACATCATTTCCGCAACTCCCCTTTGCGTCCTTCTCCAGGTCTTTCAAAAATCCTTCTGAAAAACTTGACAGCAGAACTGCACACAGGATTTCATTAAACAACCTCACCAGCACAGGCTGTGCAACACCCCTACTCCCCTTCCGACCCCAGGCCTGGATTGCACTACTCCTCTCTAGGGATTGTAGAAAGCTCTGGACCCTGGTGCAACAGCTATAGATCCTACTGAAACCCTCCGAATATTGAGCTTTGCTAGTATTTTGGTTGTAGTTGGATTACAAATGTGCCTTTCTAAAAAACCTGTATCATTAAGCCATCTAGACAAGTCTATGCAGCCACCTCAACCATCAAAGGGTAAATAGAGTTGCTGTGAATTTTGTCAAATGAAGTTTGTGTGGTTTTGGGGGGGAGGGAGAGGGTGCCTTTTTTTTTTTTCCCCTTTTCAATGTGGTTTCACGTGATGCATTTAATGCAGCAAATTGCTCACCTCTATGGAACTCCAGCAGTAATTTGTTCAGGCATTTAAGTTTCCCAAATAATCAAACAATTTCTTGGGATATATAAATTAATAGCCAGGTGATAACAGTTAAGGAAGGAAATAATATCACATAGAACCACAGAATCTCAGGTATTGGAAGGGACCTTGAAAGATCATCCAGTCCAATCCCCCTGCCAGAGCAGGAACACCCAGAGCAGGTCACACAGGAACACCTCCAGGTGGGTTTGGAATGTCTCCAGAGAAGGAGACTCCACAACCTCCCTGGGCAGCCCCTGCCAGGGTTCCCTCACCCTGAAGAAGTTTTTCCTCCTATTTAACTGAAATCTCCTCTGTTCCAGCTTGCACCCATTGCCCCTTGTCCTGTCATTGGGTGTCACTGAGAAGAGCCTGGCTCCATCCTCCTGACACTCACCCTTTCCAGATTTATCAACATTANTTTGCTCCTTCCCATTTCTCTCATCTCAACTTTTCATACCAGAGTTTCATACCATTGAGTAAAATAATCTTAAAAAATAAGGAAAATACAAAACCAACACAATCAACTCGTGTGGTACCATCCTTGTACATAATTCTCACTTCAGCATCATACAGCACTGTGGGACACGAGCAGGTTATTTTTTTCATCCCTCTCAGTTAAAAACAAGTAAGCTCCCTCGCACTCACCATAGTAACAGCACAGTTAGACTGTTAGCACCAGGCAGCTGAACCACAATAACTTGTTGAGGATTATATGCAATGGGGTATTGACACAGTTAATCAGACAAGCTTGTGTGCCGAGGTCCTGCCTAAATCAGTAGATTACTGATAAAAGCACATTACCCGCAGAATTGTTTATAAGAAATTCAGCTCTTGTCCCTAATCATCCAGTTTACCTTTTCACACTCTTAGTGGACCATTAAAACTCTTCAGGAATTCCTCCACTGTGCTAATCCCAGCAATCAATTACCAAACCAGCGGGTGCTTTCCCTCTCTCTCTTTGGCCACTCAGGACTCCTGGAATTGCACCCATTTAAAAGTGTTTTTTCTAGTACTTACTCAATACTCCAGGCCTCACTTTATAACCCTCCAGTGAATAGACACACATAGTCCTGCTTTTCACCCCAAATACAGGCAACAAATCCGTGTGAACAGGGAAGAAAAAGGCTCTGAAGAGGTGCTGTGTGAGCTTTATCATGCCCACCTACTTTTTGGGAAGGAAACACAGCCAGGCTCTCTCACGTTCTTAAGGAATGCCTCGTTATTTTAACTGTAGGAAAGACACCAGTAAGGGGCACAAAGTAACTGAAATGGATGAGGAACCAGATCATGGCACTCATGCCGTGCTCCTGCCTGGCTTCCTCAGTGACCAGGAGAGTAAGTAGCTTAGAACACCACATTCCCACTTGCTACTTCCCCCATGTGCTTTCTGACAGTGTCCTTCACTATATCAGCATTTCACTTACACAAATCCCCAGCAAGTTAAAGAAACGCCAAAGAAAGGGTTTTTTTTCCCCCCTCAAGTGATGACTTTGAGAGATTCCTTGCATTATTGTGTAGGCAAGCAAGGAATTTCTTTGGAACTTTCTAGAACTTGTCGAATGAGTTTCCCACACATTCTGCTTAACACACTTATGTAGACAGCCCTCCTGGGTGCTCTAAATTGTATTCAACACAGATGACAATCCCACTTGCAAAAAAATTAGGGTCATCCTCCATATAGTCCTGTCTTCCAGTGAAATGGAGTAAAATAAAGCACAGTAGCAGAACATTTAATTCTCACTGGTCATGGTACACTTTTTCCGCCTCTGTCTTACTGAGAGCCTGAGAAAGCCAGGATTTGCATGGTGCCAAATCCATATATTGACATGTTCTGCTTTTAAGAAAAATATTTGGAATAGAGCAACCATATCACCTCTATCTCTATAAATAAATATTGAAGAATAGTTCATATTCATTTTGCAGGCACTGACAGAGTGCTATGAATTGCAGATAGCAACTTGAGCCCATTCCTTTGAAAAGATTATAGGCATACCCTTAACAAGGAGCTACAAACGCATGTCTAAGCTATTCACGCTCCCTGCCCTGCACTCCACGCTTAAATGATGGCAAAGGTACCACCCTGTCCACCACAGAAAAAGAACTATGCCCCACTGAAATACATAAGCAAAAAAAGTTGTAAATTTAAAAAGTCTAACATGAGTTATAGGGAGTTTAATCTTTTAAATGGTCTTCAAATATCCGGTGTCCTACTGACACACATTCCTACACAGTGGAAAGCATCAGTTTGTGTGTCCACAACCCAGAGCATCTTTACTACAGTCTTGGACTAGCGCTAAAACTTAGATGTGATAGCTAAAGTTGTCAAACAAAAGAAGGTTTAAGTGTTATGAAAAGACAAAGCACTAGCTGAAGAGGACAATGTCACCATGGTGCACAATTAACAGCCTGAAAGGACCAAAGTACTAACTACTTGCCCTCAGGGTTGATTATCCAATCTAAAACTTCAGGAAAGCCTGCTGAAATACACACTATCCCAGCATGAAGTTGTTCTTATAGCATAAGGTTTTAAGAGTGTAAGTGCCAGTCAGAATGTACTCTGCAATATGAGACACACACTAGTTTAAAGCCATTTCAAAGATGCAATTGCCCCTGTTGTAGCTGATGGCAGCGAATGAGCTGACGCAGCAAAACAGTCAATCCTTTCCCTACATCGCTATCAAACAAGTGGGTTTAAATACTAGAAGGTCTGTCAGAACCCACACAGGTTCTCCTATTGCTACAACAAGAGCAAAAAAAAGGGTGGTTAAATGTTCCATCTGCAGGTATGAAATACCACACACCTACTATATTTGTTGTTGTCTGCTGAATTCTTAACTTCCCCGTGCTGGGAAACAGAAGCAGCTAAAGAGGAGCCACTTTAATGAAGTCCCACAGGAATACAAAGATAGAGATAATTACAGCTTTGTATCACCGCACATCAACCTGACTACATTCTGTTAGGAAGTTCAAATGCAATTTCACCAATTAATGCAAGATTTCTCCCTTCCCCCCCCTCCCCCCGTATTATTTTCAGATAAAAACAAACAAAAAAACCCACACGGCACTTATGAAGGCATTCATAAAAGAACAATGTGCTTAAGTTGTAAGAACAAAAGACAGACATTCCTCCTGGAGGAAAGAAAAAAAAAATAAAAAGCCGAGTTGTTACTCTGAAGCTTCTCCAGTGAAAACGCTACAGGAAAAAAAAAAACCACCGAGCTGAAATTCCTCTCCAGGTCTGGAAAGACTCATTTGATTTGTGACACCAGGAGATCCCAATTCGCTGTTCTGCCACTAGACACATCAACAGATGACTGACACTTTCTGCTCAGACGAGCTTCCAAGCAAAATAATAATGGTTTTGAGGAAAAGGAGAGCAAGGAAAGGACAGCAAATATCCTGCATTTTTCCTTTCAGTAGCAAAAAAGCCTCAGAACCGAGGAAAATCTAAGAACAGCAGAAGAGTCTGAAGTCAACTGTAACATGTAATTTTTAATGCTTGCCTCTGTGCATCTCACTTAGCAAAGCAGATAAAGTACTGATTCTCAGTATGAAACAGCAAAACGAAGAGCTAATCTAGTGTAACTAATATTCTAATTACAGAAGCACGTTTATTACTCCAAGATTCCCCTTCACGGAAACACGCGCCGCAACGGAACAAAATCCTGCAATTTCCCACTTCACGAAGTTCAGGCCTGTTTAGTCATGAAATTTCAAAACCAGGATTCAAAAGAGATTTTAGGATTTTAAGCCAGAACTGGCAGCGTTCTCAGCTACTTTCCCAAACCCGGGCGTTTAAAAGAAAGGATGAAGAGAACGATTTGTAGTTTTACATTTCAGATTATTATTAAAGTATCTTTTCCAGATCTAACGCTGTACGTGACCGTTCTGCCAACACACCCTCTCCCTTTTCTTGCCACACTGACATAACTGGTGTTCAGAGACAGGGGAAGAAACGGGCTATGGCAAAACCCAAGTTTCTCATTTTGCCAGCTCAAAAGAGGAAAAAAAACAACAACAAACCTGACCTCGATACCAGGGAAGATTATGGAACAGGTCATCTTGAGCGCTATCACCAGCCATGTAATGAGCAGCCAGGGGATCAGGCCTAGTCAGCATGGGTTTATGAAAGGCAAGTCCTGCCTGACGAACCTGATCTCCTTCTATGATAAGATGACCCAATTGTTGGATGGGGGGAAGACAGTGGATATAATATTTCTGGATCTTAGCAAAGCATTTGACACTGTCCCCCACCACATTCTGATGAAAAAAATGGCTGCTCACGGCCTGGACGAACGTACGATCTGCTGGATCCAGCACTGGCTGGAAGGACGATCCCAAAGGGTGGTGCTCAATGGAGTTAAATCCAGCTGGCGGCTGGTCACAAGTGGTGTTCCTCAGGGCTCAGTGCTGGGGCCTTTCCTTTTTAATATTTTCATCGATGATATAGATAAGGACATAGAAAACACTATTAGTAAGTTCGCAGATGACACTAAGTTGGGTGGGAGTGTTGATCTGCTTGAGGACAGGGAAGCTCTACAGAGGGACTTGGATAGACTGGATAGATGGGCCAATGTTAATGGCATGGCCTTCAACGAGGCCAAGTGCCGGGTCCTGCACTTGGGCCACAACAACCCCATGCATCGCTACAGGCTTGGGGCAGTGTGGCTGGAGAGCTGCCTGGCAGAAAAGGACCTGGGGGTGCTGGTCGACAGGAGGCTGAACATGAGCCAGCAGTGTGCCCAGGTGGCCAAGAAGGCCAATGGCATCCTGGCTTGCATAAAGAATAGTGTGACCAGCAGAAGTAGGGAGGTGATTGTCCCCCTGTACTCAGCACTGGTGAGGCCACACCTTGAGTATTGTGTCCAGTTCTGGGCACCTCAGCACAAGAGAGATATCGAGGTGCTGGAGCGAGTACAGAGGAGGGCAACAAAGCTGGTGAGAGGCCTGGAAAACAAGGCTTATGAGGATCGATTGAGGGAGTTGGGGTTGTTTAGTCTGAGGAAGAGGAGGCTGAGGGGAGACCTCATCCCTCTCTACAACTGCTTGAAAGGGCACTGTAGAGATATTGGTGCTGGTCTCTTCTCACGGGCAATGAGCGACAGGACAAGAGGGAATGGCTGCAAGCTGCAGCAGGGTAGGGTTAGGCTAGACATTAGGAAAAAATTTTTCCCAGAGAGAGTGGTCAGTCAGTGGAATCAGCTGCCCAGGGAGGTGGTGGAGTCCCCATCCCTGACTGTGTTCAAGAGTAGATTGGATGTGGTGTTGAGGGATCTGGTGTAGGGGAGAACTTTGTAGAGTAGGGCTGATGGTTGGACTTGATGATCCCAGGGGTCTCTTCCAACCTAAATGATTCTATGATTCTATGAAACCCCCAAAACCCGCTGCTAACATGGAGTGATGTGATCAACACAGTGCACAAGTGTTAGTGGGACCAGTGAAAACTGGGACACATCCAGTCCTGAACACACTGGACTACTTTTATTTCATGTATTCCTGGAGGAACAAGAATCTACAACAGCAGTGAATGCTAAGCACACTGCATAATGGTTTATATATTAAATGCAAGATGAGAAGGGAAATTCTCTTTCAAACCCCACGAGTCCAGTTTTAACATTTCTCTTTCCAAAATGTCCAGCAATGTGTTTCTAAGAAGCTCAGCAAAAGCATCTCACTGATACCTCATAGGCCAACCAGGAAAAAAAGAAAACCAACCCACCAACCTCAGAATTGCTGGTGTCCCTTACTCCCCAGTGACAAGAGGACCGAGCAGAGGAGCAGCACCAGACAGGTAACTGGCAAGGGATGGGAGAGGGGAAGGGTGCTGGGAAGGAGAGTAACTGCAGAAGGGCTTTATCCCATCCTTTCAAACCCATTCATTAAATCAAAGGCCCACTTCTTTAAGGTATGTTTTATATTTCATAAGATGTGCAGGAAATTATGCATAAGGAAAAAAGAAACTGCAGGCTTCTTCATGCCATTTTTCCATAAAAAGTTATTTGAATATGTTCTTCCAAACCTATGTCACAGCCCAATTCTCTACATCATCTATTTAGGAGTTCAGCTTCTTCGGCCACAACTTTTATGCTTTAAAATCTTGGCAAATTTAGGAACTCTCTCCCAACCTAACAACACTGCAGTAAGTAATTCACCTAAAACACCACATCAGAGAGCAAGTCTTCACTCTGTTTACACATACAGCCAACCAAACTGCATACTTGAGGAGACAACCTGCCCCAGAAAGGTATCGATCTCAGTTTCAGCCAAGTGCAATTTAATATGACCACAATACCCATTTTAAAGGCAAGGTGTTTTCCCTCCAGTGTGAAGCGAAACACACACTCAGTGTTACTAATACAGATCTACTACAGGAAGGTACAATCATAAATTAGATTAATACAGATTTAAATGTACCTGAGATGCTTCATGATTGCTGGTCTCTTCTCACAGGCAATGAGCGACAGGACAAGAGGGAATGGCTGCAAGCTGCAGCAGGGTAGGGTTAGGCTGGACATGAGGAAACAGTTTTCCACAGAGAGAGTGGTCAGTCAGTGGAATCAGCTGCCCAGGGAGGGGGTGGAGTCCCCATCCCTGACTGTGTTTCAGAGTAGATTGGATGTGGTGTTGAGCGATCTGGTGTAGGGGAGAACTTGTAGAGTAGGGCTGATGGTTGGACTCGATGATCCCAAGGGTCTCTTCCAACCTAAATGATTCTATGATTCTATGAAAAAGGGTTGCAACTATAAATTGCACCACCACCACCACTAGATCCTAAGTTTCTGTTAACACTAGTCATCTATTTTGGTAACAAGGGGAGTGTGGCATCTACATCAATGCATAAACAAAACCAGCAAAGCCCAAAATAAAGCAAGTGTATAAGTAAGCCATCATATTAAGTTAATGTGAAGACTTTGGCCAGTCACTGAAATGAGACTGAGTCCTTAATATTTGATCAAGGATGTTTTCCATTTTAAAGAAAATCTACTTTTTGTCTTCATTATCCTTCAAATACATACTGATACACAAGAAAAAATTACCAATTATAAGGAAGAGATGTTATGTAGCTGTAACAAGTGTTAAGCGCTCTCTCCCTCCTCTCAACCAAGCCTGAGAAACCTGAGACTGAGGCAATCCCTAAACACCGAATGGGCTGATCAGACACAGTCGAGGTATCTGTGATTTATGAACTTTTACTAGTACCAACAACTCAATTCACAAGTTGGCAAGTGAAAGCCAACAAAGTACTGCCTTTAAGACAGAGCATTCAGGGCTAGAAGCCAGCCTGAAATACGAGCAGAGCTGTGTGCAATTAACAAATACAACATCTCCTTGTAGGAGACTTCCTTGACTTCAAAACAAAGAGTATCTGAATCTTGGCAAGCATACAGAAAAAAGACTCCTCAGTGGCAGAAAACTTACTGAAGGACAACAGATTGTATGAGGATTCCGAAACATCAAACACCCACTGTACCCAAACTTGCTAGAGTTCCTTCTGGAGTCATCCTCAGTTGGCATTAAATCAGTAAAGATATCTAAATTGGTGTGGCCCATTACACATATCATGTCTAAGCTGCCACTTAATCCATGGAGCCTTAATTGAATCAGTTTGCTCTAAAACATGCTGCTTATCTGAGCCACCTTCCAGACTCCACTGACATATAGACTAAACCTGCACAGACAAGGCTTTGGCACCTTCACACGTGTGAAGTCAAAGCGTGTTCTCAAGTGTGTCGACACAGGTGTCAGTCTCAGACTCAAGCCCAGCCTTAATGGCCCTGACACTCCTTTCAATGACCTCCACGAGTAAGAGCTGCTGAAACAGCTCAGCTGCCAAAGCGATGGACCAGCTCCACTGCATCTACCTTTGAGCACTGCTGTGGTGTTTTGCTTTTATCCAGTGCAAAAGAGCTTATTCAGAGCAATTGTAGGCAGGACTGTTACACTTACAGCTGGGTGTGAGACTGTTTGGGCATCAGAGATCATCTAATTAGCATTAATGCTCTGCTATCAACACTGCAGCTAACCATTACGTGGCAGACACCAGAGCAGAAAGGATTACTGCTTTGTGAAAGCTGTGACGTTTGCTTGTTGAGGCAGAACTATCATCTCGCAGTATTTGCATAGCCTGCAATCCTACCTCAGGCACCGGTACTGTTTTTGTTACCTTCCAAAATCATCTGCTTTTTAGAGATCTGTTTGAAGTCATCCAACTCCCTGGCCTAGGAGGCTGTCTCTACACTCATGTTTCAAAGCAGCTTACTGCTTTTAAGGCTAAACGCGGTTACCCTCACTGCCACCACATAAAACACGTTACTACTTCAGTCTGGAAAAGCCCTCGGCGCAGTCACACTGCCACGCTCTGCAGCCTTCCCTCTCGTCATCTCTATGGCATGCATACACGTACTGTTATTTATCGGGACAGCTGAAGTTTAATCAGAGTATCTTCTACACCGAATTCCTCAGCCTTTACTCAACACAGTCAGAGAGAAGGATCAGGGCCCTACATATTCATCAGAGCATCCTCACCTGGAGAAAGAGACTGCAGGAAGGGGAATACCTCCCTAAGGCGATGGAATCAAGCGATACGATGAACTGCTTCACCATCACACAAACACTGACCTTCCAAAGCATTAGACAGTGCTCTGCATCAAAGAGTTTACAAAATGAAGAAACCTGGAGCTAAGGCAACAGCAGACAGGCCAGCAGGAAGCACGCAGATACAGGGATAGAGGGAGATCAATCCTACCTGGGGGTGCTGGTCAACGGGCGGCTGAACAGGAGCCAGCAGTGTGCCCAGGTGGCCAAGAAGGCCAAGGGCATCCTGGCTTGCATAAAAAATAGTGTGACCAGCAGAAGTAGGGAGGTGATTGTCCCCCTGTGCTCAGCACTGGTGAGGCCACTCCTTGAGTCTGGTGTCCAGTTCTGGGCACCTCAACACAAGAGAGATGGGAGAACTTGTAGAGTAGGGTTGATGGTTGGACTTGATGATCCCAAGGGTCTCTTCCAACCTAAATGATTCTATGATTCTACAGCGCTAAGGATGAGAAATAAAGCTTGGATGTTACCAAGGATGTGTGCAGGGGAGGTACAGGCTGATCTGTCAGGATCTGGGGATGTTCCTCACACCCACTCCCCAGGAGAAAACCTTCTGGTCTTGAAGGCCTGGAATTAAACCCTACAGCACAGAGGAAGGAAAGCAATCTGCCAAAGGGTTTTAATAAGGGATTGTAAATAAGCAGTTGTCCCAAAACCCAATACTGGAACAAAGTACAAGGTACAGAACATATACTCCTGTCTAAACTTAATGTATTCTGTACACAAGTTTTACTGTAACAAGTTTTATATCCACTGATCTGAAGCTACAAATCCTTTCTGTCCAAGAATTTCAGTATTCTTTAAATAAAGAGTGGAATGCTTTTCCCTCTCCCCTCCACCATCTAAAAGATTTCCATCACAAAAGCCATAAAACCAATTTAGAAAAATACCTGTAAAGCATATGTTGAATCATCTAAATATGTACACTGCATAGGTATTTGACAAAAACAGTTCTGGAGAAGTTCTGATTTAAAGAATGGGCCTACCTTAACTCAACAGGCCTGACCTTTCCACAATCTACTTGAGTCCTTAGGTAAATTCACACATCCAAAGGAACTTAACAGATATTCAACTTCTTTCCTTTATGAAATCCTTTTTCTATTATTTCCAGGAATATAAAAGCTCCTGAGGAAGAGTCCTGGTTTTTTTAGACACTTCACACAATGACACAGTAACACTCTCAACTCCAGCAGTATCTGCTACGACACCACAGAGATAGTAAGATACAACATTAAATAACCGAGATGTTTTTAACCAAGGAAATGAGCATTAGACCTTCCCAGGAATAGTCAAGATTAGAACAGAGTGATATTTTAAGGTATTTAATGTAGGCTGTCTCTTGCCCAAAATTGCAAACTTTGTGTTTTGACTTAACAGTTTATTTATTCCACTCAAGCAGCAACAGTCAATTTTTGTGACAAAACACCAAACAGTAAGATGTGAGAAGGCTTTGAGGGGGGAGGGACAAAGTTAGGAAAAACACTTTATGAGCTATTAGAAGTTTCGCAATCCAGCCTTTCAAGGCCAGCTTCTCATTTGGAACAAAATATGAGCAGCTGCCCATGCTGAAGGGAGGTCAGCTTTGTTCCTGCCTGCCTGCCTCCCACCTGGACCACCAAGGCACTGCCTCATCACTGACTTTCAGCACTGGGAGAGTCTTTGGTGGGCTGAAGCGGAGACAGAATGGTGTGGAAAACCAAATGCTAGCATTAAAAAGAAACAAAAAAAACCCCAAAAACAACAACCCCCCCCAAAACAGGGAGGAGGCAAAATATCTACCTATCTTACACACTGGTCTATTGTCTGGTCTGGCATTTCTAATCTAATGACAATTACTACAAAAGCTAGCAGTCAAAAGCCATCCACAAAGATCCCCAAAGGTCCCTTCAGTCCTCCTCCAAGTTTTTGTGGGTTTGCACTCACTGTCCTGTTTCATATCTCCTCTAAATCCTCTTTGTAGAAAACTCAAAACTAGTAAGCCTTGGATATATGAAGTACAGTACCATTAAACATGCAGACTAGAGAAACCAACCCGTAATTGTTGAGGATTTTTTCACCATTCATGCACTTTTTTTGTGTATTTGTGAAGTACAGATAAACAGTTTTGCTTTAATATGACTCACTGAAACCTCAAGCACAAAAACACACCTTTCCCTCACTTTCTCTCAACCACATGATCTCCTTAATTACCTCTTCTGGAAATTTGGACTCGGGAGGAGATTGCATGTTTAACAGATGCACAGTTAAAACACTGTGAAGGAAGGAGCTTCAAAGAGAGAGGCTGGTTGGTTATCTGTGTGATCAGTTCACATCCACCCATACAGTGAGGGAATCCAAGCAGAACCAACTGAAGATCCAGTTGTGGCAAAAAGTCTCCCAGAATCCACAATGAAAGCAAAGGACAGAAGTAGGGCTTTTTTCTGAGTACAACATCTAGAAATTTCAGCAGTAGTGTTGCATCATGCTGGTGACACGTAGCAAACACTAACCTCAGGAGCTGAACCCATTTGCAGGAGTGCCTTATATCGCCAGGAAAGTTCCAGTTCTTCTCAAATTCCCCTGCTTGAGATCAAAATCCCTCACTGAAACTGAACAGTACTGTTATAGACACAGGAGTTAGTCAAGCTGCAAGTGCTTCATCATTTAAGTCTCCAATTAGTTGAGAAGTCTGGAAGCAGAAACAGAATTGTGCAGCAATAGATATGTATAAAACAGGCCCTGGAATCAAAGTTCCTTTCATCACACAGGAGCCATGAAACAAAATTAAATAAACAGGAAAACCTATGTTCACTTTCCCTTTTCTTACCCTTGTCTCCGGGTTAGGGCAAAAGAAGAAGAAATTACATCTCAGTAGCATAAACCTAGAAAACAGGAACAGTTCTCAGGGAAAGCTCTGGAAACACAACAGTGGTATTGTCAACGTCCAAGGCTGAGCACACAACACTTCTGGATAATCCCAGTCTGAGCTAGATCACTGTTAAGTCACTGGTCCCATTCTCATGGCCAACCTGTCAAATGCCGGGACAGTGGTCACTGGAGTGAGAGTTCCAGGGGGAATAAGCAAATCTGAGTCAGTGCACCAAAAATCCAAAGGTTTTCAGTTTGACAGGGACTGACTGATATCCCTCCTCGCTTGCCAATATCAAAAAGCAGAAGAGGAAACATCTTAACTGTGATGAACTCGGAGTAGGAAAGATCACTCTGATCTCACACCGATACACAGCTGAAGGAAAACTCTGTACTGTACAACCAAGCAAGTTGGCAGTGACGGGCCTTTAATGAGCTTCCTTAAGTCAAGGCGATAGGCATCTGCTCTTACTGAAATTAGAAGGCCAAAGTATATATTACCACACACATTATCTCACACCAGGCATCTAGCAGAGTCCAGAACTTCCTGAAGTACTGGCAGAATGACTATGGACAAAAGACATATGCAAAATTTAGAGACAAGTCTGTACACACCACACGCGGTCTTTGTGTCGGGGGTCATGTAAGTACAAGCTCTACTGGAGATCCAATGGCCAGACAAGCCATTGTCATGGAAGGACAGCCCATGAGACAAAAGAAAATGATCTCGTAGATGCAAACCCACAGTACTAAAGAATAAATCCCTTCAACAGATATTATCCTGACAGATTACTCCCTGTTTTCTCCTAAGAACTTTCATGAGGTCTTTGGTGTTGAGTAGGAGCAAGACAGCAGGATCCCAAAACAAAGTAGTCCAGCATCTAAAAGCAAGCATAAACATCGCTCAGACACGAGACCTACAAACAGTGGAAAGAGGAACCTTGTAGTCTCAGAAGTCAGTCACCCCTCTAGCATTTCATTTAGTGAGCAGTTACAATTACTCATTTTACAGATGTAGTCATAAGAGACTCCCAAGAAGAGAAATATTTAGGTTTTGTTCTTTCCATCAACAATATCTCAAAGCACTCTGGAAAGTATTTTCTAATTTGTAAAACAGGAATAGCAGCTGTTTGTTTCTCTGAGAAGTTACTGTTGGCCCACGAAGCCTGAATTGCTTTCTGTGTTTTCAAAATAATTGCCCATCTCAACAAAGCCTTAGAGCACAGGAGTCTCATCTACTCTTTGATGCAGTTCCAGCCCCTCTGTTCCAGAAAAGCTGTCCCACACTGCTGTGACTGGCTATATGCTACTCGATTTTTCCAAAACACAACATTCCATCCATTGAAGACAATCTTGTTTGGCCGTTACACTTTGAGATCACAGGGAAAGCACACGCATCATTAGTTGTATGTTCCTTTTGTCACCACATTTGCTTTTGAGCATGAAACAACCTGCATACATAACATCAACAATAAGTACTCCAGGAACCTTCAATTTCACTGAAAGAGGGTAACAGAAGAATAAGAGGCACGCTCCCTTACGCCTCTCCAGCAGTGCCAGGACATCTGTCTCCAGTTCTGTGGTACAAATCTCAGGCACGGACAGGCTCTCTGTCAGATGTGCTATAAAACTCCATTCTGCACAGGCTAAAATCCAACTCTGTCTCTCCACAGCGGCTTTGCAGTTCGAGGCTAACGTCAAAGTCACAAGCAGACTTGTGCAAGGTCCGTCCCCTCCCACAACAGAGGGGCTGAAGCGTGTTAGGAATCCCTGTATTATAGGTGCTAACAGTCCCAGACTCTTTTAACAGTTACATACGAACCTCTGCAGTCACAAGGCTGCTCATACATGTGCTGCAGCACAGCCCCCCCTCAAACACCTGGAACACAAGAGCAGATTGTCATCACTGTTTAATATTCTAGGGAGGCTCTCACTTAGAAATGCCAGCTTCCACTGATGTGTTACCCCCAGCAGCAAGTTCAAAAGGCAGGAGTACTATGCAGGCAGAAACATTACACTTGGTCCATGCAGCTTCAATTGGGTCTGAAACCAGTTTCAGGTTTTTTCCTAACTGTTAGGAAGTCCAGCCCAGCCCAGCTCTCAGCAGACATGCACTTCTAAGACCAGATCCATTCCAACCAATTAGGAGTCCAAACAGAGTAAATGCATAACAGGGCAGAACAGAGCTGCACCACTACAGCAGGTGGTCCAAAAATTTCCACTCTAAATCCCAAGGAGTGGTGGGGAAGCCTGCAGAAACCGGCCAGATTAAACAAGTCATGCTCCATGAAGCTAAACCAGGGAAATTGTTACCTTTCAGTTAAAGGAGTGGCTCTGCTGTCTGCAGGACAAATCCTACCCACAGCTTTTCCAGTGGCATGAACAATTGAGGACATTCCCTGATGGGCAGCAAAGGTTGTAGCATGTTGACCTCCCACTACAGCATTTTAAGCTCAGCTGTGATACAGTCTCTACTTCCCCTAGTTCTCTATTTCCACAAGACTTCATTCCTCCAGGTTATTTCTGACAGGGTAAAAGAATGTTGTTGGAAAAGTCAGATCTGTTACTCACTGTGCAACAGCCCATCTCACGCCAGGACAAGGCACTGATTATTTATTTTAGAGTCACACACGAGGCCGGGTGTTTGGTGGTTTGCACAAAAACAGACCCCAAAAAACTCTCCACACCATTTTTATACCCATTTTACATCACCATTATAAAATTAGTACCTCCTGCCTATATTTGATTGGTTAGTAATTTCTATACGATCATACCACGCATGCTGAAGGGAAGGGTCTTCACCTGGGCAAACATCTCCTTGACCTGTGGGTGGGATTTTTAAGTCTTATAATGAAGGTAGCTCAGTTTAGGACACTAAACATTTTCACTTTCCTGCCAAGTTGGCTAAACTTCTCAAAATGTATAGATTAACATCATCCTCAGCGTCCTTGTGTTGGCTGTGCCTCCTCAAAAGTGATACAGGATTCGCCTCTCTTGATTACAAATTCTTTCCATTAACTCACGCTCGATAAATTCAAGGATAAAATCCTCATTATCGCTGAGAATACGCATAAGGCCTTTCAACACGAGTTAGTAGTAACATTTCAAGGATCTGCTTTGGTAACAGGAAGTTGCAAACTGATAGATAGGGTCCAGTGGTAGGTTACAAAGCCTGGCTCCGTGCAGGAAGTGAAGGCGATGGGGCAATGCAAGGCTCCTGAGCTTAACACCAGCCCTGGTGATGGCTGCACCTTCCTCTGCTTTCAAAGGGCACTCGCATTCAAGCAGAATCTGCTCTAAATATTGATTTAGAGCAGATGGGGTTTAAAGAGACTTTACAAGGAAAGCGGTTTTTGATCTTTTGTCTACCCTCTGAAGGGAGAGCATGAAAACAAAATATAATGTTAAGTCGTAAAAAATAGCTGCTGCAGTCCTTGGCAATTTTTTATTCCCCTTCCTTCACCAAGCATCTGGGTTTTGTTAGAAGACACTGTGAAGCGATTTTCCAAACCTTTGACATGCATTCTACTCAGTAGGTCCCAAAAGCTCAGGAAGGAGAGCTCCAAACCAAGTTAACAGTTGTTCTTTATTAAGCCCCAGTAATGAAATTGGTCTAACCATTTTCTTTTGTCTAACCAATCCCTGTTATTTTCAAGGGAAAGGAAACTTAGCATGTTAAGATGATGCACATTCACTGGTAGAAAAGGACACTCTACACCAAGGAAGC
This sequence comes from Jacana jacana, assembly GCA_013400555.1. Taxonomy (NCBI): domain Eukaryota; kingdom Metazoa; phylum Chordata; class Aves; order Charadriiformes; family Jacanidae; genus Jacana; species Jacana jacana. The sequence goes on from VZTM01018525.1 coordinate 81,994, forward strand.
TATTATTGCAGCAGGCTCAGTGTGATGAACCAAGAAGAAGTTGCCTCTGCACAACTCGGGACTCTCAAGGTACCTATGTGATTAAGTTCCTTCAGAACAAATTAGTGCTCCATAAACTGATTACACCTTAAATAAGCCCAACAGAAAAGAAGAAAAGCCACTGACAGACACAGTTCCCTCCTGACAGCAGCTGAGCTCCACAGCTCTCATCTGGAATGAACACCAAAAAGCTGTCAGTGCCAAAAGGATTTCTGGTCTTTTTAGTGAAAAGTCACAGAGTATGTCAAAGCAGCTGCAATAACCTACAGGAGATAACTAATCACAAGAATCCTACACTTTCCTTTTCGCTCATCGCTCAAAGCACAAATTGCAGCTCTCTCCCCAACCCAACAATTATTCGTGTGGCTGCATTTTGTTCTTCTCCAGTAGCAGCACGAAACTTGATGTGAGCTGCAGGAACCCAGCCAGTGACTATACAAGCTGCTGTTGTGACAGCATAAAGCAGAAGCCAACTCGGCAGGTAATTGGACTTGAAGTGGGAAAGATCTTCCCTCGTCAGCTTGAACTAGTAATTTCATAGAGGGGAAAACAGGTTGTCTTTGTCTACCACAGGTTACCAGAGGAGAATTCTGATCTCAAGAAAGGCACACAAAATAAATACCAAGACATAACACCCTAAAAAGGTATCAAAGGTAGGGGGTTTTGTACTCTGCAGCAATTCAAGGGACATTTGCCATCTTCTACCAAGAACAAAGACCACAAGCACTTAGGTATCAAAGCACAAACTTCACTTGCTGGAAAGGAGTACTTCTAGCGTTTGCTAATTGCACTCTCTTGCCCCCTGACTCAATACTTTGGAAGGTCTCAAATGCCATACATACTGTTGCAAGTAGAATCATTCCTGCTTCCAGAGTAATCCCAGGGAATCCCAAAGAGCCAAAGTCAACAATTCATGCTTTCTAATGCTGTACTTCCAATAACTCAAATGCAAGTGAAGCTTCTTTTTCATTTTTCTAACTTCCACACCCATGGAAGTACTTCCAAAACAACAGAAACCAAGGAAGAAATGTAAATGTGTACCCAGAGTCATGGGGGATTGCATGACTTGAGTGTTCAGTACCACCAGTAACCTCACTGTTAAAGCCAGCTGCCAGTACTCCTCAGAGGGTGCCGGGAGTTCTCTGCCAGTAGCATTATAAACTCCCATGAATGACCTCCAACAATGAGTTAGTGATGACTATGGAGGAAACGGGAACGAAGATCCGCCTGTGTTCTCACGGAGGAAGCATTAACCTAATGGCCCACTGAACCCAGAGATCGGATGTGTACCGGAAGATGAACGGCCTTGCTCGGCAGAAATTGGGATCATACAGTTTTATTTGGAGAGGGCATACTATTCACATACCTAAAGATGGGTAAGAAAGACTGGCTGTCCTCAAACATTATGCTGCAGAGGTATTAACCTCGCTTTTCAGTTACAGGCACCTCTTTACCTGCCAGACATGCATATCCCAAACAAAAAAGTCCTCCCAAGCCCCCCATTAAAAAAAACCTCCAGTATCCCCCCAAAAACCCTAGAGCTCTAGGTTAGCATCCCAGAATTTCCAGGTGACTACTCTGAAAACTTCTGTTCCCCTCTCACTTGGAAGTTCAACACCCACTGGAAAACCAGTAAAGCCTGCAATCAGCTCAGACACCAGCAGACCTAGACTTAACTTCCACAGCAGTAACTATTGTACATGAAAACACCAGTTAAGACAACTCAACCAAACAAAATAAACATTACAACTAACGTTTGATTTCGCTAAATAGCTCTAATAGCTTGAAAGTAAAAATCAGCAATCTTAGTTACATTGTGATGGGCTAGCAGCAAACTCACACCTAAGAGTTTGGTAGTAAGAGGAAGGTTTTCACAGATCATATATGATCGTGACTGATCACAGTCTTCCTCTTCACTGCAAGACCCAAGTCCATGCAAGGAATGGCCTCTCCTGTGACAAAGATTTTGAAACACTCTCTCTAGGTTAACAAAGGGCTTATTAAAATCTTCAGTAAGGTTCATGCCCAGTTAACGAACATTCTTACACTCCTCCTCTCCCCACCGGACACGTGCACACATATGAGACATTAGTGTTACTGTAATAAAGGAAGTTTTAACTCTTATTTTGGAAATGCTGGGAAAAGTCTGTCTCAAGCAGTCTCAGTTTTGTAAAATAGGGGAAACTAGAAAATCCCCTGAATGGTGCCTCTGCACAGAGTCAATAAAATAGGCCTTAAAGTCAAGAGTTGGAGAAGCATACTTATTTTAATACTCTGGAAAAACTTGACTTATTACCCCATGCAGTGCTTTCACCCCCAAATATACCCCTATACTCTCAGAAGGCCAAACAATTCTACATTTTCTTCAGCACCTCCAGAAGGCAGAGTGGCAAAAACAAGCACTCCAGTGGAAAAAACAAAAGACACTGATTTATATGCAATTAGCCCAGCTAAATTTACTGCAGAAGCCATTGCTGCTCCAGCTGTCCTTGACACCTGCAGAGCAGCAACAATGGAACATGACAAGCATCCTCAGGATCTATTGCATTTTCAGGTGGACACACCAACTGAAAATTGGGGAGAGTCACAATTCTTGAGCTGCTGCATTAACAGAATTAGCACAAAAGCAGGTATGTACCTCAGTCAAGCATCCATGCCACAGCAGAGACAAAACAAATGGAGACAGTCAGCGCCTTACCCACCTCTGTCAAATTCATCACCCAAAAAGCATCAGTACTCTGAAAATAACATGTTTCTTTCTGCTCAAAGATCCAGTTTACACAGTGTCAGACAAGCAAAGTACAACAGAGAACTGGATCTGAAAAGTCAGGAGGCAGGCCGTGAGGGGAGGAAGCTTGTTAATATCCTGAGTAGCACAAGCTCCCATTCTTTTATCTTCCTTAAATAAGGGTTAGACTGAAAAGCTGGGAGCAGAACAAAACTTCTGAGGTCAAGTTCCACATTATTTTCTAAGAACAGAGCAGATCACTCCTTCCTCTATTAGTCTATGTGTCTGGAATCATCCACAGAAGTTGTATGCAGAAGCCGTTCCTAGTAAAAGACATTTAGGCTCTGCTGTTTAATGTGTCAGAAAAGCCTACAAAAGCACCTTAAAAATCTCAACCTCCTTTCTGTACACGGGAAGAGCGCTAACTGCAATCCACTGCACCACCGGCCTGGCACGAGGCCACCAGCCTTGCCCCAGACAACAGTATAAATACACAAAAGCTCTTTTACAAGGGTTCAGAGACAGTGCAAAAGAATACATTCAACCTGACACGTCCACCTGAGTCCAGATCCTCAAAGGAAGGGCTTTAACATCTCAGATCCTGCGCTATCTTTACACAGGCACTAATTTGTACAGCACATGTATTTTATCTGCCCTACAATAACAATGCAGATGAACATTAACCAGATACCTTGTGGTGTCTGCCAGGTGTTTGAATATTTTGCAACTGAAATGCTGAAAGCCTATCTGCAGTCCAAATGCTTACGATTATCGTGTATTTCCATCAGCTATATAAAAGCCTCCTCTTTTTAACATTTGTTACATTTTAAAGCAACAGGCCAGAGTTATCAACATATACTACAGGCATTCGATTTTGAAGGTTGATTTCATCAGGAAGATTTAACTCACAAATGCTTTCATTTTGAGAATACAAGCAGTGAAAAATACTTACAGAAACTTCTAATCCAAAAGACTATGGATTTATCTGCACTAGGCAGTCCCTATGCATTCTTTAAAAAAAAAAAACCAAGCTCTGATATTGTACATTTTGTTAACTTTAGGGATATACTGTGTATTGTACATATTATACAAGAAAACATAATCCTGTACTGTGTATTCAAAAAATATTCTTATCTTGGTCTAAGTTAGACCACACATTTCTGAGAATGAGGTATGTTCTCTCCCTGCCCCAAGATAGATTATTTAGGTAAAAGTGATGTATACCTCTGACAAACCACCCACTTTTGTGTCACCACAAACTCCCCCTCCAGTTTGGCAAGAACTCTAGTCACTTCTTGCTTCTGGGGAAAAGGGTTTGAGAGGAGAGACAGGATGACTTTTTGCAGCTTGAATTATGTTCCACCAGCAGAACTTTAACCCAGGCAGTTCTAGAGATTAATATATTACAGTGTTAATATATTTACTTTACTGCTTTTCCTCCTTCACCTACACTAGGCTTCCAAGTGAAAACATACACAATATCATTATCCCCAAACAAAATTAAAGGCCCAGAGGCATCACTAAGTTTTTATACCATGTCAGTTATCTTCCTGAAGAGAGACACAGCAATCTTACACTCCAGTGAGAAAGAAATTAAAATACTTCTTGTGTTTGCATCATGTGACTACTTTATGGCTCAGATAAAGCCATCAGCATTGACAAAGTCAGCTCTCCGAACAGGGACAGAAAGGTTAGATTAACTCACACCTGAGGTTAAAGACTTCCTTAAAGAGGTAAGTGGATTAAAGATATACATCCCTAGACAGAAAATCCACTGCAGACTTTTCATTTAAACAAATGTATCTGACTGCCACAGAATGGACCGGCAGCAAAGTAAATCAGCAGTAATACAGGAGTTGTTCTCCACCCAGGATCATCAGAAAAACAGGATTCACCCCACTGCCACACACCTTCGATGCTTGAGGAGTAGAAATCACGTGAACAGTGCTGGGCTTAACGCCATTTGCCTTGGGTCGCTTGTAAAGGGCAAATCTGCTTTTCCTGCGTCCTCTGTCACCATTAGGGAGGGATCCATTATACCTAAAATGAAACAAAAACAAAAAGTTTGGCATAAAAGACCACCAATATGGAATTCAGAAAAGGAAAGCAGCCATTTGGTCACAATAACCTGGTATCATCAAATGCACGGTCAAAACCAAAGAAGTTAACACAACCTTGTTAAATTTTGTTCCCCGAATTCTGAGCATTCAAACATTCTTTCCCTACCAATGGTTGACATTCTATTCATCATCGACATGGTCATCAACTACAAATGAAATACTGTTCAGCCCCAGAAAAATACTTTCATTCCAGCATTAAAGGAATTTGGAAGATCAAATCCAAAGTCTTCCCTGTAATTTCAGCACATGGGGAGTTTTGGAAATGTCTTTACCATCCCCTTTCCCACATTTCATGCAGGAATGGAGAAGACAAGAAGAACAGAGGCAATCTGAAGAACAAAGTAATTTAGGGGCAAGTCAAAGAATTTTACTCTCGTTGAAGTTTTAGCTGCTTTTTTCCCCCTTTTTTATTTTAAACTCTAATTCTAAAGGCTTCATCTATTATTAAGGAAAGAGGATGCAAGTGTTTTTAATTTATGTGAATGTATCAGAAGACTTGCTAATGACTTCCTTTATCAGGTGTAACATAGTAGCCTTCAACATTTCTTTCATCTCTCCCCAAAGACAGAGACCCAGTGGATTAATTATTCAGAGAAGACTTAAGCCTCAAGGGGATGTGCTCCTTCCCCAGGGAAAGAATCAAGTGGAAGTTTCTCTGCAATGCATAAGCATTGAATTCACCACCATCCAACCCCAAAGATTTAGGGCAAGTAGATGCTTCTCTTCACAGTACTGTCACCTGTAACAGTCTTGATAACTCTGAGCTGCTCTATGAAGATCTCTCAGGGCTTTACTGTGTAGATGCCTCTTCCCTTCCTGATCCCCAGAGATTTCAAACTTTTGCCTCAAGAACTACAGGTATTATTCCACTTATAAAGCTCAGTGGTCCTAGTGGTGTGGTCTATCCTATACTGATGCATGTATCCCTCTCTCACAGTCTTTATGAGTAAAAGCTAACAGTGCAGTCAGGAAAAGATGAAAAGAAGAAAGAGGAAGATGGAAAGGTGACTACCTGCCTGCAGAACAAAAGAGGTTAAAAAAAAAAGTTAGGAGAACTCATTATTTGCCTAGAGATACACTTAGAAGCAGTTCAGCTCCACATCCACCACCCTATCTGAGATAAAAATAATTTGTAGCCTTGCAGAAGACTAATATTCACTCACTGTTTAGGCTGTAAGAACAGTTCTATGACAATTGCTAACTAGGAAAAGCAATGTAGAAACCCAGAACCTTTTTTTTCCTTATCATTGCATTCTGTATATGTAACTAGATTGTGTAGCAACACACTTGGAGAGCCTTGTATCCTTTTGCAAACAGCTGAGAACGGGTAGTAGATGAAAGCAAGCAGTCTCATTGTTAAGGTTCTGGAGCACTGCCCTGCAGAGGGCTGACTGACAACTTCAGGCAAGGATCGCCCGGTGTCACACAGAAAACCTGTTCAAAACTTCACATGGACAATGTCTAAATACCAGTGATAGGAGCTGCAGGAGTGCTGAACGTTTAAGATTGAAATAATCTCAAATTTAAGTACTCTGGTGCATAAAACCAAGTTTCTTTGGGTTTTTTTAATAGACGTTAAACACATGATCCCAAAGACAAATAACTGAAGAGCTTTTCAGTTGGGCTAAAGTTAAACTTGTTCTCTCACTCTCATTTTCACTGGAAAGGCTGAGGTATCTCTCAGGAACATGACGAGATTCCCCGACACAGCAGGAAAACAACAGGAGTCAATCACTATTATTTCATGCCAGGCCTGCTCCTATCTTGGAACGTTGTTATTAACCCGCCACAAGAGAAGGGTAGCACTCGGTTAACACAGGGGATCCCCTCACAACAGACCAATTCCTAGAAAGATCAACATGATCCACGGACAGCTTACACACTAGCCCTTAAAATCGGAGTGATTTGATTCTCCAGCTTGAATCTCCCTAGATATACACACATGCTCGCTTTCAGAGGCGCTACCTTACCATGAACATGCCGGCAAGTTTTAACTTGCCTGAAGACAGCATTCCTTCCACAAGTATTTTTGTCTGAAAACCTGAGAAAGCAATAACCCCTTCTAGAAATAATATCTAACTAGTACCATCGCTTCCTTTGTATTTGATAATTAATCTTTTTGGTATTGTGTAACTGGTAAGCACTACTGAACCTAAATACTTCCACTGAAAGTTAAAACCAGGCCAGTGGGGTTATTTTCATAGAATCATAGAATCATTTAGGTTGGAAGAGGCCCTTGGGATCATCAAGTCCAACCATCAGCCCTACTCTACAAGTTCTCCCCTACACCAGATCCCTCAACACCACATCTCATCTACTCTTGAACACAGTCAGGGATGGGGACTCCACCACCTCCCTGGGCAGCTGATTCCACTGACTGACCACTCTTCTCTGTGAAAATTTTTTTCCTGATGTCCAGCCTATTTTGTCTGGTTTATCTCATGTTCACAAGACCATTTTAACTGGGAAAGGCTACCTGATTTCATTTCAAGTCTCTGGGACTTAATTATCTTTTTTTAAAAAGAAAGAAGCCACTCAAGGTTAAAAGGCATTTTGGAAGCTTCAAATAGCGAGGAAACACAAGCAAAGTGAAAGTTTAATTCATTCATCCTGATTAGCACTGACAAGCTTTCATGGAGGTTTCTCTTTGTGCCAATTTCTCAATTCCATTTGCACAAAAGGGCAGGGGGAGTTGAGCTGTACTTTTACTATTTGTTGTGCTTTAATCATAGACCTGCGAGTTTTATTTTGATCTGACACTGGTAAAAAGAGCTAGGACAATTAGTAGGCGTACACATACGTGCTTTACAGGAATACAGTGAGTATCAGAGAGCTTGCCTCTTCCCCCTCCACAACCAGCAGACACCTTCATTTCTTCTTTCTCAGCCAGGACTCTCAACTTGTTCACCACAAACCAACCCTCCCCATGGCACTTGGGCCACACCTTTCCTTGCCACTGCCTAAACAATCTGCGTACCAAGTGAGCTGATATTAATGTCATGGGATCTTGTCAGCCACAACAGGACCCGTACCCACCCACTCACCCAGCCTCTCTGCCCTGGTAAGTGCACAACTAAGACTGCTCTGTTCATAGAATGGCTGGAGTTGGAAAGGACCTTAAAGTTTGAGTTCCAACCCCCTGCCACAGCCAAGGACACCTCCCACTAGACCAGGTTGCTCAAATCCCCACCCAGCCTGGTCTTGAACACTCCCAAGCATGGGGCAGCCACAGCTTCTCTGGGCGACCTGTTCCAGTGCCTCACCACCCTCACAGGAAAGAACTTTTTAGTATCTCATCTAACTCCTTCCTTTTTCAATTTAAAACCATCACCCCTCATCCTATTGCTACACTCATTGACAAAGAGTCCCTTTCCAGCTCCCCTGTAGGCTCCTTTCAGATACTAGAAGGCTACAGTAAGGTTTCCCTGGAGATTTCTCCTCTCCAGGCTGAACAACCGTGACTCTCAGCTTGTACCATAGGAGAGGTGCTCCAGCCCACTAACCATCTTCATGGCCCTCCACTGGGCATGTTCCAATGGATCCATGTCCTTCCTGTGCTGAGGACTCCAAAGCTGGACACAGTACTCCAGGTGGGGTCTCACCAGAGCAGATTAGAAAGGCAACCTACTGGCCACGCTTCTTTTGATGCTGCCAGGATGCAGCTGGCTTTCTGGGTGGTAGAACCCACTTTTGCTTCTTGGCAACACCCTGACTTTCTCAACTGAGCTGTCCCACAGGACATGGTGGGTACAAGAGCAGGAACACAGGCATGGCCACCTACACCTTGCTGAGTAAACGTTTCCAAGCACAGGCATGAGGAGCTTTAGCAAGTGAAGCAGCCCTCTCCTATCATTCATTTTTCTCAACTGTTCTACTGAGCAGTGCCAGGATGAGCCACAACCACCTCCCTCCCAGGCAGTAGCAGGATGGAACTCGGCAGTAAGAGGAGGGACGAAAACTAAGGCCACAAATTCCCCCTCACAGAAGGAACACTGTGAGACTCCAAGATTCCCCAAAGCCAACGGGAGCTTCATAAACAGAATAGAAGCTCCTTGTTGAATCCTCTCAAAACCCCTCTCCATAAGCATCATCCTGTTTCCTTTCTCCCTGCACACTTCCAATAGCTCCAGAAGCCTGATGCACCTTAGGGAGCAGCACATTAGCATGACAACTTCTTACTTTGCAAGATGCCAGCAAGTACCAAAGACAATCTCCAGGCTGGAACCCTCCATCCCACCAAAAAGCCTAGAACAAACACCTTACTTCCAGCTAATGAAACTAGGAGACGTTAAATTTCACAGAGAGAGAGTAATCATTTCTGAGACCATCCTGTTGGCAGATCTAAGGGGCATCTCTGAAGTTCTCCACATGTTCCAAAACAGCAGACAAATGCCTGCAGTAAAAGCAGCCCTATACTTTTTTCAAATGCTCCTCAGCGACAGCAATACTGGGACAACCAGCATTATGAAACCTTGTGGGATAGTTATCTCTGTTGATAGCACTGTTCCTTCCAAATAAGGGAGTGGTGCTGGCATAAACTATGGACACCCTAATTATCAAAGCCAGTTTCCTACAGATTTACATCAAACAGTCGAGGACTTTGGTATATGCAAACTCCAATTAAGTTTTTCCCATGGTTGGGATATGTAATGAAAGCCTCTCCTCTGCATGGATTCATGGCTGTCTGGAGAGCAAGACCACACACGCTCTCTCCCACAGTCCGAACACCGTGGCAAGATCCTATTTTAGAAAAGTCTTATAGGAATATATTTGACTACTTCAGAGATCATCATCAAGTGTTGAAGCATTTGTGGGATGGCTTGTTGCACAAGCTTTTTTGGTTTGGCTTGGTTTTTTATTTAAAAGAATCAGGATTAACCAGTGGCAAAGAATAAGCAAGACTTGTATTATTTAGAACAAGAGCTCTAAAAACCTTCATCTGCACCTTAGGGAAGTCATCTTAAAAAGTAAGGGGAATATCTACTAAGAGACACAGAAGCTGTTGTACGTAGCTGATTTTTATTTAACAGTGCTATGAGAATAGGAACAGTTCTAAAACTTACATACTCCTCCATGCTTGCACAGCCCACCTCCTAAAAGATCACAAAGCAAACAAGTCAAACTTGAACAGGTAGTATTTGCACTGGACAAGAGAAGAACTTCAGTTCACTTTCCACACCTAGTACTAACAGTTCTACCGCACACACTGTCAGCTTCAGATGCAAACTACCCCACTTCACAGACTCAGCTTTGTACCCATGACATCCTAGAGTTCAGGTGTGACCAGAGCTCTAACGCATGAGAAAGCGCATCTTTACTGGGGTAAACAATAAGACTGCACAAGTATCAGCAACAGCTTTCACCATGACATCAGACTGGAGTTAATTTTTCCTTCCATAGAATCATAGAATCATTTAGGTTGGAAGAGACCCTTGGGATCATCAAGTCCAACCATCAGCCCTACTCTACAAGTTCTCCCCTACACCAGATCCCCCAACACCACATCCAATCTACTCTGAAACAGTCAGGGATGGGGACTCCACCACCTCCCTGGGCAGCCCATTCCACTGACTGACCACTCTCTCTGGGAAAAACTGTTTCCTCATGTCCAGCCTAACCCTACCCTGCTGCAGCTTGCAGCCATTCCCTCTTGTTCTGTCGTTCATTGCCCGTGAGAAGAGACCAGCACCAACCTCTCTGCAATGCCCTTTCAAGCAGTTGTAGAGAGGGATGAGGTCTCCCCTCAGCCTCCTCTTCCTCAAACTAAACAATGCCCACTCCCTCAATCAATCCTCATAAGCCTTATTCTCCAGACCTCTCACCAGTTTCGTTGCCCTCCTCTGCACTCACTCCAGCACCTCCAGATCTCTCTCGTGTTGAGGTGCCCAGAACTGGACACCAGACTCAAGGTGCAGCCTCACCAGTACATTCTGATTCCATGTTTGGTATCATACAGCAGTGTCTACTCAGCACAAAAAAAAATTTAGTTTGTGCTTTCACCGTATTTTTTACCATTGCTGAACTAGTGTGGGCCAACACTGCTGCCAAAAGCAGCAGTCCCACCTTTCATTTGCTAGTTTGCTCCTGCTACTTGTTTCCTTGGTTCACATGAAAAGGAAGCAAAACCAGATTTATGCTTTAAATTTAGTCTGAAACCACATCAATTCCTTGTTCTCCAGTTCACCACAAAGCCTCAGAAGCACTCATGTAGGCAACCAGGCAGAGAGGGCAGGAGAGATTCCTTTGGCAGTATTGCAAGCCTACAGTTATCATGACATCTACATCAGAAGTCTAAAGATGCATTATTCACCTTCACAATTTCCAGTCCCAGAGCTTTTCATGACTGCAGGCTGAAGTCCTGACTAACTGGAAAGCCCTCACATGCTAAAGCATCCAACATTAACTCCATTGAACACAGAATAAAAGGAAAAAAAGCCACATGCAAGTTTATATTGAAGCACAAACAGAAAGCTTCAACAAATGCAATACAACAAAATAGGTGAATTTAAGTCTCCTTGTATGTAGTATCATTGCCATCTTCCATACCCCACCCCTTGTACCATTACTGAACAATTCATTTTGTATCAGGGAGAACTGACTTGCTTTTCCAGTCAAATAATTTGAATGGGTTTGGATCTATATAAATATATAGGTATATATAGAGTTGAGTTTGTTTTTTTGTCAATATTTATTCCAAAGATATTTTTCTGCATCAGACCTTCATACAACCAGAAGTTGCTGTCTGCCAGTTATCTGAGAATTTCAATGAAATAGGACAGTGAAGTTATTCACAAACTTAATCTCATTGGGAAGTGCTGCCAAATGGGAAAAGCAAAGATAAGTAGCACTTCTGTACCAACAGGACAGCACTAGTTTATCTTCTCCTTCCAACTCTATTCTCCAGTACTGTGTATCAGTATTAAAAATATTAACTCAATATTCATTTAAGTCTAAGCTTGTCTCCAGTCGATTATTACACACATCAATTTCTGTCTCAGAAGTAGCCTCTGGCACCAGAGGTGTTGTTAATCATCAGCCTGTTCCCGTGGTGAATTTTAGGCAGTGAACACGAATCTGCTTCTTGAACACTGCAGTGCTTCATGGATTACACCAAAAAACTTTAATGCTTAAGTTTCTTGGAGGTTGGAAGGAAGGATACTGTTGTCCTCGTCGTCATCTTTGTCATCCCCCAGCACTCAACAAGCCTGAGCTGCCCAGAAGGTTCCCTTCTGTCTCCCAAGCCTGTACTTTCCCCACTGCATCGCATGCAGCATCAGCAAAATGTACAGCTGCTTCCTGATCACAGAAGGACAGAAAAGAGAGCTAGACAGAACTTCAAGGAGTCACCTGGTCCACCCTCAACTCAAAGGCTTGATCCAGTCCATTCATGACATTTCTGTTTCAGTTAGCCTGGGAAACCCAGGCCTCCTCACCTCATCTCCATACCTTTGCAGTTACAACTCTCCCCATGAGGGCACTAAGGGAGATTCAGGTCAAAGCAAGGCTCCTGCACTACACACCAAATCCAAACAACCCAGAGAACCTGCTCTCTTTTGCTTCTCACAGCATGTGCTAGATATTTGATTCCCAGCTGATTTTTCCTTCTTTCTAAAAGGAAAACATTTTAAGAAGTTACAGCAGCAAGCTAAAGTAGCCTTATATAGCTTTTGTTACTATAATAACCATAGCAATGAGTAACTCAGGGGCTTCCATATCTTTGAGTAAGAAAAGCCACTAAGACCTTTGGTTTACACAACATTGGAGGAAGTCCTGAATGAAAGCCAGTCCCACCTCAGACTCTGCTGGCTAAGACATCTCTATAGGCATAAAAGCTTCCTAATCACTACCAGCACTGCAGCTTAAGAAAGCATTCTTCCTGCAGAGCAAGAAAATCCCAACCAGCAAGTTCCAAAGACCCAAATAATCTCATCTCTTTTCCCAGTTAAGAGCAATGGTTTTGCATCTGTGAACGTGATTATCCCTGAGAAAGGTATGCTGGAATAGTTAATTGTGGATATAATCAGCTTTTTTAAATTTTTTTCCTAACTTGCATCTGTGAACTCATTTTACTCTCATAAAACACTCCAGGAAGTACTCCCTTCTCCAGTACTTTTGGAATACTTGTTAGCATAATGATCAATCCTGTATGTTCATCACAAGCCCTCTCTTCTCCAGCATCAAATTTTAGCCCTGCCTGCCTAATTTACTGCCACCTGTACAGCCCTGTAGCCTGTTCAGGTGAAATGCAGTCTGACCTGATAACCCCTATAGTTATTAGGCAGATTTTTCAGAGAAGGCTGTTTTGCATCACTGGCTAGTGATTAGGCTTTAATTTTAATTATTTTTAAGCTACCCTTCACAACTTGCTCCTAATTGCTCCTGCTACCATTAGGAACCCAGCAGTCAGCTTGACCAAAAGCTGTGTACTGTGTTTAGGGTCCTTTTATGTTTAAGTACAACCAGCCTCTATCTGATCAGATTCACAAGTGTGGATTAGCTGGATGTACATAAGGCTAAAAGGTTATACACAGCATGGGGGAAATACATTTAAAAATTTAAATATTTCAGACACACCTACGACAGATCAGATCAGCTAGAACCTACTTCCCTCCTTCACAAGGTATACAAATTAAGTAGGACTTTATCTACTGAAAACACCACCAGAAATCACATGCAAAGTCCCTGGGGTTCTCCAGGGTGACCTTACTTCTCCCTCGGTGTTCTGGAACAGAACTGATTGCTAGTCTGGTTCACAGGGAAAAAGCCTATTTCTGAGAGGGGAAAGCCTATTTTTGGCTGCTACGGCCTCCACTTAGAAATTACAGAAATCATAGAAACACAAGGTTGGACAGGACCTACAAGATCATGTAGTCCAACTGTCCTCCTATCACCAATACTACCCACTAAACTACTAATCATGTCTTGTAGCACCTCGTCCAGCTGCTTCTTGAACACCTCCAGTGAACGTGACTCCACCAGCTCCCTGGGCAGGCCATTCCAGTGCCTGACCACTCCTGTTGCCCACTATCCCCAAATGATGGAAGGATCTGGTACACTATAGTTCAGATTAATTCATAGGCTACCTTTTGAACTGTTCCACTCCACACATTCCCTCCACTGTCAGCAGCAGTACCTGATCTATATTAACTTCATCCTACACAAAAAGTTAGAGTATGCTATTGATTTGCAAATGCCTAATCAATTGTGTAAGAACTGCTTTTGATCATCTTTATTTACACTACAGATCTGTTTTCCTTCAAAGTCCCAAATCTCTCTGCTGTATTGATACTCTCCCCTCACTGAGGTGAGGAAAAAAATAATTACAGAGGAAGAAAATACAGAAGCAATCTCAAAGTGAGGGCTGCAGGAGTCAGGGTTTTATTAACTCTAATTACCTCTAGCATGAGAGGACTGAGAGCTAGTGATGAGCATAGCTCTGACACTTGTGTAAACCAGCTGGTATTTCTTCTGGGGTGGGAGGAACTTACTACAGAAAATTCTTGTAATTCTCTTTGACCGTATTTTCCTTAGTAAGTGGTTTGTTACTTGCCCCAGATTATTCTTCTGGAAAACAATTTGCTACTTCTGCTTTTGTGAAGTCAAAGACAGTAGATTCTTGCCACCACTTTTGAAAGATTAAAGTTTCTGTGGAAGTTCCAACTGACATGGCAACCTTAGTTTAGTTACAGAAATTCAAGCTCTTCAATTGCATGTGTTAATGACAACATGGAAATGGGTATTTCAAGAGGCAGCAATGGAGGATTTTTGCTGCATAGGCTCCTGCAAGAGAACCATATAAGCAGCACAAGAGTTTGATTAAAAGCTAATACTCTCACAGAGCCTAAGGAGTGTGCTGATGCAGACTACCAGAGCATCAGGATAGCCTTCAATTAAAGCAGTCAAATAACCTCACAGTACTAAATAACTTAATACCTGAGAACCTATACAGGCAGCCCAGTTAAACACTACAGCCAGAGAAAGGCATGATTATAGTCTCACCTACAATATAGATTTCTTAAAAGCCATCCATAACCATGATACTAGCAGGGAAGAAGAGCAGCTACCTTTACCAGAATGCCCCCACAACCCAAGCCCCCACATTTAAGATAGTATCACAACAATTGCAATATGCCAGAAGAACATTAGAATGCAAAGGGATTTCCTTTTAGAAAGCAAAGGGTAAGGGAATCTGTTCTTTCCCATAATGACTTCCTTAACAATTCTTATTTCCCATATTTTACTGCTCCCCCCAGCATTCATTTAACAAGGAGGCAATTTTATTCAGTGCTTTAAGCCCATCTCCAAAACTGTCAACCACAACCATTCATCACTGCATAAAACCAACAATGCTAGTGCACAGCAAAATACAAGGTAGAAACCAATCAAGTTCATTTCAAAGCATGCTTTTTATTTTAGCTAAAGGAGCCTAAGAGGTGGGCAAAGCACCATGTTTATTGCATCCTCTTTTCAACCCTAAACCTCTCATACTATAGAGGAAACGCTATTCATCTGAGAACTATCTATAATCTAGCCAAATGCCACTGAAATTATTCGATACAGCATTTTGCTAAACTAAGTACAGATAGATACAACAGAAAGTGAGACCTAGCTTTTACTGCATTCAAAACAAGTCAGATAAACCCCAAATCCCATTCAAAGGAACGTACTAGGCACAGCTGGGTTTTGATGCAAGAGAGAAAGATGTGAAGGAAGAATACTGCTTATCCAAAACACCAGTGGCTTACGATCCACACACTTTTGTGTGTGCACAAGAAAGAACTTACAATCTTCTCAAATATCAAATGAAGAAAAAAGGCTGAAAGATTAAAAATTAAGACAAATTAGACTTAACCTAACACAAAGGTACAAGAGACCTCAAAACACACCTGCCCTGACATACCCAATACTCCCAACCTATATTACCTGTTTGTGTTTCTTACACGCCTGAAGGTGCAAAAGCAAGCTGTTCATTTCAGTCTGAGGAATGAATAGTAATGACAATGTTACATCTGAAACTTCACTACATTAAACTTTATGGAGAAACTATATTTGATTCAAAGGACCATTTGGGCCATTAAAAAAAAAATATGCACAATTCAGTCAATCCATTTCCTAAGCAGTCAAATGCTTTCCCTAAAACAGTATCAAGGACTATCTGACAATTCATTTTCATAAAAAAAAAAAAAAAGATAACTTCCTTACAACTTCAGTTATCCTTCAAATACAAGAAGTTGAGATATCATCATCTGTAGAATCACAAAGAAGTTCCAGGGTGACTATTATCTAGAGGGTTTTTTTGTCATGCTTGAGTGTTTGAAACTTCTTAGGTTCACATTCCAGTACCCTTTAGCACTATAGGTGATCACACAGGCAGTGTACTCAATAGAAAGTGAAGGGCTCAACTGCTGGATCCCGACCTGCAACATCTGTGTCAAATCCCACCAAGTGTAACCTCCTTTTTTAGTTTCCCAGGCAAAGGACAGCCTTACAAATGGATAGCTCCCAGTCTCGACTGCTTAACAGGATCCCCAAATGTCTGCCTCTGAAATAGAAAATAAAGAAGTAGGTTTCCCTGTTTGTAGCACTTTGAAATATTACTGCCTCTCAGGACAGCAGCTTCCTTGATCTCACTGGTGCTGCATTATCATTGATGGCTACAGCGACACAAGCAGTCAAAGGGAAGATACTCTCTGCCACGCAGCCTGCTCCAGGCAGAGTTAAAGTAAAGAGAAAACCAAAGAGTTACCTTTCTGCCTTCTAGCACCCAGCAAGATCTAGAGGTTGAAAGTCTCCGTGTGGACATTATCTTAGAGGGCTGCTCCACTACCACCTGGTTGGACCAGATGTACCAACATAGCTGAGAGTCCCCCTGTGGTTACATTCAGCTCATAGTACTCAGTGTGAGTTGTTGGCCATGCCGAGAGAGAGATGTAGAAATAAATGCAACGAGATATAAAGAACATACAAAAGGCTGGAAGAACCACAGAGCACTAGAAGTCTGGAGAGCACTGTGAGGCAAAGCAGCATTACACCTAGAACAGCCAGCAGGAAGCTAAGCAGTACCCACCCTTCAGTAACAAAGGTGTTTCTTATTTGCCCTAAAAACCAGTCCCTACAGAGACATCACTCATCCCTCCAGGGCGTTACTCTTCATACCCAGTTTTAAAGAACCACCCGAAACGTCCCAGACCAATGTGTGTGTACCATAAGTACAAAAGCATCAAAGCACAGCTGAAGCCATGGAGGGCTTTTTTTGGAAGTCTTAATGAAGCAGAAATTAACAGCACAGCAACACACTGAACTAGACTTTGATATTATCTTCTTCAGACTTAAAACACCCTGACAAGTTACTAACTCAGAGACCTTGGGTGTTTGTATAAGTTATGATAAAAGCAAAGTTAATCAGTCACCTCCAGATAAGAAAAGAGTTTTCAAGGCTGAGAAGCATTTACTGCAGATGAACAAAACTAGTTCTAATCTATATGGCCTTATGAGAGCAAAGTGTTTCACTCAGTTTCACTCTTCTACCTGCAAAGTTTTTGAGACTTTTCTTGCCTTAACAGAGCTTCCAAAAAGTTACATCAAATAAGCATTGATGGTCACAGAACACCATCACAAATATTTAAGAATTACGAGTTATCTGCATGGACTTACCAAGAATGAACCAGTCACAGAACTCATGTATTACTGAAGTTGAATTTCCAGATGCTGAGAGATTCTGATCTAGAAGAACCTCACTAGGAGCAAGAACCTTGCTCCTGACAGCAACTGCTTGAACCAGAGATTTTTCGCTATTGTTGTCTCCAAGTGGGAAGGCAGATCATTCTCAGCAA
>VZTM01018525.1:101101-115036 GCA_013400555.1 Jacana jacana
GAAGCATTTACTGCAGATGAACAAAACTAGTTCTAATCTATATGGCCTTATGAGAGCAAAGTGTTTCACTCAGTTTCACTCTTCTACCTGCAAAGTTTTTGAGACTTTTCTTGCCTTAACAGAGCTTCCAAAAAGTTACATCAAATAAGCATTGATGGTCACAGAACACCATCACAAATATTTAAGAATTACGAGTTATCTGCATGGACTTACCAAGAATGAACCAGTCACAGAACTCATGTATTACTGAAGTTGAATTTCCAGATGCTGAGAGATTCTGATCTAGAAGAACCTCACTAGGAGCAAGAACCTTGCTCCTGACAGCAACTGCTTGAACCAGAGATTTTTCGCTATTGTTGTCTCCAAGTGGGAAGGCAGATCATTCTCAGCAATGCAGCCAAACATGTTTTATGCCAGTTAACTCTGCAAAACTCTGTTTGTAACCAGATGCAACCACTGAAGCCCTAAGGTACTGAAGTTAAGGTTCCTGAAGGACCAAAATCTTCACTTGCCTTATGTGCAGAGCCTGCCTACTTTTGGTTACTTACTCTACAAACTGAAGTTTCATGAAATTTATCAAGTTCCAACGAATACTAAGTCATGCACACAAGTGGCACAATGGTTTGTAGAGCAGAAAACAAGTTTAAAACCACATATAGCTCTCCCTCAAATTCTTCCCTTTCGAAATCCAGCTCTAACTTTGCCAAAACCCACAAAGACAGTCAGCATGCTATTACTATTTTTGTTCACCAGCTTTCAAAAAAAGAACCAAGCCACCCCATATGTTTCTCTCTATTTATCTAGATTTCATTGATTTTAAAGGCAAGGATGCCCTACGGGGCAAACCAAACGAAGAAAACAGAGGATCTGTTTAAAGCAGTGTTTCCTCAAGTACAGACTGTAATTCCAAACAGTATTACAGGACTCAGAAGTAGCATTTGCAAGCCAAATGGAAATTCAGCTGTAGAAGTACAGCTCATGAGCCCAAGACTGAAATTGCAAGTGGATTCCCCAGCAAAGCATGTCTGAAAAGAGCTAGTTCTGAGACAGAGAAATCAAGTAATTGATTACAGCTGGCTGNAGAATATCTGCAAGTCTCCCACAACTGTTTGACTTTTCTGCTACAGCCCTATCTACAGCAGAGGAAAGAGCTGCAGCATTTGCTTCTATTATGTAGA
Source organism: Jacana jacana (assembly GCA_013400555.1). Taxonomy (NCBI): domain Eukaryota; kingdom Metazoa; phylum Chordata; class Aves; order Charadriiformes; family Jacanidae; genus Jacana; species Jacana jacana. The sequence goes on from VZTM01018525.1 coordinate 102,280, forward strand.
AATCTCTCAGGCAAAAGATGCCATCGTTCTACAACCTTGAGGTGGGAGCATAAGATACGAACGACATACGAAAACACTCACAGCCCATCAGCCTTTTTCAGCATCTTCGGCTGTAAAACTCAGAAGGAAATTTTNNNAAAACTCAGAAGGAAATTTTCTGGAGCTTCCCATTCTAATGGAACAAGCCTGATGTCTACGAGAGAGGCATTCACATCTGGACAGATCCCAAGCAAACTTCTCCTTCTAGAGTTCTAGCCAAGGACAAAAAACCTCAAGTAGGTTATTCTACAACCATTTGGAAAGGGAGTCTTTTCACATCCAGAAAACTCAATGTTTATGTGGAGTAACACAGAACACTAATCTTAATTCTGAACTGAGCTCATGTATGAGAGGCAAAAGTATGAGGCTGCTGAACTACACAGAACATTATTTACAGTTCCCAAAACAAAGTTTCAGGTTGTGTTCAAAATGCTTCCTGGTTTTCCAAGAAAAGCCAACACTTGGAGTTAGTCTTCTGGGACATCTTTTTCCACTGAAAATGCAGAGATGAACCGATCCAAAGTACGTATCACCAACGAGACCTATGTTCTATATCGAGCACTTCATGAAGCAACACTCACCTAAGGTACCGCAATAACAACCAGAACATTTGTCACCCCCAGGCACTGTGCTGACTTGCACATACAACCCAATGAACACTTACAATACTGAAGGTTTCCTCACAGACACCGGTGACAGTCCTTACGCTGTGGCCCAGGCTGCCACTAGGGATTACATCACTCTTCTACATCCAAATCTCTTCACCATAGTTAGCTGCAGCACCCAAATGTGTGTGTCCACTCCTGTTGTCTCAGAGCTGACATCCTACCATTACTGCAGGCAGTAGAGGTGAAGCAATCACAGTGACAAAGCGAACAATCAAAAAACAGGGAGTTTCATAAGCCACAGAACCAGCAAAGCATTATTTCCTCTGGGTACACGTCTTACAGTGGGATTCCTTCTTTGTCTATTAAGGTGACATGTCCAATTGAAGCTTTTCTTCAGAGGTGAGAATCATAGTCACAGGGATTCCCTGATGTCTAATGAGGCACGGGTGGGGGGGCTCATTCATCTTGCAGTATCTCCTCAACAGAGCTCAAACAGCATTGTGAGGCTTTGGAATAAAAATCAGTTCAACAACATACTTCATTTCCAGTTACAGACTACAGCCTCACCTGTCACTACATCTTTCAGTACATCATGGAGTATTCTTCAGAGGCAGATGGAAAATGACTGGAAGAGGAAGCTAATAGTGCCAGCAGAGTAGAGGATGTGGTGTCCTCCAGCAAGACAACTGCCTAGACAGCTGAGAGCAGTAACTACCTCAGACATCTGGCTTCACTCCATCTGTTTGGGTCATCACCCCAAAAATTGACTACCGTGTTCTGCCCTTTAAAGTCTCAAAAGAAGCATTAGATCCTCAAAACAGTTCATCCCACACCAACACTTCCAAGCAGTTCTCAAATCATCACAATCAGTTTGAAACAGGCAATCATTCAGAACTTCTCTAGATTTTAACTGGGCTTAATTTATGCCAAGACAAACTGCACATCTGAGCAAACATTACTTGGACTTTTTTTTTCTTCTGAAGTGAAGAAAGACAAAACAAACAACAGATAATAGGAATCTAAAAGAGCCTGTCAAATACTGCATGCTATACTGCTTATTTCTTGATTTTGACAACAGCTGTCACATTCTGCATAGGCCTACACATCAAATAAAACTCCTCCAAAAAACGGGCAACAGCATATGTGAAACCTAGGAGTGGAGGAAAGAAGAAAGTGAAACTTTCAGATTATCCCCAACCAGGCCACTGGTTAGACTCAGTCATGAATACTGGTGTGAGGTTACCTTCATTTAAGTGAACAAAAGATTGCTTATAAATCACTTGTGCACCAGCTAGATGAAGCTTAAGAAGGGAGAGGGGGCACTGGGATGAGAAAGTCACACTGCACATCTGGTCTTAAGGAACAAGCTGTTGCTTTTACAAATGAATACGCTTATTTTCTGGATATTAAAGAGCATCATACACGCTTATCTACCAATAGTTTTTCCTCATTTAAGTCAACTAAGTGTTTTGTTCCCTTGACCTATACATGACCAACTGATCTTTGACGCATTTCTCTAACTCTACATAGCACAAAGCATCACACTTTTACCCTCTGACACATTCATAACAGATTTCATCAGTTCACAAAACAGAGACATCTGTTTTTTCTCAGCTGCCATCTCTGCCCAAAACTCACAGATCAGCCCATACTTTTTCTGGCTTGGGCCTGAATAGAATCTGCAACTGGAATGTAGCCAACCCCAAATCCAGTTCCTTCCTTCCTGCCTGCACTGACTACGAAATGCCCAGAGGAGAAAGAGCAAATCACTTTTGCAACAGAAAGATCTCCTTACCCTTTAACAAAGTACTGTTTTACAATTGTTCTCCCTATGCTGAAAGATTTCCAGCAGGTAAATATAACATGAACCAGTCTCCTCCAAGGAGTTTAAGCTGCAAACTAGTAATATATGATCAGAGGTCAATTTCTGAATTGAATTTCAAGTCACATTGCACATAATAAACTAGGAGGGTACAATGAGCTTGACTTAGACCCTGCTAATCACTTAAACCCTAGCTTTGCTTGCAGAGGGAACTTGTATTTTGTAGTCTTCCTGCATCCTTACATGGAAAGGTATTTGCTACATTACACCAGCCTCTGCATGCTGGAAACTCAAAACTTGCAATAAAACTAGATATATAGCACTCAAGTACTGCAGCTGGAATTGTAACCAAAGAGATAAGGCAGGGCTGAGCCAGCAATGTAACAGCAGTATTTTGGCTTCAAACACAAAATAAAGCACAAAACAAAAGTCAAAGTTAAGGCTTTTATAATTTTTTATTTCTCTGACAGCAAGCAGGCTGCAAACAGTAGCTTATTTATCTCTCAAAGGCAAAAGGAAGAACACATCTACAGCCTTTGGGAAAATCCTGTCAAAGTCTTGCAATGGGTGCAGTGGCTCAGTAACTAAAAGGGTTATTTAAGAAATGCTTTTGAATTGTGGAAAAAAAAAAACTTTGCAGTGCACATCACTAAATAGAAATGAGAAGCTTGCAGTCTCTACCCTGGCACCTCCAGCAAGACATCTTGCCTCAAGAAAAATAAATAAATAACAAAATCTCACCACAGACAGAAAGACTAAAGCACTGCAGCTTCGAGACACTGCCCACCCGGGCACATTCCTGTAACCTCTAGGAACACTCACACTGTCCCAAGAGCAGCTGGCTTGCCAGCAAGGTTTTAGGGTGCCTCTTGTGTTTTAGAGCTTTCATGAATCCAGTGAAGACCAGCAATAAACAAAAGAGGAGTAAAAAATATAAAATAAAATAATCACACAAGACTGATCTGTTTTGGCTATTGCCAAACTGCCTTCTCCACATTTAGCTTTTGATGGAAGAAGTTACTCAGCTGCTCGTGTCAACCAAAGCTTACCTCCTCACAGATGTGCCCCAAGGCCAGTTTGTTCAATTTGCTGGTAGTTTCTTGGCAAAACACACCAAGGTACAGACAGCCCATTTGATTAAATCTGGCAGAATCAGATTAGGGAGCAGTCTTAGAAAGAGATCCGCCGTCTCCACTGCTGTTCTGCCAGAGCTGGTCCAGACCTGCAGCAAGGCACTGGGATCTCTCACATCAGACACGTGGTTCTGGAAAGGGACTTCTGCCCACAACCCACAAAAGGCCACATGCTAAAGTCTTTAATTCAAAATATTCCCTGATGCCCTGGTAAACTAGTCCAGGAAATTTTAAGATTCAGAAAGTAATTTAAAGTGGGCTTTACACATCTGTTAGCAGAAAGGTAGTGAATCCTATCTAGTCTGAAAGATTCCTCTCCAATACCAAAATGATTTTTGAGTTTCACAGCTGTTTGCTCTCAGAGGTCAAGTGTGGACTAGGAGGAAGGCAGCTGGAACTACAGCAACATTTTGGTTCGTTAGTCAATGTTCCATAAAAAAGTCATTTGTGAGATACAGAACCCTGTCACAGGATGTTCAGGGAAGCAAGAACCATACAGCTCTTGGTATCTGTCAACATCTCGGTCTTTCCTATCAAGAAAGGACACATGCACACTACTCCTGTTTCAAAGGAGACATCAACAATCAAAATAAAGCCATGCTGTCGCACATGAAGAAATACAGCTGTGCTTATATCAAAGTTTCAGCCCATTAACTTCTGTGTCTAGACTAAACAGCTCTTTCACTCCTCCTCCAGGCACGTGCTGGAGAGTTTGCACATTTGGTCACCAGTTTATTTGTAATAAGCTGGAGGAGATTTAAGCTTTTATATGCTTGGATTTGATTAGTTTACTTTCATCCAGTGACTTTGTCTTCATCCATGACACTCACATGCCTTAAGAGGATACACCTCATGATTCTGAAGCACTTTTGAATTTAACATTGAAGTTTTTTTAGGCATTAATAAAGCCATCCAGTTTGAAGAATGAAACTGTTCCATGACAGTTTATGAACTTACTGCATTCTAAAATAAAGACAGCATACAAATTCAGTGCTGAAGAGTAATTTGAAAGCCTACTAAACGCATCACTACAGCTGAATATGAAGATTGCCTTCCAAAAGTGTTTATCAGTTAAAGACTATGCCAACGCTCCCTTGAATGTAAAGACGAAAAAGGAGACTTTTGCAACAACTGGGATCAGTTAACACTACAATACTCAAGGAGAAGACTGTAATGCTTCTTAGCCTCCTTTTAAGATACTATGTGCCAGCTATCTCTAATGTTCTTGCCTGTCCCCACTCCTTTGGGAAGGCAGTGCAGTAAACTGACATTTTAAGTTAGCATTTGCCTCACTCTGCAACTGGCTGCTTTTGTCTGTTTAATGCAATTAGTTGCTACACAGTAAATGTAGCTGTATCATAATTAATATAAGCAATAAATATGACAGATGAACATTAGGTCTTTATTGCCAAATATTTCGTAAGGGCAAGTGTGGCCTTGATACTATTCCCTAGCATAGGAGGCCTTCAGCTGAATTAGACTAAGAACAGTCCTACATCCAGCTCATCCCCCTTGAAGCACACTGGTTTTACTTCCAGTGAGGTCAGGATAGGCACTGTGCCCAAGTCCAATATTGAAGAGGATACTGCTAAATGGGGCAGGGAACCAAACACCTAAAATAAATCACTAGCAGAATCACAAAACAGGGCTTGCTTACTTTCCCTTCCCACAGGAGAAACAAATTGCTATTGATAGAAGCACGCCTAATAGGTCCTTCAGCAATCGGCACCTTCGTATCATGCCTAATCAAATTCAGCTCATCTCAGAACCACTTAGCTTTTAATAAAACAAACTCTTCAGCAGAGTAGATGTTGTCTGCATCCATTTTCACAACTGCTGTTTGTAGCATCTCTTGTCTATACGACATTTCTGTTGCAAAACAGAGGAAAGCTTTTAGCTGAGTTATTCTTTCTTCACTGTGAGTTAGTAACTGCTACTAGGAAGCTGTATGCATGTTTTTGACTGACCTCATCGGACTTCATATTCCAGCCTTGGGAGAAGTGAACAAAGCTCCAGTGCAAAACAGCTGATACTTGCATATACCGCTCAGAAGCCCCCTATGTTTAGGAATAGAAGTTCTACTAATCAGAACAAGTAAAAGCTGCATCCACACAATGCCAGTCCAGTGATACCTTGTTTGCGTACCGTTCATAACCCAACCACACTAAAAAGCCACGTCCTCCTGCCACACAGTCCCTCAGGAACAAGTTTTCAAAGACTGAATGTTTATGTGACAACTGTGGAAGCTTAGCTGTGCAAAGACTTCCTGTAAGGACCGTCTGCTTGTATCTTAAGCGCTGTTAACTCCAGCCAACAAGCGCTGTTTGTGGGAAGGGCAGCAGAACGACGTTCATTTTGAAGAGCCACTCGAACACAAGGTGACTCTTACTGCTGAATGCCCAGCACCATGATGCCTACCTGGACATTAAGAGAATCCCACAAACAGCTTACTGCCTGCCACCCTTCCCCTCCCCTAGTCTTTGCTTTGAAATCACATAGCCATAAATGTACCCATTATACAGTCATTAACAGCACACAGATGTCATATTGCAAGGGTAAATGTACGAGTCATCTCACAGAAGGGGCACATCTGGTCATCCAGAGAGGAGGCCTGATGGTGTCCCACAGCTGAAGAGCTGGGAGAGCGTTGCTCCAGCTGTTCCCACACACTCCCCTCAGCACACTAACCTGCTGCTTTGCAAACCTCTATCACTCTTGACTGTACTATTTGCTTAACCAAGACCTATTCTAGGCCACCAAGTAATAGGATTAAAGCAGTCTAATCCCAGATATTACTTACAGTTTGCCAGAGAAGTTATCAACTGGTCCCTCCAAGTATGTGAGTGATGCTACAATCTCAATACCCAGTACTAACATGCATAAAGCTGCACCAGTAGATGTCTAGAAAATACCTGGTAAGGGAGGTGTAAAAAAATGCTGAACTGCACCTCGTAAAGAGGGAAGCAGGTCATCTAAAAGAAAAGCAGGACCCCTTTAATGCAGTATTAAGCATATGCGGGTGATAAAAGTGAAAAAAAATGTGAGGGCACCATTTAGTGAAGCATTTATAAAACAAACAAAATGGGAAGTTTTGCCTTACAAGTCATTCTGGAAGCAGGCATGCTCTCTATGCCAGCATTCCCGTCCCTGGCCCTTAAGGTTTAAGCTTGTGACAAGTCACATGCGAGCTTTTCAGTGGTGACCTTGGCCCTGAGTGAGAATAAACATAAGGCTATTTCTTGAAAAAAGGAAAAGCTTCCCTAACACAAAACCAGATTTAGGCTATCAAACAGTAAGATTTGACCTCATGAAGAGCATGTGGTAACCAGATAGAGCTTCTGCTTGAAGCTGGGAGCTCAGACTGAATCCTCCCCTACTTCACTTGCCTTGCTGACCACAGGACAAATAAGTCACAAGTAGGACAGTGCAGAAAAACCAAACACAACTTCAGATGACATCATGAGAAACATTCCTACGACACAGGAGGCAGGACTGCAACTGCACAACACGCTCTGGAAGGCTTTGTACCTGTCCTAGTCACAGATAAGACAAATTCAGAAGCAAAGCATGTGCAGACAACACCAACAAGAACAATGGCACAAGGCAACGTCTGGGTCAACCTACACAAACAGCTGTTGCCTACAGGCATGTCTATAGCATTTTGCAAACAGTTGTAAGACTTCTCTGCTGGCACTCTGAACCAACAAACCCTACCTTCAGCAAGGCATGCTGGCTCAGGCTCTGTGCCATACTACACTCACACAGCTTCTCATTAGCTTAGAGTACAGGAAAAGAAGGTTGCATCTTCTCAAAGCATGGAGCTGAACCGCACTATCACTACTGAGGAATAAGGACTAAGCAAGCTGGAGAGCAGCATTAGCTCCTTAATAAATGAGTATAAACCAGCCATAATTTAGTTTGAACTGGATAATAAAAAGTTCCTGACTTCTTAGGAAAAATCTGTTCCCAAGCAACCCTGTAATCGCAGTTGAGAAACAGCCTGCTGCTAAGATGGAGCATGAAATAGCTTAAGCAAGATGCTGCTTTCAGCAGCAACAACAACAAAATATTACTAGTCTAGAAAGCAATTTCTAGGTTTATATGCATATTTTAAAGTAGAACCAAGTAGACCTCCACAGTATCTCCTTTATAAATTTATCCACCCATTTATAAATTTCAACTGAAAATGGAAAACTCTGAATCCCTGATTCTGCCAAGATAGGAAAGGAGCAGCTATTTGGTTCTACACGGGAAGTGCATCAGTCAAACGCAACAGTCTCACATTTTTCAGACTCGTTTACTCAGAGTAAACAGTCTGCTTCCCATACTTTAAGGAAAAAATTGTCTTCCCTTCTACATGTGTGACCTACTGCCTGTACATGCCAAAGGGATTACTGTTTAACTTCCAGAGCGCATTCAGCTTCCTTTTTACAACAAGCATTAAACATGCAGATGTTTGATGCTCTGATTTGCTTCAAAAAACATAGATTTTAGCTTCTAGAGCTTGAAGCTTTTGTTCTCTGATTTTACATCAGTAGCAAGATGTTGTGAATAAAGCGTACAGCTGGATACAAACCTGCCCTCTGAGAAAGTCAGAAGTACTCCAAGGAATAGGATAGTTACAGAGAACCAACTCAGGTTATGTTTTCTTTCATAGCTTAAATGAGGGAAAAACTTTGCTCTACCCAGCCATAAGCAAGCTTTCACTGAAACATCCACGAATCCTTCCTCAAATATAAACCTTTCTACTATATTTTTCTACACCACAGTTAACGTTCTATTCAGACACAATACTTCTGCTGTTTGCTTAATCTACTTGCAAGCTCTGAACTGGCACTGATCACGTATTCTCAATACGCAGCATATAAGATTCATCATAAACTAAGCACGAGACATGAAGGTCTCAAAGAAGCCACTGTCACTATCAAATAAAAAAGAAAAAAAGAATAGAAATCAGTTTCTCCAGAACAGCAGCCTTCCAGCTATGACTGCTGAAGCAAATGATTCTCAAAGAAGATCATGACCCTGAGCGTATTTAACGGGTGGCTACTGTTATTTGCTATAGACATTCCTTTAAATGAAGCCTTATCTACACTTTTAAAGAAGGTTCAAAAGCAGAACCTGAGTCTGATCTGAGCAGTTTCACCAATAGCAGACATACACCATATACAATAGTGAAACACACTTTTTAGTGCAGAAGATTACAAAATCATTAAGCAAAGCTTCAGCTTGTTGTCAAACAGGAAACCCACATAAGTGCAACCTAAGTCCCCAGTTTAATGTCATAACCAGGATGACCCCCCCTCTGCCTTCGGTCCATAAAAAGAAGCAAACAGTCATCAAGGACAAGCAGAGATACCATATTGCATCTGCATTTGTCAACACTACTGGAAAACAGCGTCAGCTTCTGAGCTGCACAGCAAGAGAACAGTTCATGAAAAGCCAGAGAGATGAGTTAAAAGCTGGAAATACGCTGAAAAGTAGGAAACACTTCAGTAACTTTATTTAGTTCATCAAGGAGGAACTTTGCCCTACCAGAGAAAGGAGCCTTAAAATGAAGGTCCCTTCAGATTAAAACAAAAAGACATGTTCCAAACCTAAATTTGCTCCAAGTATGGAGAGGCACATCAATCAGAAAAGGTACTGTAGAATTTTATTACATTTTTTCGAGAAGTGAAATTTAAGCAGAACTGTTTGTTCAAGGATGTCCAACGGTCCACATTAAACAAAGCTCACATAACCATTCATAGTGGCTCCTTCGGGCACTGTTAACTTAACAGACTCATTTATTTTAACGGTTGACTCTGAAGAATTTACACATCAGGTGTTGACAGCGATTTCAAAGTGACCACTGTACCAACACCGAGCAACAGCCCTTAGTTTTGTCTAGTTTGATAAAAAAGGATTAGATTTGCAAAACCGATTATGTCTGTAAGAAAGTCTTCAGTTAAGGACACACCGGACTGCAGCTCCTAACTAGTAAGTCTTTGGTTAGTCAGAAATACTACACTTACATGCACACACGTATTGGAAACCCCATCCAGAACTCCTTAGAATTAGTTGCAACGCACCACACTGGAAGCATCTAATGTAAATAACAGAATCCTTTGATCACCAGAGAATTCAGCCACTGACTAAAACTTCCACTTCTCTGGTATCACTCCTCCAACTTACACCATTTTAATCAAGTGACTTTTCTGAGAAGTTAAAGCTGCCCACCGACATTAATTATTGGGAAATTCTACACAGATACATTCCCACATCCCCCAGGGCAGGGAGGTTTAACAGCAGCAGGACACTGACACCTACCTTCAGTAAGAACTACCCCACGCAGCCAGGGACCAGCACCACAAGACAAAGCCACACTGGCCTGAATGCACTTACACCAGAATACATTCTTTTGAGTACAGTTCAAAGCTGGGGGGAAAGGGGAAAGGAGATACACCCCAAGACACTAACCAGATACCAGATAAATCAAATGAACGCTATTGACAAACAACATACCAATACCATAACACTCCATTCAGACACTCACTACTGCATTTAATGTCTCCTTCAATCCCTCCAGCCCTATGCCCCTGACAAATATATAATGGGCCATTACTTTGATAAGACTTCAAGTACAGCTGCTTTTTTTTCCTAGAGAAATTAGAATATGAATGTTTCTGTTTCACCAAGAAATCCATAGCCTTTTGTGAACAGATGATGCTCTGAGCAGATGTACACAATCAGATTCCACAAGCAGATTCACCATCAGCAGATGATCTCTTCTTTACCAGCCATCTTGACCTGTCTGGCTTGATTTACATAAACTGGTTTTATTCACTACAACTTTGATTATGTAAACCTCGACAAAAATCCTAACCAAGCACGCACTGCCGCGTCACTGCCAGAAAATACATAAGAGACTACGGGGAGAAGGTTATTAGAAATGTATTTGCTGCAGTGACTGACTTCCAGTGCCTTAGGCTTTACCCTCTGATCACATGAATGCACAGACAAGCAATCACAACTGTTGTGAGAAAATACAGGACCCGTGTTCTGGTGGGAGAACTACCTACTGCCAAAAGAACACCTTCCCCTTGATTTAGGAGTCAAGTATACAACAACCCTACTTTAATACTGCTAAGAAAGTAAGAGCAAAAGATAAAGGGAAAGTTTTGCCATCATAAAAACAAGGCTCTCAGCAGTTTGCCAGGTATGCCAATTCCTTGCTCATCATCCTTTTCACCACCTAATTTAAAAAGCTCACAGCTCAAGACAGAAGTTATTCATCAACATCACAATCACTGCTTTAAAAAAAACCCAAGAAACCGACCATACTGCGTGCCAAAGAACTGTTTTTTTTTTTGTTTTTGAAATCTAGCTGTGAGGTCACTCTATCAATATTAATCAAGCAGTTGTAACATGAGCTGCAACACTACACCTCCCTTGTTCACAGATCTCAGTTTCACTGTGGAGAGGAGATTTGCATTGTCTTATTTAAACAGAACTCCAGATTACAAAATTTTAATACAAAACAGGCATTAAGAATTTTTTTTTTTTTTAGAATCCTGAACAGATGCTTGAACTATTCCAAGAGTTCCTAGTCATAAATGTTGAGTCACCAAAGATAGATATGTTTGCATTATTTATGGCACTACATGTAACATTTAAGACATCTCTGACAGGAAATGCAGCAATCAACTCCTGAAGGGTCAAATGGATCTTTAAAACCCCAATCTCCAGTCCAAAAAGCGGAAAACATAGTTACTGAAGTCATGGCATTTCCTGGACTGCTTCCATCTCGTCTACCTACGTCCCCAAAATCACATCCCCAGAGCACATGGTGTCACTAAGCTGTGACAGCCAATGCGCTATTGTTTCAGAGTAGCCCAAGGAGACAGACTGACCAGGGAGTTGGCAGACTTCTTGTTCACAATTCTCCTACAAGGACAAGAGGATTTGTTTGCTTGTTAGTACATATAACACCCAGATGACATAACCTCAGTAGCTATACAGAACAGCCGACACTCAAATAAAACCTAAACTCGGTCATATAAAGTTTATTTAAATTTTATTGGCATGTTTCAACGCACAAAAGTGAAGATCAAGACCCCTGGCAGAACCGATAAGCTGAGATCAATGCATTTCCATATGAAAGGAAAAGCACACCAGACTTTGCTAGGTTAAGATCAGAGCCAAAACATTTCATACTTCTGTACTTTCAACTGCTGCTAAAAATAGTAAAGCAACAGAAAGGAAAATGCTTCCAGCTGTGCACGAAAAGCCTCTGCAGCACAACATCAATTTATGCACTCTAATTTAATTAAAGATTCAACATTATACTCTGACTTTATTGTTGGCGACAGTGTCGCACAGCTGAGGTTACCCTCCGGTTCCACGAGTGAAACAGTAAGAACGTCTCTTTATTAAATTCAGTTTGATATGGATATTCCTCCAAAATCAAGTTACTCGACTTCAATTCAAGTCTTCCAAGCACCAGCTATGCCACGTTCATGGCAATAGCTGTATTTTATTCCATGGTAACTGTATCTTGACCTGGTCTCACGATAAGAAGCATTTGGCATCCCTTAAGGAAAAAAAGGTACAGCCCTGGACACACAAGTACCCAGTCTTGACCACTCTTTTTATTTGCTCCTAGCAATTCAAACCATTATTCTGTGGAGGTGAACACAGCTCTTTATGAAACGACGTGACCAAAACAACAACAACAACAAAAATCCTTAACAACCCAGAATAAGGTTTTCTACGACCTTGCAGCAAATCTGTAACAGATTCTGGGGGAGGCTGAATTACGCAGCAAGGCTGTGACTGTTCGGCTTCCCGGCTGGCTTGAAACCTTCCTATTGTATTTATTACTAGAAATTATTCCATTAACCATATGTTTCTACACATTAAACTATCAAAATTAAGCATCTCTTAGAAGGTTCACAAGGGCTCTCAGCAAGCGCGGCTTAGATGCTTCTCCCTCATCTGCTTCTACTGCGTTCAGCAGAAAGGCTTCAAGCTTTAACAGCAGGGCAAGAACATAATACCAAGCGGATTACTTTAAGATCCGTATCAAGCTGAGAAAATAAACATTTCCACCACGAATCTGGATATAAGTGCTTCACCCTCCTCCTTCCTCCTCCCCCTACCCTCCACCCCCTCCC
>VZTM01018525.1:116314-172821 GCA_013400555.1 Jacana jacana
GGGGAGGATGAGGGGAGGAGTGTCTTTAGACCCGCACCTTGCTGGAGGCCTGGTTCTAGATCACCTGGGGGTCTGGGGCAACTCCTGTCTGGGCTGGGCATTCTAGATCACCTCAGGGTTCTGAATCACCTCCAGGGGCTTTCAGGCTACCTCCTGCATGGAGAGTGGTTCTGGGCCATGGGCCACCTGCAGCTGGGGGGGGGNGATCACTGTGGTGCTCTGGATTCCCTCCAGGGAATTCTTAGGTCAGCTCCTGCCCCAAAGGAAGGAGGCTTCAAAACACCATCCACCTCCTACACCTTCCCCCAGTCTCCAGCACAGCAGTCTCAAGCAATGAGGCCACCATCAGCTTCTATGCTTGTGACTGAGGAATGGCTGCTCTTGGGTCTCTTATCCCTAGATGAGGAAGAAGCCTTGGAGGCCACCTTCCAGCTTCTCTCTGATGTCTTCTTCTGAGGCTGCAGCAATGCCCTCTCACCTTTGCTCTTTACAAGATCTTTACAAAGCCATCGCTTTTCAGTGCTCCAACTTATTTCACCAGGCATGACCACCATCCCCAGCATCGCAGGTCTGCTCTGAAGCTGGGCCAAGGTTTCTTCTTTAGTCCTTAAAAAAACCTCACTTTCCAAAAGGAAAAAGTCTGGCATGAAAGCAGGTGACCATAGTATTCCTGAAGCCATGGTCCCCACCTGAGAGACCACCCCCCCCAGCAGAAGTCAAGCACAAATACATTTTCATTCCATTTCTGACAAATCTGGGGGAGAGAAATCATTATGGCAATAAACTGGTGGGCAGACGGGTGCCCAGACACCAAGGCCTCGTGCAATGCAAAACCTTAAAAAGGGCTAAAAAGGCAGCAGGGTGCAAAAAAAAACCCCAAAGCCCAACTTTACCACAACTTCCAAGGACTCTTCCCAAGCCCACAGCCGCCTCGGTGTCTCCCCCGCCGCCTCCTCCGCTCGGAATTTGATTTCCTTTCCCCTCCGGACCCGGCTCAAGCACAAAACCAACAAAGATTAGCTCGACATCGATCCGCGTTGAGGATGGAAATTCTCATTAGCTGCTGTTTGAGGTCTCCAGCCCGGGAGCCCGTTAACAAAGACAAAAGTAATTGCAGCAGCTACCACACCGCTCCTGGCCTTCGCCGAAAAGCATCCCCCGGGCCGGCGCAGTCACGCTCAGGATGGAGTCCCGCTCCTCCTGCCGAAAGCCTTCCCTCGGCCTGAAATTGTATTTAGCTATTAATTTTTCCCGGTAATGTTATTTTTCTGTCGTTCCTGATGAAGAGGTGAAATGGAAAAACCCAGCCAATCTCGCCGGGCTGCAAAATGGAGATCTTCCCAGGGGCTGTGTGAAGAAGACAAGATTTTATTAAAGACAGAGAGCTGAATTATTACAGATTTATCTTCTTTATTGCCCTAACAAAATAGAAAAGAAAGCTGGGCTGTAAGTCACTGTCAAAGAAAACAAATGTGGCCCCGAAAACAGTGTGAAAAACAAACCTCCTGGCTGCGTCCTCTTCAACTTCTCCCATTTCTCCCTTCTGACAGCAAGACCTTCGCGGCAGCTTGGCTTTCACACGGCGTAAACAAACTTCAATCCTCTTCCAAAACACGCTCCCAAACGGCTCAGCTCCGCCGGGTTCCCCGCGAGTCCCACCTCCCATTAAGGTGGTTGGATTTACAGCATCTGCTGCTGCTCCCCCAATCCCGCCTGAGGACAGAAGGGGGGAGGAAGGACCTTCAACAACTGCTTTTGCCCCCTTTTCCCCGCTTTCTCATTTTCTAACTCTATGCTTTTTTAGAGAAAGGGGAAAAGCTGTGCAGAGCTTTGCGCGTGAGGCTGGTAACTGCAAAACTCCGCGCCCTTTGGCCCAGCCTGCACACTTTTTGTTGTTGTTTTCAGCACGCAAACCAGCACGTTTCCTGTATTTCAATACAGAAATGCAGCAAATAAGTACAGAAAAAGCGCTGGTTTGCACTGCTGAAATCAAAAATCAACTACAGAAAATGGGCTGGTTTTGCTTTGCTGAAAAATAAATGTGCCGGCCCTTAACAAAGAGCCCAGAGGGATTGATGGGGGGAATATTAACATCTGATGGATTTGTAGGAGGTGGATGATCTGTGCTGGGGTGGGGAGGCATCTGCTCGCCGTGTACCTCTGGTGAGAGACAAAGTGACAAATGGGTTCAGAGGGGGCCACAGAGATGCTGAGAGGGCTGGGGCCCCTCTGCTGTGAGGACAGGCTGAGAGAGTTGGGGAGGTTCAGCCTGGAGAAGAGAAGGCTCCGGGAAGACCTTAGAGCCCCTTCTGGTCATAGAATCATAAAATCATAGAATCATTCCGGTTGGAAGACACCCTTGGGATCATCGAGTCCAACCATCAGCCCCACTCTACAAAGTTCTCCCCTACACCAGATCCCTCAACACCACATCTATTCAACTCTGAAACACAGTCAGGGATGGGGACTCCACCACCTCCCTGGGCAGCCCATTCCAGGCTCTGACCGCTCTTTCTGGGAAAAATTCTTTCCTGATGTTCAGCTTAACCCTACCCTGCTGCAGCTTGAAGCCATTCCCTCTCCTTCCATCGCTCATTGCCCGTGAGAAGAGGCCAGCACCGACCTCTTTACAATGTCCTTTCAAGCAGTTGTAGAGAGGGATGAGGTCTCCCCTCAGCCTCCTCTGCCTCCAACTAAACAGTCTCCAAAGGGTCTCCAGGAGAGATGGGGAGGAGAGAGGTGGGAGGTGCCCCATCCCTGGAAGCACTCAAAGTCAGGTTGGACAATCTGAGCAACCTGGTATGGTTGAAAATGTCCCTGCCCCATGGCAGGGGGGTTGGAATAGATGGGCTTTAAAGGTCCCCTCCAACCCAAGATATTCTATGATTCTATGAACTTCCAAGGACCTATTGCTTCCAGCACTGGAAGCCTGCTTTTAAGTTTTTTATTTTTTGACTAATGCAGTGAGCCAACACGAGGGAGCAGCTTTGCTGGACATCACCCATCTCCCCATCCCGCACAGATCGCAGCCCTGGATCCCAGCACTGCTATTTCCCCCAGCTCCAGAAATTCCTTTTGCAACTGGTGCAAGCAACATTTGGCTGGCATTTACCCCCAGATCCATGGAAATTATTGAGAAATGTACCTACAGCTGCATTCCCTTATTTTTCAACTCCAAATGCCTTGCAGTCTGGGATTCGGGACGGCTTGGCCTGGCTCCTTGGGGAGGTTTGGTTGTTTCAGGCCTGGAAGTGGGGATGGCAGGTAACTTGGAGCTCATTCCTGGTGGCATCGGTGCTGCAAGAGGGAGTTTGCTCCCAGGTGGAGCAAGAGCAGCTGCCTGGCTGGAAGGAGGGATATCCAGCCAAGCCAGAGGAGCATTAAAATCAATGTTCGAAAAAAATCCCAAACATGAAGAAATAGTACATGCCCATTTATTTTTAAAATGTAATAAAAAGTTATTTTAAATGCAGGAAGATTAATAAGGCTCTAATTCAGCAAAGTACTTACAGATGTGCTGGACTCTGAAAAAGTACTTCGGCAGCGCTTTTATGAATCAGGGCTTAGGGACCGAGCTTGAACTATAAAGAAAGCATGGAAAGATGTTAAATAGCCCTCACATCGTACCCGTGGCTTATACTGCACATAAAGCTCAGGGTACATGGGATTGGCATGAAAATTGGGATAAAATTTTCCATTCCCAGCCCTACATTATTGCCTTTAATAGAAAGGTTTCCAGGAGTGGGATGAAGCCTGTGTTCAACCATTGGTGCAGATGGTTGGGGCCGGGAAAGTTGATCTCTGGGGTGGCAGCAACCTGGCTTTGGTGCTCCAGGGTGGGGAATAAACCTCAGGAAAGGACAAAAACTGCCTCAGCTCCGAGGTTGGGATCAACCAGGTGTCACCTGGGTGACTGCAGACCTCTCAGGCTGGAAAGTCCCTTTCTTGCAAGTCACTGAGGCTTTCAAGCAGCCACTGAGTGGAAACAGCAGCAGAAGAAAGAGCTATAGACATTTTAAAATTAGATTTGATAAATATACTGCAGGAAAAATAGGATGTGGTTGCTCATAATGATGCAGTGCTGAGTTTAGCATGTTTTGGAGGCCCTTTCAGTCCCGCGTTTCAGGGGGTCAGTGCCTAACACGAAGCTGTCTATGTGCTTTGGACGTGGTATGGTCTTAATTTTCCATCGTGCCATGTAATGGTCTGGATTCAAAATAACACCTGCAAATTAGAAATGGGACTTACATTTCAAAATGAATGGAAGAGCTAAAAGGATACAATACTTTCAAGTATCATAGCAGCAGTTTAAAGTTGTACTTGATTCTATGATTCTACAGGCTCCAGCTTAACACGTAACACTCCTTAATAAAGGCCCTAAAGGACTTTTTTAAACACAGAGAAGTAGCAGCGAGAAGAAGACTATTAGGATCAAAAAAGGGAGCCATCAAGATGTTATGTCTAAATGAGGAAACCAGAACGGAGCATAAGCACTGGTAAATATAAAACCACAATAAGGCAAGAAGATATTGCAGAACAGTTTGCCAAAGGCATAAAAACACGTGAAAACACAGAAGAGACAGAAAGTCTACCTGGGACTCGCTGGGGCTGGCAGGCAGTGGAAGTGTGAAAGGTCCTAGGTGAAATAAAACCCTAGTGGGTTGGGTAAATGAGCCCCCCATGTGTTTGCTTGCAGTGGGAGGTGGGACTGGAGACTCCCACAGCAAAAACCTCTTTATCTGGAATGGGTCCAGTGAGCTTCTTAGATACAAGTGTCGCCAACAGAGATTTTGGACTAAACAGGTAAATTGAGAGAGGAGCGTATTGCCAGGGTGAGATGTCGCTGGCACAAGACTTAGAAAGAGATTCAAATATAATAATGTGAATAACTGACGGTGTTTGTCCACAACAGATGAGAAATGGCAAACTTGACACCGCCTTCTGAAAAGGCAAGCTTGAGCTGTGACCCAATCGATCTGACCTGCAGTAGGTAAGTTAGTAAGAAGTGCAATAAAGTACAGGTAAACATGGATACACAGGGATGTATTTAGCAGGCCTGATACACCAGGGAAAGGGCAAGAGAAAGAAGTCAAAGTTTATAATGCATTCACATCCTTTGAAGAACCCAGTGAATATAACGAAGGGGATTGAACGCGTATCACCTACCTGGATCTCATGAAAGCTTTGCCACCCTAAGAGCTGCCAAAGCAATAAAAGTAGCATGAGGTAAAGAAAGGGCTTCATGGATTAGCAGCTGACTAGAAAAGAAAGAGGAGGCTGGAAATAGGCTCTAATTTTCACGGTGAGGAGAGGCTCTTGCCAGGGTTTGGTGGTGATGGTGGTGTGGGGCCCTGGCCAGGCAGCTGGCTCGTAACAGGAAAGTTTGCTGAGAAGCCAAATATTTTCAGCTGACTGCGAAGAGTTATAGAAGGACCCAGCAAGAAAATGTCCAAGTAAAGTACATAAGAGAAAATGACCTTAGCTATATCTGTCTAATGACGGGCTCTAATTGAGCTATTATCATTCAAGGAAGACATCCTGAGGTTTTACAGTCACTATAGGTCCTTCTCTTGAAAGAGCAGCTCAGAGAGCAATGTTAAGCCTAAAAGACAAAATGTCCCAAGAAGTTTCTGTATGTCTTTTCCAACAATATCATTTATTCTGGGTGGATAGTCTGTGTCCCTTCTCCTATAGGGCAGAGCCAAGAGTCATGCTCTGCTTTGTGCCCCATAGCTCACCCATCTTCCCTGGAGCACCGGCACTCTGCACCCTCTTCACAGCTTCTTTCCTGATGGTTTTGTGATAGCCAAGGGGGAGTAAACAGTTCATATGTGTCTGCCAAAATTAGAAGCACTGGCAACCCAAACCTCAGCATTGCCTTTCTTGCCCTCTCCCCAGGAGGATCCAGGTCCATCCACAGCTCCAACCCCTGGTGAAGACCCACAGCCCAGAGCCAAATCCCCTCTAAAATCACAGCATCCCTCTTAGCAGGATGCTCTCCTCCACCTCAGATTCTCAACTGGGAATGGACTTTATTTCTCCAAGATGTTGCCCCTTTTTGCTTTTAAATTTCAACTCCATTTGAAAGTTTACATTGAGATAGTGGTGGGACATAGAGGATGGGGGTAGTTTCCCTATATATTACCCATACCTAATTTAAGCAAAATTCTGCTCCTCTGACTTTCATCCCAGCAGACAAAGCTGGTGAGACTGATTCCCCAGGCTTGGACCACATTATCCTACTACAGGAACCATTCCTGGCAACGATGCTCTCCACCCCCCAGGAGAGCAGCTTCAAGAGCAGATGGCTGGGTCCCCATCCACAAAGAGATATTCAGCCATCCCATAAATCATCCAGACTTCCCCCATCGAACAGAACAAAACCACCCAAATGATTGCAGGATATAAGGTCAGAGAGGAGCTCTGCTTTTCCAGGGCTGAAGCTCTGGCAAAGCTCAGGTGTGAGGTCTCAGCCTGGCTCTGGTTTACCCTGCACCAGCCTGTGTGTGAAAGCCTCTCGTTACCAGGGCTTGTCAGCTAATTGCACTGATCCCTGCGTGAGCTGAAAGCCTCATCCAGCTGCTGGTATCACACAACCCTTCTTTATTAACCGAGGAATCTGCTTTTCAGGGGATGGTCGAGGAGGACCGGGATGACCAGAACTCCACCATGTCAGCACCAGGAACCTCAGACCCAAAACTTTCCCAATTTGCAGGAGCCAAAGTATTTCACCCACCAGCAAAGCCCGAACACCCACAAAGCCGCTTGAAATCAAACATCGTTTTCCCACATTTCCGCTCCAGGGAATGAAATGCATTGTAGAAATTATCACATATTAGAAAAGAGAGACGGTCCCCTGGCTCCCATTCAGCCAGCAGATAGTCAGCGGGTTGCAGACACATCCTCCACATCCCCAGCACCATCCAGCCCATGCTGTTCCCAAGCAGGATTCAGCTCCATGGCCAAAAGCCCGGAGCCGGCGGGGGCCCATCACCTCATCTCCCCAGACTCCTCAGCACTTCCTTTTACAATCTTTGCAGCGCTGATCTGTGCATTTGAATTTAGAAGAGAAGAAAAATACAAAAAACCAACCCCTTTT
This sequence comes from Jacana jacana, assembly GCA_013400555.1. NCBI lineage: Eukaryota > Metazoa > Chordata > Aves > Charadriiformes > Jacanidae > Jacana > Jacana jacana. The sequence goes on from VZTM01018525.1 coordinate 123,414, forward strand.
GTTAATGACTATAGGATCTACGGTTAATAAACTACTTGGGAGTTCAGACTTCACCGGCAGCGAGACCTAACAATTAATCAGTTTGCTCCTCTCCATCTTATTAGGGTAAAGAGGTGCCAGGTCATACCTGAATATGTTAAAAGCAGCACTTGGCCTTCAAAGTATATACATCAGTAAAGCCTTATAACTACCTCCTAGCATTTGACATTCTTTTCATTACTATAATTTCCTAAGTGCATTGCTGGGTGCTCCTGGCAGCCTTCCAGCCTGCCTTCAGCCGGGCGATGGATAAACTCAGGGAAAAAAAAAACAAAAAGGCTGTCGCTGCCCCTTGAAATCTGAACATGAGAGAAGAAACAAGAAAAAATAAAACCCAAACATCCCACTACCAAAATACCCAACCAGCAGCCGGTGTCAGGAAGATGCAGCAAGAAGAACAATGTCCTGCGACATCCTGTTACATCAATGTCCAACCGCGGCTCCCGAAACCCTGAGTGCTGCCTTCCTCCTGCTCTCACTACAGGGATGGTTATAGACGGTCACTTCTCCTACTCCATAGGGGTAATTAGTAAGTCGTTAGCTTTGTAAGCTGAAAGGCTCGCTATTGTCAGGATCGGTGGAGTTGTCATTATTATGGGCTCTTTAGCAGATGGATGACTGAGACTGTATTTCACAGCAATAAGGTAATGGCTGAGAAATGCAATTCTGGTATCCCCCCTGATTGCTGCTGGCTTTCTCTGGAATCGTTAGGTGATGAAGATGCCTCGTACCTCATCAGATAGTGTCATTCCTTAACAAAGGAACCGAATTATCCTGGAAGAGGTTGAGAGCTCCTTGCCTTTCGGACAGGAAAAAGACACGGTTATGTGTCTCTGAGGTTTACTAGTTATGTTAAATGAGGGAAGATTTTGTATGGAAACACTAGAAGAAGCTATGAAAAGACTGCAAGACGGGTTTTTTATGTGCAAAAAGAGCACACATACCTGCTGTTACCATTAAGAGACAGAAGATGAATGAAAAAAAACCCCTTTGAGCTGAAAGAAAATGAACAGGAATAACGTGAAGTGTCAGCGATCACGTATATATAGCATACAGCCAACTGCAGCAACAGAAAACACGTTATCAAAGGAAGAGAAAGAAGAGGAAACCACTTGCTGATAAAAAATGCCATCTGCCTTCTGGAATGAAAGAGTCTTCGTTTTGGATGTTTGAGTCAAACCAAAGCATCCAGGAAAGCAAAAGCGACCTTATAAATCCACGTCTGGACAGTAAGGAGCCGTGGAGCTGGTGGTAAAATCTCTTTGACTTCCTAGGTGAAGGATAGAGTCTTACAACTCCAGTTCCCCAAAGGGTGGAAGCAGCGGGAGATGGCCCTTTGGCCACATTTACAGCCCCCTGCCAAGCTGATTATACGACGGGCATCCCAAACCTGCTCTGAGAAAGAGACACGTACCATTTCCTTCTCTGCGGGCTGCTAAACCCACTGATTTCCAGGCACGTGATGAAGCCGCCGGTAGGAACACGCTGACATCTTTACGAGGAAGAACAGGCTGTGACAGCCCTGTGTGCGAGCGGGGAGCTGTTGCGTGTTTCGTCAGCCCGGTTTTTGGGAACAGATGGGAACGGAGCCATAGGAAGCCTCCTCGTTCAAGGACTGGCCCAACTCACAACTCCTTAGGGAGGCCTGACACAGCTAAACCCTCTGCTTGTCCCATCTGCAGCAGCCAAAGCCTCGGTGACCTGCAAAACCCACCACCTGGGACCTCCAACCCCGCCACCGCTGCTTATAAATCTTTACATTTGCGGCGCGCAGCCGATCGATAATTCCAGGGTGCAAATGGAGCATATGGAGACTATAGCAAGCAAAACAAAGGCAGAAGCCACGGGCCATTTCCATGATCAGAAAGAGAAAGAGTTTCTAATTATGCAGAGGTCATTGACTGAGCGTGGTGCTACATTTAAATATTTCAGTGTGTCTTTGCCCGGATCCTCTCAGGAATGTTTGAGAGCGCGTGGGTAAACGCTCCTCTGTGTTTTCGGCAAGATAAGGGAAGAGAGAAAAAGCACTGGTGTCTCTGGTTTGTGCCACGTTGAGAACTTTAAAGCAGACTTTAAAGCATCTTGGGGGCTTTGGGTTTTCTTTTCCCCTCACCCCCGTAGTTGTTTATTTGTGCTTTGGCTCCCAGTTACTCCGTGCAGTTTCCAGCGCGAAGGCCGGACAAACCCTCTCTGCCTCCCCAAATTCCCACCGCTTCTGTGCAGCACTGATGGACACAGCGATGGGAGCTCGCTGCTGAGGGCTGTCACCTCCACCCTGGCCACCCAGTCACCCTCCTCTGTGCCCACAGGGCATGGCTGGCACCGGCAGGGCCAGGGAGACAAAGTTGGACTTTTCTCCTCCCCTTTGCAAATGTGTAACAGTGAGAAGGCACATTGTCCTCAGGTCCGTGGGAAGCACAAAGCGGTGGCTGTTGCTGACCTCCTTCTAAAAATTCAAGGCTGTCCTCATTTTTCCTGGAGGTTTTGGTGGTTCACACACACACGTACCTTTGTTGTCCCCCTCCTCCTCCCCCAGCCTGTGTCAGCCCCAGCACTGGTCAGTCCAGAAGCCTCCAGTGCCAGTTCAGCCTTGCTGCCCACACAGAAACCAGCAAATTCTGACATACCCAGCCAAAACCTCAACAAATAGGGGCAAATTTTGAAAATTCCTTCTTGGAGAAAACCCCTGCTTTTATTTCCGTCGATGCTGCTGGTTTGACTCCGTGAAGCTCAGTTATTAGTGCTGACAACTCAGCTTTTCCCAAAATTAAGCCCTTGAAGCCTCTCTGGCCAGTTCCCCATCTCTGCAAGCGCGGAGAAGGGTGGGATGTTGGGCTTTCCAGGAAACTATTTTACATGTGTTATTTGGAGATTTTCACTTAAAATATATTCTCTGTGACCGCTGAAGTTCCTGGCTGGAGTCTAGGATTTTTAAAACAGTTTCATGCTGTGGGGACCTTCATCCAGATATCCCTCAGAGAGGGTTTGACCTGGTTGTGTGATGGGTACTTTACCCTCCTAAACCTTCTGTGTCAAATTGTTTTCCTATTTCCAGCCGTATTCGCCTCCTGCCCCTGCCCTTTCAGGCATTTAAACGTTAAGCTTGCTACAGGTATGAACATTTATTTTAAAGAGATTTGATCTAACAACCGGACAACTTGTATTTTTGGGGGAGGATGGGTGCTCACAGTCACTTGGAGGAATCCGTGCTCATGGGGAAGCCTGAGCCTGGCATCTGGGACATGTAGAAATCATAAAAATCATAGAAATCATAGAATCATAGAAACACAAGGTTGGAAAGGACCTACAAGATCATCTAGTCCAACCGTCCTCCTGTCACCAATACTACCCACTGAGCTACTAAATCATGTCTTGTCCAGATGGTTCTTGAACACTGCCAGGACGGTGACCACCTCCCTGGGCAGGCCGTTCCAGTGCCTTGGGGAGAAAATTTTTTTCCTGACATCTCATCTAAATCTCCCCTGGTGCAACTTGTGGCCATTCCCTCGAGTCCTGTCATCAGTTCTCTGGGAGAAGAAGCCAACCCCATCCTCTTCACAACGTCCCTTCAGGAAGCTGTAGAGTGCGATGAAGTGTATGAAGTGTCCTCACCTCTCCTCATCACCTGGCAGGCTTTTTGGCTAGATGCAGGGTTGTTCTACTCTGTTCATCCCTGAAAATTTAGGATTTAAGCAATAATTGGGAGTGAAGAGTTACGCCGTTGGTAAATATGGGGGACACACTAGGTTTCTTCCCTTAGCCACAAGCAGGATTAAGGCCAAAGAGCTCCTTCCTGCCAAAAACAGGGAGAATAATCCTGTCATAAGCTATTAATATGGAGCTGTATTGGCACTTGGCAGCAAACCACCAAGCCCACAAAGTTGTGTTTAATTTGCTGTTAGAGGACAGACAGAGTCTTCTTCACTCAATTATACTGAGACGATATTTCAGCACCGAGCCCTGGAAAAATGCCACCGCTCGGCTCTCTGTGTCCCCGCATCTCCATCCCGGGGTTGTCGGCACTGCCCATTGACTGCTACTCAAAAGGAAATTTCAAGAGCTCCCATTAGCCAAGATAGCCCTTGTGTGCAATAAATCAAAGGAGTTGCCACCCGTGCCAGGGCTGCCGTGGGAAGCAGAAGGTGCTTCACGCTCCACCTCCACCCCACCAGCCCCCAGACCCTTCCTGAGCCCTGGGCCCAGCTCATTTTGACCCCATGCGCATGGCAGAGTAGCAAGAACAAGCTGAAATAACCCTGTGTTCCCCCAGAAAAAAGGTCTGGGGTGGATTTTTGACTTGCCACAGGGTTTCTTTGTCCTCCTCCCACCCCAGCCAGGAGGTCCCCGCGTGATCCAGGCTCCATGCCGGTGCTGTGCTTTCCCTGGCACCTTCCTGCCTCTCCCAGCTCCCTGCCGGACGCAAAGTCTTCCCTCGTCATCCAGGATGTCGTTTTCTATTTTTACTCAAATCCTTTTTAACTTCTTGACATTTTTAAGGCAGCAGCCTGGAGGAAATAGATTATCCCGCCGGTGGTGCTGCTCGGCTCCAGTCTTTGGCGAAGAAGATAAAAACTGTTTCTTTTCAGGGTTGATCACATTCCTGAATGGGCTGCGACTCCTAACTCACAAAATAAGCAACACAACGCCTGCCAGCTTGTGTTCTGTAAAACTTTATGGTTAGTCATCACATAGATGGGGAACAACGAGAAAGAAACGTCTCTCATTTTAATACATACAGCCGGGGAGACAGCTGTAGCCTTTTTTTTCCCAGCTCGTTGAATATCTCTTGGCTTGCTCAAGTCCCATTAGAGTTAGGAAACCGGTTAGCTGCCCTGGTGGACAGCCTCCATTGTGTGGTGACGTGAAAAACAGGACACAAGGATGCACTGAACTCTCTTCCAAACTGCAATATCTGAAGCAGGGACCGCTGCTGGTATTCATTTTGCCCTACGCTCCCTGTGCAGAGGTAGGAGCTTGATATCTCCTTCCTTTTATTCTGCAACTGCAGGGCCTAACCCTGCAATTTTGGGGGCCTATTTCAAACAAAATTGCTGTTAGGTCCCACTTTTTCCTTTGTTTCCAGCACATGGAGATGTGCAAAGCAGTCACCGCCTTAGGAGTATTTTGAGGCAGCAAGAGGAGAAACTCCAGAGCAGCTCCGGGGAGAACGCTCCCACGTTCCTGAGATTCCTCTTCCAACGCTCCACAGACAGACTCACAGTTTTATTTGCAAAAACTGGGAAAGCTTCCAAATCCCAGCCTGCAAAGCCTTCCCCTAAAGAAGAAGAAGAAAAAAAAACACCAAAAAAAACCCCAAACCCAACAAGAACAACAAAAAGCCCAACAGGAAAATCACATTTTCTCCCACTGTGGAGCAAGAGACCTTTGGAAGCAGCGAAGTCCCTGCAGATGTGCCCCCGTGAAGCCCAGCCTGTGGTGGGCCTTCACCGCTTCCCAGCAAGCGTGCGGGGCCCCCAGGATTTCAATTTGCAAGCGCAGCTCTGGGTTGTGTCTCCCAGGATAACAGGCTCCTCATCTGCAGGAAAAATCAAGATGGGAATAAACAGGACTTGCTGGGAGCGGGGTCCCTTGGCTGAGAATACATTTTTCTTCTGTTGGTGCCTCCAGTGCAGAGCAGAGGCTGAACGCCATGCTCCGGGACGACAGGCTCTTGGGTTTGCCCCCATTTTCCAGCAAGTGGGTTAAAAAAAATTGTAAAATAAAAGAAAAAAAGAGGTGTCTCTGCTTGGTGAGGGCAGGACACATGTGAACCCTCACGCCTGCAGCCAAGTCAAGGTGGACAAGCACGTTGTTCCTCCAACTTGTGACTCCTTGATGCAAATGCTTGGGCTGATGTGAGCAGCAGCAGAGGAACCCCTGCCAGAGGCATGATTTTGCGACACGGGCTCAGGGCTTTGTGGCAGAGATTTGACTTTTGCTTCATTATTATCCCACCAGAGCTCAGAAAAACCATTGACCTTGAGAGCGCTGTTATCCTTCTCTCCAAGGACTCCACTTTGTCTGGGTCAGCTACTGTTAGTGACACCAGCAGAAGAGAAATAACAAGCTGAACCAATGGATGTTACATCGTTTTAACCTGATTTTGCACATCCTGAGGACTCTTTGTGCTTGCCATGGAGATGGGTAAACTCCATCTTTCCAGATCTCATCTACTCCCGCTCGCTGTAGCCTTTCCTGGAGCCACACACTCTCAGACCCAAGGGTGACAACTCCCCGACCAAAGTAAAGCAGATGGGTGACACTGATGGACAACCTGTCTTTCAAAGCTGGGATGGTCACAGAGGAGCAGAATCAGGGCCAGAATTGCCTGGGTCTCCCCGTTGCGCTGCTCCACCTCACCATGTATAAGCAATCAACATTCATGCAGAGAGGTCTGACGGGCCCTGTTTTGCAAATGCTGAAGTGCTGATGCTTCCCACCAAAGGCCATATTGTGTTATTGGCAAAGAAGAAGCCATTCTGTTAAATTCATGGGCTTTTTCCACTAGGACCTTCCCATTGCTCTAGCTGGGAAGCAGCCCAGAGCTGATGTCCATGCTCATATCTGCAATGGAGCGCTTTTGTTTAGTCATCAATACAGCTATGGTCAGCTCACAGATAACCAAAGTCAGCAACAGAGGGGGTGGACGGGTGAGGAGAGGTGGATGAGACTGGACTTGGTGGATCGTGGGAAAAACCAGCATCCAGACCTGTCTTTGGCAGCACCGACACCCTGATATTGTCTGAGGACCTTGTGGGACCCACAACACAGCCAGGAAGCAAGATGAAAAACCCCACGTTTTCCTGCCCCGTGAACTTCCCCAGACTTTTCCACATTCAAAAAAGTGTTGTGTCTGGAGCTGGTACCTCAGCACCATCCTGCTGAGAACCCAAATGCTCCCAGCACCTCTTGGTTATCATCTTCCCAGTTTGAATGCAGACTGTGAAGGCAGGTGATTAAAGGTCCCTCAGCCACCCATGTGCCTGCCTCCCCACGGGAAAACCTCAGTGCCTTTGAAAGCCTCCCCTCCTGGGTGCATATATTGCTTTTACTTTGAATTCGAGCTGCCTGACAAACACCAGGCTGGGTCCCCTCCACCACCACCTCCAGAGCCAAAGCCGTGCTGTTGTGCTTGCACGTTGCAACCAAGCCCTGCTGAAGATGTTATCAGGAAAGGGAATTATTTGCTACTGGAGAATGTACTTCTGCCTTGCAGCTATTAGGCTGCACAAATATGTGGAGTGTTGCCGATAAGTCACCAAGGGAAGTCTGGAAAACGGATTCTGCTACAAGATAATTCTGCTTGTAGACTCTTATTTTATGTATTTCTGTTTCCTTCCTCTTTCTCCACTCCCCCCCACCTTTTCCATTTACATCTAAATGGGATCTTTGTTTTTTTCTGAGTCAATATTTAGTCACTTGTTCCTCGTTCAAGCCTCGTAGCGCAGTTTCTCAGAGCAGAGACGTTCCCAGGGGAGAGCTGGGCCTGAGCAAGACGTGAATCCGGTGCCACGCAGCTCCTCCAGGTACTGACAATGGGAATGACTTTTACATATGGATTCATAATTGAGTGATGCAAACTTCATTGCTACAAGCACCTAGAAATAAATGCTGCATCCTATATAGCGGTATCTGACATTTGATGCAACAAAAATCCAGGATGGAGTCCACTTAAGAGGTGATTTGAGTCAGTGTCACCAGCAGACTTGAAAGTTTGCATAACTTTGGATAAAGAGACACTTCACTTGTATTCCCAGCTCATCATCTTAGATCCTCTCTCTTGCAGAGGCTTGCATTAACTCCGGGAAGCAACAAGAACACTTGTCCATTAACGGATTGATTTCCACTGAGGTATTGGCCGCTCCTTCTCCAGCTATTGTCATCCAGCCCATGGTGCTCAGTTTATTTACAAGGCTCCAGCACTCATGGTCATTGCTTTTGCTTGCATTTTGCATCAAAGCTACAAGTGTATATATGTTTGCTTCTGGGCTTGTCTATATGCAAAAAATATTACGGTCTTATCTGCAAGCTGAGCTACACCAGCTGGAACACAAAGCCTGCCACCATTTCAATGCAAGACCTTGTTACATCATATCCTGTAAACTAGATTTAACTTATGTTTGTAAATAAGCAGATATATTAAATCTTTCTAGACTTACATGAAGCATCTGCACAGACCTACACTGAAGTAAATAAAGGTTGGGTTACATCCTATAAACCCGATGGGGTTTTTTTCCTCACCAGAGACCCAACTGTAGTTTTTGAGTTCCACCACATGGAAAAGCCTGTAAGGTGAGACCTTAAACTGATTTCACCAGATCTAGTTCACACAGCTGCATGGACTTCTGGGCTTTGTTTTGTTTGCTCCAAGCCTGTTCTGCCTTTGCTCAAGTCAGCTGGGAATGGGACTGGGCTGTATGGCAGGAACCAACTTCCCATGGAGTAGCAATGACTGAAAAGACAGGGATGCGGAGTTGGGGGTAGCTCCTGGGTGAAAACAAGAAGGTTTCAGCAACCATCTCAGTGCCCTGCCTGCAATGCTCAGTAGAAGCGTCATCACCTTATGGATTGCCAGGAAAAGAGAAATACTAAAAAGGTCCATGAGATTCACGTGGGACCACTCCTCAAGTCTGTCCAAGTCCCTCTGGATGGCATCCCTTCCCTCAAGTGAGGGGATCAACCGCACCTCTCAGCTTGGTGTCATCTGCAAACATGCTGAGGGTACACTAAATCCCACTGTCTCTGTCACTAATAAAGATACTAGTGATAGGATGAGGGGTAATGATTTTAAATGGAAAAAGGGGAAATTTAGATTAGATACTAGAAAGGAATTCTTTACTGTGAGGGTGCTGAGACACCAGAACAGGTTGCCCAAAGAAGTTGTGGAAGCCCCATGCCTGGGAGTGTTCAAAGCCAGGTTGGATGGGACTTTGAGCAACTTTGTCTGGTGGGAGGTGTCCCTGCCCAGGGCAGAGGGGTTGGAACTGGATGATCTTTAAGGTCCCTTCCAACCTATTCTATGATTCTATGACACTGCACAGCACCGGTCCCAATATTGTTGAGGGACACCACCAAATGATCTCTGTTTGGACACAGAACTGTTGACTGCAACTCTTTGGACATGGCCTTTCAGCCAATTCCTTCTCCTAGAGAACAGCCAAATTTCTGCTGGTGGATGACTGTTGGATACAAGGTGTAAGCAAAGAAGAGGGACCCATGTGGTGAGACCTCCTGCTTCAGTAGCCAGTGGAAAGAGGATTTTCCAGACATGCTCTGCTCTGGTGTGCTGGCCCCATCCACCCACCCTCCCACCTTTGGGATGGAAGGGGCATAGAGGCAAGACACCCACACCCCCCCTACCCCCCTTCCCTCTGTGGGGCCCCTTTCTGATGGCCAGTGCCAGCCGCGAAATGCCTTTTTCTCCCTCTTTTCAGCAGGGCCACGCTTCCTTGGGACGTCAGCATTTTTTGAAGTGAAGTACAAGAAAAAAATCCATCCCAACACCCCCTTCCCAGGGGGAAGATATAGAATCATAGAATCATTTAGGTTGGAAGAGACCCTTGGGATCATCAAGTCCAACCATCAGCCCCACTCTACAAGTTCTCCCCTACACCAGATCCCTCAACACCACATCTAATCTACTTTTAAACACAGTCAGGGATGGGGACTCCACCACCTCCCTGGGCAGCTGATTCCACTGACTGACCACTCTCTCTGGGAAAAACTTTTTCCTAATGTCCAGCCTAACCCTACTCTGCTGCAGCTTGCAGCCATTCCCTCTTGTTCTGTCGCTAATTGCCCGTGAGAAGAGACCTATATAGCAGGCTGGAGCGAGATGCACCCATTTCCCTCAGCTGAGCACTCCCAAGCGTACACACGCGGCTTTGTAGACACGCACATTTAATTTTGACCAAAAGTAACTCGAATCCAGGCGGCCTGATTTGAAAACATCAGGTTGGCACTTGGCTCCAAACCCCTTCTGCCTCCTCAGCCATGGCAGGGGGGATTCTGCAGCTGGGCTCAGCCTAATTCTTCTGCCCTACTGTCTGGAAATCAGGTGGAGATTGAATTATGTAACAGTACTGCTTAAACACGAGCAAAATGCACAATTGGATTAATCTCAGCACTGCGCCGACTCCCGAGATCTGAGCAAGAGAGCCACGTGCATTTTAACAGAGCAAAAGCCCAGAGCTTTTCATTTCATCCTAATGGATAGCAAAGGTCATTCCTCGTTTGACAAATGACGACGGCGCTGCCGCATTTGTCTTCTGGCTGGCAGTGCTTGGGTTCCTCCGAAGTTGGTGTTAATGAGATTCCTCCTACCACCCAACCGAAACCCTCCAGTGAGGCACCACCAGCACTGGGTCTGTCGCGAAGGTACCTGTTTTCTGCGTGCGCCCAACAGGATCGATGCAACTTCTGAGGTGCTCAGAGCTGCTGCCTCCTGGTGGGATGACGTTATCTGTGACACAAATCCCAAGTGGTGGGAACTGACTCTGCAACTAGATGTTATTTCTTCTCCCCATGACTCAGTCGAGCAACGTTTTTCAGAAGGAACTGGTATCAGCAAGGAATTAAAGGATAGATTCTATATTTCCCCCTCGGGGAAAAATGCCTAAAATAAAGCTATCAGCCCAAATCCTGGAGGGATGATATTTATGTTGCTTGCAAAACCACTCAACAACATCCAGAAGCCACGGAGTTCCCAAGCTGGACCATAAATTAGCAGAGATGTGTGCATGCGCTTAATGTTTGTCGTGTCTCGCACGGTGAGAGGTGGATGAATTAAAGCTGTAGGAGATGTATGACCTCTCTTCCAAGAGTGAGGTAAGAGCCATGGGGGAAGAATGGGACCACACAGCAGCATGAAGAGTGAGAACCTCAGAGGAGAAAGACGTTAAAGGAAGCTCAGGGAGCAGGCATGGGTGCTGTAAAAACTCCAGAAGAGGAAGCACTATGTGACAGACCTCTTCCTTCTTTTCCTCTTTTTTCTCCTCCTCGTCTTCCTTCTACTGCTCAGGGAGCCCAGCAGTCCATCAGGGAGGCGAAGTGGGAGACAGAGCCCAGCAGACAACATCTCCAAAGAAGAAATCCTTGCTGGAGCATCAGCTGCCAAACTGGACATGACTTACTTGATGCCTTCTCCCAACTCTTTACTCCAACACCATGGGGTTTGAGGGCTTTTTGAGCCTGGAGGTCAAATTAAAAGAACACTATTAAAAAGAGATCTGAGGGAGAAATTTGCTTTAATTTCCATGCAAATGACAGACAACTGAATACCAGAGATTTAATATACAGATAATAGTCTTGCAAGTCCAGTTTTACCAACTGTATTTGTTCAAATATAGATGAAGCCCCCCAAAATCTTAAAACTGACACTGAATAAAACACAAAGAGCTCCTTTTTTCTTTTTTTCTTTTTTTTTTTTTTTTTAATTTGACACTGGGTCTTGAGATTTCATAATTTGAAACTGCTCAGTACCCACAAAAAATTAACTTTAGCTTTGGAAAAGAAAATATGCAGAGCTGTTTTGCAGGTAGTGGAGGAACTGTTAGGTAAGAAGCTCTGGGCAACATGTACCCCAAAGGCTTTTTATATTTTAATGTATCTCAGACAGCACCTGCATTATTCTCCCTAACCAGGACAGCTCATGGGCAACAAGAGGTGCCAACAAGTCACCCAGCCACTGGCCAAGCAACACAACTCATGTGTGCCCATCATGTCTGGGGACAGTCCCTTGTGGAACAGGACCTATAACATATGAGAGAAGCACAACAGAGCCAGCACATGCAAGACAGTAGAAGCAGGACTGGTTTTAAAACATCTCACCCATGGCTATTGTATTATCTTGCTCTCTTTACATCTGCTTTTTCACCATCTCCATCACTACCAGCATCTTTCTAGGCCCTTTGTGCAGGGAGAAGACTACAACAAAGGTCTTGTACTGCCTTGGACAATCACACACTTCGGCAAAACCCTATGACTTCAAAGCCTGAAGCATCCCTGGTCTAGATGATGGCCAACACAAGGCTGAGCGTTACCTCAGGGGATCCAACCAAATCCCTCAGTCCCAAAATCAAAGGGCAGCGACTGTGCTCGGAGCTGACACATGATGAGCCCTGCTGACTGCCAAGCCGTTCCCATGCCGGGCAGCAGATGTGCACACACAACAGCTCCTTTCATCCTGGTCTCCAAAACCCATCTCCTTTTGGGTGGCCACACAGCTCTCTCTGCCCACATGATTTTGCTGTCCGTCTTTGCCTCCAGACAGGCAAAGAAGTCACGGCAGTAAAGTTTAAAGAGCTGCCAGCACCCAAAATTCCTACGTATTAGACATAATCAGAATCCTATAATGGCAATATAGTACATCATAGTTTGCAAGGGGGGCTAGAGGGGGGATCTTCTTGACATTTTGCCTCCCTGATTCCTCAACCTGAGTGCAATTATGGCACACCAGCTGTGGGGTATAGGCACTTGATGTGTGAGTCAAAAAGAGAGAGTTTCATTACCCTTTCTTGAACATGATGCAGGACCCACTCAGGAAAACTTCAGAGTCCACCAGACTCAGCCCATCGTGCTCGGGGACATTATTTGCACCCCAGAACCACCAAATGTCCCACTCACAGGCCAGGACTCACCTCTCTAAGCCTCTGTACAAATAAAAGGAGCCAGAAACATGGTGCTGAGGGACATGGGTTCATGGTGGCCTTGGCAGTGTTAGGTTAACAGTTGGACTCAATGACCTGACGGGTCTTTTCCAACTTAAATGATCTTATGATTCTATGTCCTGCAAAGAGCCCACAGCCTAGGCAAACCAAGGGAGCAGTTAGGTACGTGCATTTTGGTGGTCGAATTGCTGGGTTGCTCCAGGGACAGGCTGCATCCAGACCTCCTCTTCCATGCACAGAGGGCCCCAGCACTGCAAGGAGCAGCTCGGCAAAGGCTGGCTCCAGGTGCTGCAACGCTGCGGCAAGGGCTCTTGCAGCTGCTGGAGCTTTTAAGTGTTAAAAATAAGATTTACTGGAGGTTGCTGCAATTTCAGCAAGGCTGAGTTATGGGGCTCCCTCCCCACTGAATGCAGATGCTGCTGTAGGAACTGAGTGTCTTTCTTGAGGGGTCTTCTTCGAACCCCCAGCAGACACCTCCACGTTTCCCACACTGGCACTTTGTCTCCATCCTGGGCTCTGCTAATAAAACACAAGGCTGCATTTAAATAGGAGGCCGTGACAGTCCCAGGGACTCGTTAAAGGTTATCACGGCTGAATTACTCATCCTGGAGGGGAAGGCGGAGGGAAGCAGCTGACTCACATCATAGCAACACAGAGAGGGGCCAGTGAGAGCAGAGCCCTGATTTTTCCCCACCACGGGGCTGCTATGTGAGCACGGGCTGTGATTTTCCTCCATAACTGCTCTTTTTCCTGACTGCTCTCCCCAAATGAAGATCTGACAGGCATGAGGGAGGCTTAATTTCCCATATGCGTGTGTGTGCCTGTACCTGCATGGGGCTACAGCTGCCTTTCCACCTGAATTTATAACATTTCTGGCAGCCTCCACATGCCTCGAGTAGCCCAGGGGTCTAAGCCTCTTTCCAAAACTTCCCCCTCGCGCTGCACGTCCCATCCTTACCCCAGCTCATTTCCAGCTCTTTACTAAGGGAAAAGCCAGCTGACAGGCATGTACATAAATTACCCCAAAGCCACGAAGGTTCTTATCACATCTGGACACCTCTGGTCACCCTGCAGGATGTGGTGGAGCCCTGTCCCCACCATGGGCTCCCAGCGTGGTTCAGAGAAGCCTCAGCTCTGCTGCACGATGGGGAAGGCAGGCTGCAGGCAGGCGTGTGGCAAGAAAAGTCATGTCTGGGCATGGCACTGAGTCAGAGCTGTATGTTTCTGCCTTCTGACCACATTAGCCAAACTATTCACTGCCGCGGCCAGGAGCAGTCGAGCCCGACGCCATCAATCAGGAAGCCATCAATCCGCCATTCCCGCCAGCACCCGAATCCGGAAGCACCAGGGAGCACTCCTCTCAGGAAGCACTCACAGTCGGGAAGCACACATAGTCGGGAAGCACCCCCCAGGCAGCACACCTATCGTTCTACAGTTACAGGTCCTCATTCGCTAAGCACTACATTTCGGATAGGGAGAGGGATATTGTCCACGAGCTTTCCACACTCTTTCCACAGGCTTAAAGTTGCCCCATGATTGGCTACAACATTTGTGTCATTTGCTGTTTCCCACACTTTGTTTCGCCTTCACTATACTTCGTTTCGCTTACTTCCACTTATTTGCATATGTGCCCTCCCAGCAACCCCCTCTTAAAGGGCCTGCTCTCAACAATTCACATGTCCAAGGCATCTCAGGTTGAAAGGATCCATAAAGTTGACCGATTCTTTCTTGGTTTAGGGCATGGCCAGGATTTAAAACCAGGCCCCTGGGAGTTGCTTTTGCTCGAGCCTGACCTTTTAACCTTGATTACTTTATAGCAGCCATTTAAAAACATCTGCTGTGTTCATCCAAACACCATGGGCGGCACCTCCAGAGAATGGCCTGGCGATGGGAGAGCTGGGAGAAGGCTGCAGAAAAGATGCATCTCTTTCCCCACAAACGGCAGCAAACTCGTCTCCCTGCGAAGCAGCCGTTCTTGCTTTTTTTTTCCCCAGCCGTCTGTGTTATTTTTGTGTCGTGTTGCTAGTTAAAAATACCCCTTGCCAGCAAGAACAGAGCTATTTGGGGCACCCTTGTTTATCTTCTCCTGGAAAGGGTGCACACCACCATCAGCTGCCTCCTTCCTCCTAAAAATCATCTTCTATAAAAAACATTGGTTCTGGCCCTGGCCTATGGCCCTGGAGAGATGCTCACGGCCATAATGGGCTTTCAGTCAGGCCTGAAGTCACCAATGAAAGGGGAGAAGGACACAAGAGCCTGTTAGATGTAGGGTATGGAGGAGATCTCCCCAGTTTCTTCCCTGGGCTTTTGTGGCTTTTGAAGGATGTCCTCCTGCAAGCGCATCCCCGGCTTCATCAAAAGCCAGAAGGTTTGGACATCAAGGTGAGCATGCTGGGAGGGTTTTGCTTGCTAAGCATCTCTGTGGCACCAGATGCCCTGAAGACCCCAGGAGCCAGCTGAAGAGGAAGCCAGTAATGACCATAAGCAATTTGTGGGTGAGGCTGGAGCCCATCATGGAGCCCCCAGACCCCCCCTTGCCTGCAGAGCTGCCACTTCAGGGGGAGAAACAAGATGGGAAGGGTCCTCCTGACCCCTCACCATGGGCATGCAGGAAAGAGGTGCCCAGGAAATCCAAAGCCCCTTCAGGATCCTGAACAAAATATAACAAGAAAGGGCTATTCATTAGCAGCCACAACTGATTGCTAATTGCAACCAGGGAGTATCACCCAAACAGCATCCTGTCACTCCTTAGCTTGGGCAAAATTACCCCTCTCCCCACCTCCTTGGCAATATTTGGTTGTTTTTATTTACTCCAGGGCATTTTAAGACCCGAAAGCGTTCCTGGGGAAACTGTAGCACCCTGTGTTCAGCAGTGCCGTGCCCTCATCAATGAATCAGGCTTTTCTTTTCACCCTGTGACATATTGCTTTTTCTTTTTTTTTTCTTAATTTCCAGGCTAAAGTAATCCAGGAGCAAAAATCTGGAATCCAACCACAGGGAGCGTGAAAATATTTAAACAAGCTGGTTTAAATCAAGGCTTTGACTTGCTTTTGTAGTGGCCTCTGGTCAAGGCTTGAACATGCTGCTGAGTTTTGGAGCGGAAAGCAGAGGATGGGTTTGTTCCATCTGCTGTCAGAGCGAGCGTGGAGGCAGAGGCATGGCCTGTGGTCTCTGACCTTCCAGAGAAGGAAAAGAATTCCTTTGATCTTCCTTATTTTTTTTTTTTTTTTATTAACCTCTACGGGGCTGGTTTCGATCTAGCCTATGGTCACCTGGGCTCCTGCCGCTCGTTCCCCTTCATCCCGTGGCTGCTGTTTCACATGGGAAGCTCAGAAGAAACCCCAAAGCACCAGAGGTGATGTTAACCCTCCCAATGGCTCCTATTTCTTTCTTTCTGGTTCTTTTTTTTTCACTTTGCCTCCAGGCACTTGGAGGAGCCTCATGCCTCTGTTTCCCCTGTCCTCCCCCTCGGCGTCCCCAGAAAACATGGCCCATCCAAGCCCTGCACCCAACAAGGGCTGGAGCAGCCCAGTCTCCCTGCTTGCCTTCCAAGGTAAATAATGACTTTAATTAGAAACTATGTCTAATTAACCACGAGGAGCTGATGACTCAGCTGACTGTCAAAAGCCTTTTTGCTCTGGTTTTGAGTTTTCACAACTTGACCCTTCTGTCTGCCCCGGTGCGCATTAGTGCAGACCTTGAAACCCAAGGAAATACAAACTACACCAGGTCCTTCCAGCTGGCTTCAAGCCGTGACATCTTTTTGAGGGAGGTGGTTGAAACCCCTCCTGCAGGGGACTTCCAGCCTCCTGGAAAGAGGATTATTGTCGTCCTCATTTGAATTTTAACCTGCAAACAAGCTGTGTTGATTCAGACATTACATTTAGACGCGGGGTGGTAAATAATGCAAGGTTTGCTCTTTTTATCAGCTTGCTCGGCAAATCAATTGGAGGACTCAAAAACGTATTGTCATCATAAACGAATGAATTCATTAATGCCCATTGTTTGCCTTCGTGTTTTAATCGAATGCAAAGCAAATATGCATCCAAAGAGTGTTTGCTGAGACAGTCAGCCCGAGTCAGGCAGGACTGAGGTCTCCTGCTGGTTTTAATTTGCCTGGAAGATAGAGGAGTCGGGGATGAAGAGGTGACAGGACCTCAGTGAAGATGACCAGCAAGGTTGGGGCTGGCATCAGCCCTCATCCTGAGGGAAAGAAACTCATCTTTTGGACCCACAACCCCTTGGGAGGCACTTCAGGAGAGGAGGGATGTATCCCTCCACTGAACTCCCACCTTTTGCAAAGCCCATTTGAGAGATCTCACTGTGTTTAAAGCCTCTGCACAGACATGTGAAAAAGTTCTTTCTTTAAACACTCTGTGCACCCTCTGACAGCCCTCGCTGTATTCCCTTCCCGTGAATCACCGAGACCCAGCCAGAGCAGCTGTACTGGTGGCTATGTCTTCAGCAAATATGTTCTTTGGCAGCGAGCTGGGCGGTTTTGATGTGCAGAAGGGGAAAGATGCAAAGCCTCAGCTCCCTTGCTGTCACAGGGGTTCAGGAGCAATAACCCACCGTCCCATCCAGCCCCACGAGCCTATGGCGGCAGCAGGCAAGGAGTCCGGAGCATGCTGAGAGGTTTGCATGTCCCTCTCCCATAGTAGACCCTTCTTCCAAGCATTGGGGAGCAGGGTCAGATCTGGACATGATACAGGACCCAGCTCTTTTGCCCTTCTCTGTGCCATGTGGGTCCTCCTGGGACTTTGACAGCAGGAATGAGGGAAATTCACTGCATTTGCCAAATGTCCAGGTACCTGAGACAACAGCTGGCTGGAAGGCATTGCAGATACTTCTCTTAATAGACTTAAAAGAGTAGCTTTCACCCCACTTTCTCAACAGCAGAAATGTCCCTTCTGCTGTCCCCATGGTAAGTTGTCTTGGCATGGCCCCTGCACAACTACACGGGGATTAATCCGTCCCCATCGAGTGCCTGCCTCAAACCCAGCCGCCGCCAAAACCAAGCTCATTTGCACATATTTATCGTCAGAAAAAAAATACCCGCTCACTGATCCAGAACGTTCATCTCTAAATATTTACAAAGCATTATTTATCCGAATGAAAGAGACATTTTTCCACTCAACAAACCAGGCATATGGTAGCGGCGTGCGAGAGGAGATGAATTGCGCCGGGTAATTCTAAACAGATTTAACGCCAGCAATAATTATTTTTAATCAGACAGAAAGTTCCCTGGGTGATAACTGAACATCTAGCATTTAGAAAGTAATTGCACCGGCCTGCCTTGCTGGATACCTTCTGATCAAATATTCTCGTTGTGCCTTTTGATATTTCGGTGCCACTTCAACCCTACCACCTCCCTCCTTCCCCCTTTCCCTCTCCCTTGGGGATTAAAAATTTTAAAAAAAAAAACAACACAGGAGGAAAAAAAGAACCAAAAAAAACCCAAACCCCCAAACCCAAGCTCAAGCCCTCTGTCATTTATTTCAAGCATGTCTTTTAATTACAGCACTGCATTTAGATAGTGTACAAAATATTCCGGGCTGGCTGCCTATTGAACAGACTCCCCGGTTGCTGCTTGGAGCTGCTGGGCAGAACACTGTGAATCATTATCAAAATCTCCCACTTCAGTACGTACCGAGGAAAATGGAGAACAAAATGTACTGACGGAAAACATTTAAGAAAGAACGACACAGGAGGAGGGATTTTTTGCCAGGCTTTAGTTTTACAGAGGAGTTTGATAGATGCTACAGACGGACCCAGCGGGTTCCCGGCCCCGAGTCCCTCTCCCCGGCGCCACAGGTCGAGGTGTTTTGTGTAACCCGCCTGTCCTCACCCTGCCACGCTGCAAAGCTCACAGATACCCTTCCAGGGGCTCTGAGATCCTGGGAATTTTTTGGATGCTAGGAAAGTGCTTGCAGCAGCCAGGGAAACCCTTGGCATTATCTTGCAGTCAGATCATAGAATCATAGAAGGGTTTGGGTGGGAAGGGACCTTTAAAGCCCATCTAGTCCAACCCCCCTTCCATGAGCAGGAACACCTTGAAGTAGATCGAGTTGCCCAGAGCCCCATCCAACCTGACCTGGAATGTTTCCAGGGATGTGGCATCTCTCACCTCTCTGGGCAACATGGATAATTAATTTTTAATTACGGTTTTCCACTCTCTGTTTGCCCGCAGCCAGAGAGGGGACAGCAGAGCCATGCCCCCGCACTGGGACCAGTGCCCTTTCCCCATCTCCGTGGCACCATGACCCAGTATCACATTTGAGACCTCTCCCAAGTCACTGACAGGCTGGCATGGCTGTAGCCAGGCGGCCTGAGTTCCCTCGATGCTTTTTTTCAGCTGGGGAGGTGAGGAGCGACGGCAACGTGATGCCAAGGACGGGCTGAGCTGGAAACACAATCTCCACCAGACGGTGGAAGGAACAGGATCTGGGGAGGTGAGCAGGGCACACAAATAAGGCTAATGGCATACTAATGAAAAATGAGATCTACCTGGGAACGGCTTGTCCATCTGGTGAATAAGCCCCTGTAACAAGCTTATGTGTTGCCCTTACCTGGGCTTCTACTTAAGCACCATGAGGGTGGCAACAGCCCCCAAACACTCCCCCACCAGTCCTGGGCTCAGAGCTGGTCCCCTGCCACCATGAGAAGAGCAAATCCCCATGCTCAGCCCTCTAAAGCAACACCTCAGATAAGATTAAGTTGGTTTTCTGGCAGGGCTCAGGGTTTTCAAGTCCCCTACAATTACGGTGATAATTACAGGGCTGTTAACTGCTGTTGTCAGAGTCAGGAAAGCAGCATAGGGTCTGCTGCAATTTAAGGGTTTATTCGTGTAGTTTCCATCTTCACAGAATTTTGATTCCTGCCAAGGGATATCACCAACACCAGGACCTCATTGCTCAAACCTGCAGAGACACACTCTGAGGGGTAGTCCTGGCCCTGATGAACCCCCAGCTGAAGATGAGGGGTGCAGGAGAGATGAGGAAAAGCAGCACAGAGAGTGCACAGGACAGCTTCTAATTTCTGGTCCAGAAGAATATTGGGTCTGACATACTCACAGATGTTCAAGGTGTCGGTCTCCTTGTCCCAGAGAAAATTTTCCCAGGAGTACCATGAACATCTACATCACCTGGGCATATTTGGCTGGAGATATGTCTCAGAGCCCAGTATCTCTTCCAGGAGAGCAGAGGCGTTCAGGAAAACCTTTGCAGCCTCACTTAGGGGATCCAGCACAGATCCCATAAAGACAGATCACTCCATTAACCCCCAAGGCTCTCCTGCCTGTTAGCACATTTCTGATAAACCAAAGGAGGTGGCAGTTGAAGCCAGGAATGTGACTGATGAGAAGCAGGCTTCTCATCTCAGTTTTGAGACTGGTAACAAAACCCATCTTATTCAGCAAATCTACCCCCTGCATGTGAGAATTGCTCTAACCTGCCTCTAAATGGACTTCTCTGATTTTTCCTACACAAAAGAGCGCACACAGGCTGAGATGAAACACAATTGTTCCAGCAAGTAGGAAGCTCAAGGGGAATCACTGAAGTGGTACCATCAGGCTGAGAAGGTCTTGGGCTTGAGGTTTAATAGTAAAGATTATTTTAGGCAGGAAAAAACCAGCTGCTTCCTCCTCAGGACTTAGCCAAGTGTAGGGATATGACACCTGATTTGTTCTCCACCCAGGTACTGGGGTGCTCATGGGGAGAATATGGGAAGGTGCTGAGAGGAACTTCTCATGCAACCTTGGGTTTGACCATAAATACACCTATGGAGGACTCACCTCCCCACACCAGCCCCAGCAGGACACAAGGCACAAGACCTGCCAAAAACCTCCACCAGATTCCACACTGACCTTGACTTTCAAGCAAACCCCAGCCCCACTGTGGCTTGATGGTGGGTTTTGCCATGTTCCCGAGGAGCAGGGCTAAACTTTGTGACGATGCACAGATTTACTAGCACAGAGGCGAAACGATCGCTCTTTATTGCTGGCATCAAAGCTCTGCTCTCCCAGGGCACAGCGTTATCAGCAGTTCATTATCCCTCCCACCCGCCCAGGCTTCTCCTCTGGCCGTAATAAGGCAAGCAGCAGAAGTCAAAGGCATCATTCTGGGGAAAGCACTCAGGAACTGTTCATCAAACTTGCCCTTTTATAATGAGAGCCATCTAATTTGCATGCTCGTTTAAGGCTGTACCCTACATCCGACAGCACGTTCCAGGTACCTGCTCCCTTTCTCTGAAACCCAGCCTATTTACAAAACCAGCCTTTCCCTTAAATTGTAACGAGGTCACTGTGACCCCACAGAAGCTTCAGCAAACCCCTCTGTGCCCAAGGCAGCCCAGCCTCCCAAACGCTTTATCCAAACATCCTCATCACGAGGTTAAGCGTATTCCAGTCCAACGCATTAACAGATCTGCAAGCTCCGTCCAATTAACAAAACAGAAATGCCTAGGGGGAAAAAAAATAGGGAAATTATCCCTAGGTCTGTTCCTGCCATGGAAAAAAACACCCTTTCCCCCCAGGGAAGCCTCTCCTGCTTTCCTGGCGTGACCCTTTCCAAAATCTCAAGTGTGGCTGGGGATCTAGGAGCCTTCCTGCCAGGGGCTGTGCCAAAAAGCACCAAGAGGACTTTACAACTGGTCCGTCTGGAGGCTCTCTGCTTGCAGGGAATCTTCAGACTAAGTCAGGGGAGGCAGGAAGAGGGGAGAGAAGGTCAATTTTCCCCATTTCTGGGCTGCTGATTTTTATAAAGCCCTAATGAAATAATGGGGTTCCCATAATGGGAGCAGCACACAGCAGCTCCGAGCAGTTTTTCTGTGCCCATATTCCCCCACCTGAGCATCCCCCACCACAAGCATCCTTCATCCCAGTCCCTCCAAGCTCCCACAGCCTCCCACAGCTGGCTCCAGCCTTGGTGCAAGGAAGCATTTTCAGATATTCAAAATTATTTATTTATTTATATTTTTTCATGAGATAAGCATGAAAAAAATTAATAATAATAATAATAATGTGATGCTACTAATTGTCACTACTAATATCACTGTGAACTCCAGGTCACTGGGATGCTATGGATGGCAAAGTCAGGGAGCTGAGGGTAATACAGCACCGAAAGGGATTTCCCAGCTCAGCCCCCAGTTTGCTGCCGGCAGAAACGGTCCTGTCAGATCTTTCACCAATCTAACAAGCTCTGCCTCAAAATTAGTTTTCAGGTCTTTCACCCCTGACAATCCTATTAGCCCCAGTCATCCCGGGATCCTATAGCTGCGCACCGATCTCCTTGGAGATTTATTCCTGCCCAGTTCAGAGCGATTTGTTTTTCTGCTGACATTGCCCTTCGAGTTAAATCAGTTAAATGCTTCCCTCCCTGGTGTTTACATTCCCGCTGTATTTATAGACAGGCATCACGTCCTCTCCCAACCTCCTTGGCCAAACACAGAGGATATTTTTCATGGCCTCGCCTAAAATAGGCCCCTTTTCCCCAGCGACCCTTTGCTGCACCTGCTGTGATTTAAACTCAGCTTTTTTTTGGGGGGGGGCAAGGACTAGACCTCTTTGTGGCACGTTCCCAAAGAGGTTTCCCTGGCATTTCACAGGGTGCTTAAATATTTCCTCAGATCTGTTGCACTTTAGGGTCACGTTTTCCTTTGCCCAGCAGCATCACGCGGAAGTTGCACCCAGTGAATGCACCAAGGCCTTTCTCCTCCTTTTAGTTCGCGCTCACGAAACCCTGAGTGTAGAGGGAAATCTGCTTCATCCCCCAAACTCATCAGCTCACCCTTTGCAATATGGCGTTTTGCCCTATTCTGTGCCACCTTTAACCCAGCCTCTTGCTTTCCCAGCCCTTCCCCAGCCCACTATAACACCACTGACCCTTGAATTCCCGCTGCGCTCTCCTCTCAGCACACGGATAATGCTTTAGGGAAGACCCCAGCAGCTGTATTTTCCTTTTCTGGAAGGTTTGCTGCCTTTCAAATAAAGAAATCGAGTGTGAGAAGGTTGGGCTGGCACCACCTACGGCAAAACCCATTCCACCATCCATCCCGCTTTCTAGTACTCGCTGACAGCCAGCCAGGAGAAGCACAAGGGAGAGCATCCTCATACAAGGTTCTCCAGCCAGGGATTTAATTTTCATATCGCTCATTAACTCACCCAGCAGCGAGCTTGCTGCCCACACTTTATAACTCCAATTATTCCCTCCATCCCCTTTCATCCCGCAGTCTCCCAGCCTCGCAAACTCGAGAAAATAAAATCATCTCAGTGACTAGCTCTTTTTTTTTCCCCCTTTTTTCAAGCATTATCTGGTCTCCAGTCAGATGATACCACCTCTGACTTCTCTGTCCACAAAGGGCTACTTTAAGTATTTGATGTAAACGCTGCAGGGAGGAATACTCACTCCATTTCAGGTTATTATCTCACCAGAATACCATATATTATCTAGCAATCTCCAGCCAAGCAGGGGTTCCACTGTATCATCGCATTATCTTGTTTGGAGCACAGAGATTGCTCACTACGTGGTTCTGCCCACAAAGAAGAATCCATAAAAAAAAAAAATAATACAGAAAATACATAAAGCATCCATTTAGGCTGTTGGTAATATCCTGGTTGTAAGAAAAAAAATAAAAAAAAATAAGTGAAACAACCATTAATGACCTGGGAGTCATCACAAAAACACAGAGTCTCCCAAAGCCTGGCTTGAAACCATAACACTTGGTGCCTGTAATGGTCCCTGTGACCCTGAGATATTGGGAAGAAATTATTTTCTGTGAGGGTGGTGAGACACTAGAACACATTGCTCAGAGAAGCTATGGCTGCTCCATCCCTGGAGGGGTTCAAGGCCAGGCTGGATGGGGCTTTGAGCAACCTGGTCTGGTGGGAGGTGTCCCTGCCCAGGGCAGGGGAGGTTGGAACTTGATGATTTTTAAGGTCTCTTCTAACTCAAACCATTCTATGATATTAGATAACCAGCACCATGGTCTTTTGCTGGGACAAGTTTCCTTCCACCAAGTGTATCTCATTGCTTTCTGCCTGTTTAGGGTTGGCAAATCCCATGTATTTCAGGCCAGTGGGTCATGGCAAACCAAGGATGAACAGCACTGGTGAACTGAGATGTACCTACATGAGCCCCATCCCCAGTGAAAAACGAGCTGCCTCCTCAAGGGAAGGAACTGCCTGAGCATCTCTGCTCTCTGGCAGAACACACCACCGGGACTTTACAGGGATTTTGAAATAAAGCAGTGCAAGTCATTTATGGATTTAAAGAGATAAGAAATTTTTCATGCGCTTGGTAATCAATTCCTCCACTCAATTAGCCTTGCAGATCTAAGAAAAGATAGGTCTTATATCTAGAGAAAAAAAAATAATCAGCATCTCTGCAGCACAGCTGCACTGGGGGAGACTCAACACAAGATGCTCCTGCAGCAGCATGATGGACACCAGGCCCTCACCCTGCAAAGAGCAACAGGATCTGGATGCCAAGGAGGGCAATAAAGTCAGAGTGGGGGCAGGTGAAGACAAGGTTCTGGGCAGAGAAGAATTCCATGAGGTTCAAAAAGAGCAAGTGTTGGGTCCTGCACCTGGGGAGGAAGAATTCCAGGCACTGATAGAGGTTCGGGGTGGACCTGCTGGAAAGCACTCCTGAAGAGAAGGATCTGGAGGTCCTGGTAGACAGTAAACTATCCATGACCCAGAGATGTGCCCTTCTCACCAAGAGGGGCAAGGGAATCCTGGGCTGCACAGGGAAGAGTGTGGCCAGGAGGTCAAGGGAGGTCATTCTCCCCTTCTGCTCTGCACTGGTGAGACCACAACTGGAATAGTGCATCCAGTACTGGGCTCCCTAGTTCAAGAGAGACAAGGAACTACTGGAGAGAGTCCAGCGTAGGGCAACAAAGATGATGGAGGGATTGGAACATTTCCCTGATGAGGAAAGGCTGAGAGAGCTGGGATTCTTCAGCCTGGAGAAGAGAAGGCTGAGGGGAGACCTTATCTATGTTTACAAGCACCTAAAGCATGGGTTGAAGGCTGCCCAGGGAGGGTATGGGGTCCCCTTCTCTGGAGACCTTCAAGCCCCACTTGGATGCAGCCCTGAGGGATGTGCTCTGAGCAATCCTGCTTTAGCAGGGGAGTTGGTCTGGGTGAGCTCTAGAGGTCCCTTCCAACTCTGACAATTCCCTGATTCTGTGATTCCGTGATTCCTGCCCCAAGGCTCTAGTGGCAAGGAAGTTATCCACCAAGGCAGGGGCATGTGCTGGGTACCCAGTGCCTGTCCCCAGCTGACCCCATCATTTGCCTTTGCTGGAGGGAACGGCTCAGAATATCTATATCCCATGTCCTCTGGGACTGTGGCTGGAGATGGAGCAGAGGCTGTGGCTCTGCCTGCAGCAAGCTTACTGCTGGGAGAAGGCGGTGAAGTGATTTAACTTGCTGAGTCCAAGCTGCTGGGGGATAGGGACAACTTCAAATACAAAATGAAATGCTGCAACGTGTTTCCAGCCACAGCTTTGCTCCCCTCCTTGAGCTGGCAGGACTTTGTAAGGCTGTGTCCATGCTGCTGGACAAGAGACTGGGACACTGCGGTCCCTAGGAGCTAGTGGCACCACCCAGGGCACAGCCTTGTAGCCGGCTGTCCCCACCATGTCCCCAGTGCCTTTTGGCAGGGTGGCATGGGTCACATGGCAGCCGCCAGCCACAAACACAGCTTTTTCTGCCAGTTGCAGTGGTGGTGAAGAGCAGCTCAAACAAAAAATAGGAATAAAGAAACCCCCGAGCGCACAGAGCCCGTCCCCCAGCCCTGAGAAAAGCAGCCTCCCCAGTTCCCTTTGCACAGCAGAGAAATAGGGCAGAGAGGAAGCATTGCAGGGGGAGGTTTCTGATGGCTCCAGGACTTTCTTACACCTTCCCCAGAAACATCTGGCTGTGGCCAGCATCGATGTGAGATGCTGAAGGAGAAGGACAGAGGGTTTAATCCAGCACAGCAGGGCTCACGTTCCCACGCGGGGCTGATCTGATCCCCGCGGACGTGTGCCCTCCTATTTGATTAATCAGAGATGATTCCTCACTGCTTTCCCTCTCTCCTCCTCCTCCTCCTCAACAGCATCACTCCAGGAGGACAAAACCCAGCGCAGGGCGCAGCAGCCAAGTCGGGTGTTTCTGCGGGAGCGGAGCATCTGTCCTCCTCTCCTTAATCTCCCGCGTTAGCTGCACCGAGGGCAGGGATTAGAAAAGGTCCTTGCTCTGCAGGCGCTGCACAACCCCTGAGGTTTCTCTCCCAACTGCACAGCCCAGCTTTGTAACCATCCTAATGCCCTACAACAGCTTAGAGCAGTATTTCCCCTGGACCAAAGCTTATTTTTCTGGGGCTTCTCCTTGGCTGTGGCAACCCAGAGAGGTGGTGACAACCCCAAATCCTGCCCACTACCCACCTCTCCCCAGGAAAATTTGCTTTTCCTGTGTTCATCAGGTTTATGTGGCCTCACCATTTGCCGTAAATATAGCAATGGAAGTGGTGAGGGGTCTGGAGAACAAGGCTGAGGGAGCTGGGGGTGTTCAGCCTGGAGAAGAGGAGGCTGAGGGGAGACCTTCTCATTCTCTACAACTCCCTGAAAGGAGGGTGTAGTGAGCCAGGGTTCAGTCTCTTCTCCCAAGTCATGGTGACAGAACAATGGCCTCAAGTTGCACCAGGGGAGGGTCAGATTGGATATCAGGAAAAATGTTTACACTGAAAGGGTTATTAAACCTCGGAATGGGCTGCCCAGGGAAGTGGTTGAGGCACCACCCCTAGAGGCATTTAAAGGTCAACACAGTGCTCGGTGACATGGGTTAGCGATGGGTTGTTGTTTTTTATCAAGGTTAGGCTGATGGTTGGACTATATGATCTCAAAGGTCCCTTCCAACCAAGATAATTCTATGATTCTATCCTTTGGTTCCAGGTCAGGAAGGGAAGGGCAGGGATGCCAAGTGCTGCTGGGCTGACTGGGGAGGCACATTACAGAATCGCCTGAGTAAAGCTGGGAAAAATTCCTTGTACTCTAAGGGGTGGAAACCAGCAACACTCTGGTGCTCTGTCCCTCCTGCGAGGCTTCATCCTGGTGTATAATAGTGAGAGGTTAATTAAGCTTAACCTTGAAAGCAGAAAGATTAATATCCCCACCCACTCTCTCATTATGAATGACCATTGCAATTCCAGATTCTCTCATTTTCCATGACAGACACACACAGCTCCAAACAGGCTAAGCCCCGGCCTCGGAAAATCCTGATGTTGGCTGGTCACTTTTTAGCAGCTCCAAAACCTCCTCAGCACCCCCCGAAACCTACTTGAAAAGCAGGGGATACCTTGTCCGTGCCCCTCTCCTAGTTAATCCTCAGCAATCCTACGACCAGGCTTGTGGGGCATCCCTGTCCCCCTTTACCACTTGCTTCAAAATCCAGCCCCAGATTAAATAATTCTGCCCTCAGTAGAAAAATAATTGGTGCCAGTCTGTTTGTGAGCTATTGCTTTCAGTGATGAAAGCTTCTGTTCCAACCCAATTAGCACGATTCTCCGAAAAGGCAAAGGACAGCACTACTATAGCTTGGGGGAGAGAGCAGAAAGGGTAGTTGGAATTGGGGGAAAAGAAGAGAAAAAGAAAAAAAAAGGTCACACAGACGTCACAACCTTGTAGCAGACCTCACCCCAGTGTGTGATTTTGGACCAGGCAGGCAGCGAGGGAGGAGTCACTGAGGGAACCAGAGGGTGCTGGAGAAAGGCATCACGCCCTCATGGCAGGGATGTATCCCCCCATCCATCCTCACCAGGAGGTTCCCCAAGAGCTGAAACACCACAAATGCCTCCCCCCAGGTTATGGGCACACAGAGTATCACAGAATCTCAGGGATTGGAAGGGACCTTGAAAGCTCATCCAGTCCAATCCCCCTGCCGGAGCAGGAACACCTACAGCAGGTCACACAGGAACGCCTCCAGGTGGGGTTGGAATGTCTCCAGAGAAGGAGACTCCACAACCTCCCTGGGCAGCCCCTTCCAGTGTTCCCTCACCCTGAAGTTTTTCCTCATATTTAAGTGGAACCTCCTCTGTTCCAGCTTGCACCCATTGCCCCTTGTCCTGTCATTGGACATCACTGAGAAGAGCCTGACTCCATCCTCCTGACAATCACCCTTTCCAGATTTATAAACATGAATGAGGTCACCCCTCAGTCTCCTCTTCTCCAAGCTAAAGAGACCCAGCTCCCTCAGCCTTTCCTCATATGGGAGATGCTCCACTCTCTTCATCATCTCTGTGGCTCTGTGCTGGACTCTCTCCAGCAGTTCCCTGTCCTTCTGGAACCGAGGGGCCCAGAACTGGACGCAATACTCCAGATGAGGTCTCACCAGGGCAGAGTAGAGGGGGAGGAGAACCTCTCTCCACCTACTGACCACCCCCCTTCTAATCCACCCCAGGATGCCATTGGCCTTCTTGGCCATGAGAGCACAGTGCTCGCTCATGGTCATCCTGCTGTCCACCAGGATCCCCAGGTCCCTTTCCCCTACGCTGCTCTCCAACAGGTTATTTCCCAACCTATACTGGTACCTGGGGTTGTTCTTGCCCAGATGCCAGACTCTACACTTGTCCTTGTTCTATTTCTTTCAATTTCTCCCTGCCCAACTCTCCAGCCTGTCCAGGTCCCACTGAATGGCAGCACGGCCTTCTGGTGTGTCAGCCGCTCCTCCCAGTTTGGTGTCATCAGCCAACTTGCTGACAGTGCACTCCATTCCCTCATCCAAGTCCTTGGTGGTGTGTCCCCCGGGGAGTTCCCCTGGTTATTTGAAATGGAAAGCTAAAAGCCGCTGGGTTTGAGCCTTTGAACACCTCACGGCGGTAGCTATCACTCGAGGGCTGCTAGAGGCGGCTTCGGCTTCGCAAAGCCTCGCGCTTACACGGAGTTTATCGGGCTGTAATCCGGGCTGCATTGCATAATGGGTTGCATTACATGTAATCCATAGGCTAATACATCCTGAGCTGGAGCCAGCACAGATATTAGACTGTTTACCTCGGAAAAACAACCCGCCCGACTGCAGGCTGGAGGTTGGTGCATCCCCTAAGGAAGGGCTCAGGGAGCTGCCTTCGTCAAATAAAGCAAACCTGGGTCATTCTAGGCAAAAAGTGCACATAACGATTACTGTACGTAGATGTGTTTGGAATACTAATACATAGCTATGTAGCACATAGACCATATATAGCAGGCAAAAAATATATAGTGGCCAAGAAGGCCAATGGTATCCTGAGGGGCATCAGGGAGAGTGTGACCAGCGGGTGGAGGGAGGTCATCCTGCCCCTCTGCTCTGCCCTGGGGAGGCCACACCTGGAGCACTGGGTCCGGTTCTGGGTTCTCCAGTTCAGGAAGGACTGGGAACTGCTGGAGAGGATACAGAAGAGGACAACAAAGATGATGAGGGGCCTGGAGCATCCCTGTGCTGAGGAAAGGCTGAGGGACTTGGGTGTGTTTAGTCTGGAGAAGAAAAGGCTGAGGGGGGATCTGATCAACACCTAGAAATACTTAAATGGGGCAGAGGGTATGTGTGTCAGGAGGATGGGGCCAGTCTTTTTTCAGTGGTGCCCAGGGACAAGAGAAGAGGAAACGGGCACAAACCTGTACATAAGAAGTTCCATCTCAACATGAGGAGGAACTTCTTCGCTACGAGGGTGGCAGAGCCCTGGAAGAGGCTGCCCAAAGAGGTGGTGGAGTCTTTGTCTCTGGAGACATTCAAACCCTGCTAGGACATGTTCTTGTGGGACCTGCTCTGGGTGGACCTGCTTTGGCAGGGGGTTGAACTAGATGATCTCCAGAGGTCCCTTCCAACCCCAGCTCATTCTGTGATTCTGTGATGTGGGCAATATAGAGTACTTTTCTGTGGCTGCGTGGAAGGACTTGTGCAGGAAAGGAGTAGGAAGGCAGGAGGGCAAGGGTGGATCTGGTCACCAGGGTTTGACTGTGGATCTAAGGGGATTCAGAGCAGAAACCCCAGTGGCAAGTGGCAAATGGCAAACCAGTGAATATAGCTGAATAAACATCCCTAGCAAAATAAAACTAACCAGATTTAGTATTTTAATTTTTTTTTCTTTGCAAAATGCAAGGGGTTTGTGGTTTATTAGATTTGCAGCTAGAAGGAGATAAAAAGTCATGGAAGGGGAGGATGTAGGGGGACTCCCCAGCCCTGCTGACCTCCCATCATGGCCTGGGCAAACGCCAGTGTTTTTTCCCCTAGATCACAGGGCAACCAAGAGCTGGAGGTTTAACCTGCTTTGAAAGATGGGTCACAGCCGTGAGAGCTCCATGGTCCCTGCCTCGGGGAGCAAAGGGCTTCTCCTCTCCATCCTGACCCCAGCCCCCAGCCTCATCTTCCCCGGGGCTGAAGGCAGCTGTGTGTCTTTGTGAGTATCTGTGGCCAATAAAACCCCCCACAAAAACAACAAACAAACAAAAAGAGCCCAACCCTAAATAAATCGTTCTGCAATCCCAGAAGCTAATTAGCATTTTACAACCTAAATTATCTCTAAATTATCTCTTCCTGCCCTCCCCCCCCCTCCCTCCCAGTTTTCTAACACTCTTCTTTCATCTTGCTAAGATAGGCTGTGCTGGATTTTATAGGTAGATAGATATATATATTTTATTTTTTTTGCTTTTCCAGGAGGAAACCAAAGTTTTAAACTGAAGAAAAAGAAAGCCTTCATTAAAGAGTTCATTCATTCAAAAATAACGCTTCCCCCTGATTTTTACGGAGAGACTTCGTTGCCCGTGATGCTTCCCCCACCATTAACACTGGAGACTCGCTGCCAGGGTTTATGCTGGGGGTACTGATGTTTTCCTCACCTGTGTTTTCACTCCCATGTGCCAGCTATTGTCCTCTGGGACCAGCAAAGCTCGGTTGTCAGCCTCTCTGATAAAGATGAGGGTGGCAGTACAGATCTACGAGCAAAACACTGCCCCAGATTCCCCACTAAGATGAGGGCTCCCAGGTTCCTCCTGTGTCTGTCGTTCTGTTCCCTTCTCCCAGCCCTAATGAAAAAAACCCTCCAAAACTGTAGGAAAAAAAAACCACCAAAAAACAACCCCCCCCCAAAACAAACAAAAAAAAACCAAACAATGTTTGTTGCTTGATAAAGAAAGAAAACCCGTTTTTCTCTGCAAGGAAACCCCCCTTGGTGAGGAGTTCAGAGATGCCACAACCCTGGAGCTGCTCATGGGGTTGTGTAACATGTTCTCCGCAGCTGGAGAAGGATTTGGGGTCCAGAGGAACGTTTTCAGGCTGCTTTTGAGTAGCTCTGAATGCCAACCAGGTAGCTTCTGGGCTCCTAACCCACCCCTGACCCTGCTCCCCGTTGGTTTTTAAGTGCGAATGAGCCCTAAAGCTTCAGTCCTGAGCTCCCCATCACCAACAGCTTTCATACCTGCCAACCAACCATGAAAGCAGCAGCATGCAAGAGGGTACATAGTCTGCCATCACTCTTCCTTCTCTCTCTTTTTAATTTTTACCTATTTCTTTTTTTCCCTTTTCCTTTTCCTTTTCTTTTTCCTTTTTCTTTTTTCTTTTTCTTTTTCCTTTTCTTTTTCTTTTCCTTTTTCTTTCTTCTTCTTTCTTCTTCTTCTTTCCCCTTTCCTCATGATTTTTTTTTTCCTTTCTCATTTTCTTTCCCTTTTTTTCTCTTACTCTTTTGAATGTTTCTTTCACTTTCTCTTCTTTTCTTCACCCTTTGCTAAAGGCAGATCAGCACCTCATTCCTCTTTTGTGAAGTGCTCTGAGATCCTGGTGAGAAAAACCCTTTACCAGGTGCTGATGTGTCTGTTAGTGCCAGGTCTCAGGAGTGAAAATACCTAACCTTAAGCATCTATTTAAGGCAAACCTGTTCAGTAAAGAGCTTCTAGCACTGAAATCACCAGGACTTTGTCAGGGATTGTAATAGGAGAAGAAGGAGAGGGTTTTAATTGAAAGAAGGGAAATCTGGATTAAATATTAGAAAGAAATTCTTGATTGTGAGAGTGGTGAGACACTGAAACAGGTTGCCCAGAGAAGCTGTAGATGCCTCATCCCTGGAGGGGTTCAAGGCCAGGCTGGATGGGGCTTTGAGCAACCTGGTCTGGTGGGAGGTGTCCCTGCCCAGGGCAGGGGGGATTGGAACAAGATGATCTTTAAGGTCCCTTCCAACCCAAACCATTCTATGATTCTGTGACTTCCATATGGAGCTCCTGGAAAGGGGATTTTCTCCCCTTTGCAATGCAATGCCTGAGTATCTCTAGCCCCGGGACGGAGCAGCGATAGAACCTGTGCTTGCAGAAAATGTGTTTAACACAGGGAGGTTTGTAGCTCAGGGCAAAAGCAGTGGGAAAACTGCTTAAATCCATTTCCCAGCCTTCCCTAAACTTCTTGCCCAATGCCAGGCTGCTCAGAAGATGCCAGTATCAGAGAAAATCAGAATAATAGCAATACCCTCCCTCTTGCAAGACTGTGACTGTATGTTTAATGGTCACCATACCTTTAAAAGCCTTTCAGTGGGCAGCTGTACCTCTTCTGGTTTGCTGCACAAAAGTGTTATTGTTTCAGCAGTGTTTGCCCTTTGTATTCCCAAAGCCATGAAATCCTCTCACCGGCTTTGTGCAAACAGGTCACAAACACCGCCTCGTTAGGGCACTTAGCGTAGTTTCCAGCTCTTAAAGCTGATGGCAAAGTGCTTTGCAGGCCCTCTCCTCTTCTGCTGGGCTAAAAGAGAAGAGCCAAGGGTCTGCCATGAGCCCAAGTTGATAGAGAAGATCTGCTTTCGGACAGGCGGCATCCTCCGATGGTGGCCCTCAGTCACATCCATGTCTGCCCTTTAAGGAAGCAGACCTTGCCAGAAGGAGCATCATCAATTCAATTTAATAATTCCATCCTCTCTTTCTCTCTCTTTTGTGAAATTAAGAAGGGCTTTGTTAAACTCCACAGTAGTTTTGCTGTCCTGGTGTCTCCTGCACCATTCTGCCAGGGGTTTCAAACGTGGTGTGGCCCAATGGGACATGCCAGAACTCAGTCTGAACCCAGAGCATATGACCAGAGACATGGCTATTTTATGTATTTATTTTACATCCCCATTTTACTGGTCCATTAGTCACACACGTGTAAAACAGGCACATTTCTTGTGACTGGTTTCGCAGCACGGACTGCAAATTATCTGTCCTTGGCTCACAGCAACAGCTCTTTCTGCCCAAATTTATGCCAAATTGGCAAATCTTCCCGTGATTATTTCATTTATTGAGCTTCTGTGGCTGAAAACAAAAGGAATTTAGTGAAATGTAAACTTTTGGGGCATGATGGAACTCTGCTAGGAAGGCTAAAAGGATGGACCACTGCTGGATTTCAGCTTGGCTTCCCTCAAAGTTAACCTTGGAGACCTCACCAGAGGGCCAGGAGAAACCTTAACTCCAGGGACATGGTCATCACCTCCTTTCTCACCTCAGTAGGGCTGGGATATCATCCCATGTCCCTTAAAGGTGTTTCAGCCTCTTCCTGAGCCCTGTATTGGCTTGATTTTTGGGATTCCCATGATAACTCCAAAGCTGACCTCTTGTAGTGCCTACTGTGGAAATATGCTGGGATCTTCTCCAAAGATGAGGCACCCCTTTTGGCATGAGCTTTCCAAAGGGCTCCAGCACCCTGCAAATTAGAATCATAAAATGGCTTCTCTTTGAGGGAAGAGACCTCAAAGATCATCTAGTTCCAATCCCTCTTCCATGGGCAGGGACAACTTCCCCCAGAGCAGGTCGTTCAAAGCCCCATCCAACCTGACCTCGATGTCCTTCTGCCTGTTGGTGGCCCCAGGGCTGGAGGCAACACTGCAGAGGTGGCTCCCCAGAGTGAAGCAAAGGGGAAGAATCCCCCACACACCTCACCCTGCTGGGGATGCAGCCCAGGATGCAGGGGGGG
This sequence comes from Jacana jacana, assembly GCA_013400555.1. Lineage (NCBI taxonomy): Eukaryota > Metazoa > Chordata > Aves > Charadriiformes > Jacanidae > Jacana > Jacana jacana. Next base: position 157,056 of record VZTM01018525.1, read on the forward strand.
GTCACTCTGAGGAGGGCTCAGCAGCAGCCAGGCTGAAGTCAACTTCCTGGATATTTGGGGATGGCTGGAAAACACCTCACCTCCAGCAAAGCTCAGAAAGGCCACCAAAGGTAGAAATCAGGCAGCCAGGGCTGCAGTTGGAGCTGATTCACCAGGCAGAGGAGAGAAAAGCTCTTGCTGGTGCGTGAAGCCAGCTTGCCAACTGAGCTCATCTGTGGCAGCAAACGGACGGAGATTTGCTGTAATTAAATGGAATAATATACTGTACAGCAATTTCAAATATTTTTCATTCAGAGATAAATTAGGCTGTAATTAAACGGTGTCATTTAATGCACTGCCCAATAGATACAGTAATTGCTTTTTTTTTTTTAAGAGGCAGCATGGTAATCTCTACTCGTTCGTAAAGGGATAATGATGCTAATTCAAACTCAGGAAGGTATAAACAGCCATGGTGTGTATCACACCCCGGTGTGACAAACCCCATAGTTCACTTTGAGCACTACAGCTCCATTTTGTACATCCTCTAGCCCCCGTCCTGTCCCCGTCCAAACCAGTTGGGAATTAACACTGGTTTCAAGGGGAGGGAAGTGGGTCTTTCTCCTTTCCTGCCCCAAAGGCTGAGGACACCTTCTTCTGGGAGTTTGTCTTTGAGGATACAGCAGGGAAAGGTGACATGGTGACATGTTATCTTTAGCTGTCTCCTCTGTATCTATACAAGACCACCAGTTTAACCAGTATAACAACTGAAAGTTTAATGCCAGAGTTTGTGAAAAGCTTAGAAAGAAACCCATCTGGGTTTGTGGCTTATGTGCTGCACAGGGCTTATCCCAAATTACTCACAGGCATCTCCCACCTTGTAAAATCCCACTGCCCAAGTAGAAAAAGCATTTCCCAATATCCCAGAGCCTACCTGTAAATGTTTCTACCAACCTGCTCTTGGATCAACACACATTGGATATTACATCCCCCCGTCCTTCCCTGCTCCCTGCTGGGTTAATTCTCTTCACTCTCAGCTGCCCTCTCATTTCATCCCTGCTTTAATGAGCTACCTCGTAGTTAATGATGCTCCTTTTTAAAGCAGCTGTGGTAGAAAATGGGGTAATCACAGCATTGTCAGAGTTGGAAGGGATCTCTAGAGCTCACCCAGTCCAACTCCTCTGCTAAAGCAGGGTGGCCCAGAGCACATCCCTCAGGGCTGCATCCAGGTGGGGCTTGAAGGTCTCCAGAGAAGGGGACTCCACACCTTCCCTGGGCAGGCTTTGCCAGGGCTCTGACACCCTCACCCCAAGGAAGTTTCTCCCCATATTTGAATGGAACTTCCCGTGTTCCAGCTTGTGCCTGTTGCCCCTCGTCCTGTCACTGGGAACCACTGAGAAGAGTCCGGATCCATCCTCCTTTAACCCACCCATCAGATGCTTGTGAGCATGAATAAGGTCTCCCCTCAGCCTCCCCTTCTCCAGGCTAAAGAGTCCCAGCTCTCTCAGCCTTTCCTCATCAGGCAGATGCTACAATCCCTCCATCATCTTTGTTGCCCTATGCTGGACTCTCTCCAGTAGTTCCCTGTCTCTCTTGAACTGGGAAGCCCAGAACTGGAGGCAGGATTCCAGTTGTAGCCTCACCAGTGCAGAGCAGAGGGGGAGAATGACCTCCCTTGACCTCCTGGCCATGCTCGTCCCTGCACAGCCCAGGATTCCCTTGTCCCTCTTGGTGACAAGGACACATTGCTGGCTCATGAATAGTTTAATATCCAGAGCTGTTGTCTCAGGCTCCCTGCAAACTCAGTCCAAAGGTAAATTCGCCACGTGAGCTGCATTAGTGAAGCAGGTAGTTCATGACATGACTTCTACCTATGCCGGCAACAGGAGCTCAAGAAGCAGCCCGATTTTGCAGACAGCATCACTTCACTCCAAACAACTTCAGGTTTACATTTACCCACCCTCTACGTTCCTGCATTATTTTTCTTTTTTTAGTTCACAGAGTGAAAGTCTGTTTTGCAAAGAGAGCAGCTAGAGGCTTGTTAGTATATACATATATGTGTGTGTGTGTGTGTGTGTATATAAGAAAACTTATATATACATACACATACACACTCCAGACAGGACAGCTGGGGAGATTTTTGCAGCTAGCAGCACCCACTGCCTCCCACAGAAGGATCAGGATGGCAGGGTCGTAGCTTGCACAAGGTGAACCCAAAAATAAGCTCCTGTTTGGAGAGGAGCGGTGGCGTTCACTGCGGCGGCGGTGGAGGAGGGATGGAGAACAGCCCTGACTGGTTAATTTTAACAAAGCGCACATTTTTCTGGCTCTATCACAGACTTGCATATTTTAACTCCTATCTTCTGTTCAGCAGCTAAAAAGAGACTTTCATTCCAGTTTTGGCTGCAGGACCTCGTTTCCCATTCACGGGCTGTTACACAGGCCCTATTCTTGCAGCCACTCTCCTGCTGATAACAGGGGGAGGACGGGGGTTCACGAGACACCCCAGAGCTGCTCCCTGAAACAGGTGGGGGGGTTTTCTGCAAACACCAGCTTTTACAAGCCCGTAGCTGTTATGTCTGCAGCGAGGAAGGAATATGAATCAGTACCGAAAGCTAAATTAGCTTTCTGCCCACAGCTCTTCTAAGGAATTCTTGCAGAGATATATTTGTATTAAATAAAAGAGATTAGAGGAAACCACATAAATGCAATCCATCATCCACAATTAGAAATAAATGAGAATAAAAGCAAGAGAAACTTTCTCTTTTCAAGTCCTTTCTCAGGAATAGGCTTATGTGTGTATATAGAGAGAGATAAAAACGTCTCTGTATATATATATATATATATGTATATATATACACACACGGGCACACATACATATATTCAAAAAAAATTTGTTAAAGTTAAATAAGTTAAAGCTACACAGTATACATATATATTTACATATACATACATATACATATTTTTATCTATCTATATATACAGATAGATATATACACACTGTACATATACACAAGCAGCCAAAAGAAGCTGAGGACCTGCCTGACCAAGGCCAGGCACATTGTCACCCAAAGGCAATTTTATTCCAGCATTTCACCTCTTGTTTTTTTTTTTCCCCTGAAAGACCCAGTTCCGGGAGTCGAGTGAATCGTTCATGACCACAGCTTTCTTCAAAAAGGCAACCAGAAAAAGCAATTCAACCAAAAATTATATTCTTGCCATATCAACATCTCACCATCAACATCAATGTCCTGGTGCCACGCAGGGCTCCCCCTGGGGCTCAGGACCCAGGAGCAGGATGACTCTCAGAGCCCCCCACTACCACAGAGGGAAAAAAAAAAACCAAACCACCCCTTGACTTAATTGGGGCATAAATCACTGCAAAACTCAGATTACCAGGCCAACGCACAGCCCCAGCACCCCTCTCACCTCTCCCACCCATGCTGCAGAAGGCACGTTCAGGAGTGCTAAACTTACCAAAACCATTTTTAAAAAGACCTTATTTGTTTGAAAAGTGTGGGAGGTGAAAGGTTTCTTTAAGTAGATTTAAAGTGAAAACCATTAGAGGTGCATTGTTCATTCGGTTCCTTTATCCATGACATGAGAACAAAATGATCTGATCTAAGCAAAACTTCTGGTTTCATAGCAACAACGAATATATACTTTTTGTGGGGAAATAGAATGCAAATCAGTGCTTAGGTGTATAACTTGTGAGTACTTTATTTCCTGTACTAAAGTCTGTTTAGTAAAGTCAATTTAACTAAATGGCTTCCTGGAAAATAATAATAATATTAAAAAAAAAACCTTTTCTAATTTAAAAGTCAAAAAAGGTCAAAAGTGTGGTTAAGTTGTGAAAAATAACAACGTTGTTCAGCTCTTATATAACTCTTGCCATGAGATCTCAAAATACTTCTTGAAGAAAATAGGGTGGATTAACCCTTTTTCAGTGCTGGGAATCGAGAGTCAGATCTGAGGAGATCATCCTGTTGTAGCTCTGAGAGTCAGAAGACATGGCAGAGGCTTCCTTGCCTCAGTGGCATCTTCTGGCACCTTCCGAGACACATCGGGTAAGGAAAGAGTGGGAAAAACTTCTGGAAAGTGCTCAAACAACTGAGGAAGGGATATTGCTTTTTCAAAAGTAATTTGGGTGTCCCGCTAATTTGGATGTTGTTGAAGTCACATCCTTCCTTGAGGTCTGAGAACATGCTATGGGTTCACCTCTGGTGTTAGGTACCTTCACTGAGGCAAGGGGCTGAGCAATGTGGTTTTTCTGCTTTTAGACCCGTAGCTCTCACAATCTCTAACCTGTGACAGGACACTCTACTCCACAGACCCTGTCTCCATCCCATCCTTCCCTTGCCACCACTGCTTAATGGCCATCACCCTTTGGAAAGCAAAAATAAGCTTCCTGCAGGATCCAAAGCATCTTCCATGTTGAAGACTAGACATCTCCACTAAGTTTCCTAGCTCCAGGTTAATACACAAAAGATGAACAGTAGCAGGTTCTTCTGCCCTCCAAGTTTCACAGAATCACAGAATCTCAGGGATTGGAAGGGACCTTGAAAGCTCCTCCAGTCCAATCCCCCTGCTGGAGCAGGAACACCCAGAGCAGGTCACACAGGAACGCCTCCAGGCGGGTTTGGAATGTCTCCAGAGAAGGAGACTCCACAACCTCCCTGGGCAGCCCCTGCCAGGGTTCCCTCACCCTCACTCTGAAGAAGATTTTCCTCATATTGAAGTGGAACCTCCTCTGTTCCAGCTTGCACCCATTGCTCCTTGTCTTGTCATTTGATGTCACTGAGAAGAGCCTGGCTCCATCCTCCTGACACTCACCCTTTACAGATTTATAAACATTCATGAGGTTTGGAGTGAAAAAAGTCACGACTCCCATGCTGTGCCCGAGTTGGGTGCTCCAAGTGTGCAGCAGATCTGAGGGACAGATGCCAGTTTCACAAAGTGAAAAATACAGTTTCTTATTGCAGAGGTTTTCAGCCTTCACCCTCAGGCCCACGCCTTCATCCAACTTCAGATCTGTGGTCTTCAGTCTCGCAAGGAGGGAGGCAGCTAAATTTTAAGTGACTCTGGGAGCAGCAGAAATGGGACCACAGCTTTCTGGGCAGTTCGTGTGTAAACTGCTTCGATGACCCCAATGTCCCAATTCAGCTGATCCAGATCTTGCTTTTACTCCTTTTCATTTTCTACCAAATAAAGAAAACGGTTCCTTTAAGACAAAAAAAAGCACAACCTACCAGTTTTCAGGGATATTTTATCAGCAACCCCTCCCCCAGGCTGCCACTTCTAGAGTTTCCCTTCCCCTGGGGAAAACAGGGACAAAAGGGACTTGAAGTGAGGTCCTGAGGCAGGGGCATGGGTTGGGAACACACCACTTGGGTCACAGCAGTGGAGCACTTCGCTGCCCTCCCCATAAGAAAGAAAACATGCTCCTGGTGTTTAATCCGAGCTCCCTTGCTGCCGTTTAAAACCTTTATTTCTTTTCCCCTCCCTGCTGAACCATAAGAGAGCAACATTATCAGGCAATATAAAATATTAAACACCTGTTGTAAATATCAAGCTGTACACAAATGCAGCCTGGCAAAGAGAATACTGGATGCATTGTTTACATTGCTGCTGATTAATATCGGAGATTAAAATTAATACTCACGTAATATAAACATCAACATGCTCTCAGCCTGCAATTAAGCCAAACAATTTCATCAGCACGGAATGTCCTCATCCCTGCAAAAGGAGACACGCTAAAACCAAAGCAGGTCTGAAAGTACCACCAAAATCAAACTGCAAATGCAAAACATTTGGATCATGATAGGTTTTTTTGGTTTGGTTTGGTTTGGTTTCCAGTTTGGAAAAGCTTTTTCCCTAACTGGAAGGCCATGATTGCAGGCAGTCAGAAATCCCACCATGAATCCCCCCCTTTCTGATATCACAGGGCAGTCAGAGGCCGCTTTCTGAAATTACAGGGAAGGAGGAGCCCTCCTTTCTGACCTCAAATAAAGAGTCCAAGGCCCCCATTCTGACATGAGAGGGCANATCACGGGACAGTGGGAACCCCCCTTTCTGACATCAGTTGAGAAGTCGGAGCCCCTCCTTATGACATCACAGGGCAGTGGGATGTTGGGGGATCTGGTATAGGGGAGAACTTTGTAGAGTAGGGCTGATGGTTGGACTTGATGATCCCAAAGGTCTCTTCCAACCAAAATGATTCTATGATTCTATGATGGGCAGATCCTATCGTCTTCTCCACCACAGTGTCTGTCCCTCTCTTCACCAATACTGCAGGGCCATGGAGGGCAGTGATATTTTCTTTCCTGGGAAAAAAAATACAAAAACAACCTCAAAATGTTAAAAACGGGATGAATTAACACAACTGTTGCATTTAAGACACGTGGAGCCTTCTCTTGGTATGGCTCACTGCTGGCAAGGTCTCAGCTAGAGGCTACCATCACAACAAACTGGGCAGAGCCCAAAGGAGGTAAAGAAAGGCTATCAGAGGTAGAGGAAATTTAATCTAAGGCCTGAAGGAAATGGGAGAGAAGATTGAGGGGCAACCACCCAGACCTCCCAATAGTCCTCAGAGATACAATAGCCCTTCAGAGACAGTTCTCCACATCCACCAGTGGTAGGACAAGAAGTGGTAAATTAAAGTGCAGCACATTGGAGTGAGACTTGAGGAAATCTTTCTAATGACAAGGTTAATTAAGCAGAGGTATAGATTAGCTGGGGAAGCAAAGGAGTCTCCGTCACTGGAAATCTTTAAGAACAAGTTAGACAAGCATGTAGGAACGATGCAGAACAGAGTGTCACCTTGGCACAGGAGTCGTGTTAAATAGACATCTATTTCCTCTGATTGCTCTTATCCTCTGCTTTTTATCTCCCCAGGAGTCAGTCCGGCTGGATTTTAACCACACGGGAGCTAAGAGGTGCATTAGCTCCTCAGCAAGCTCTCAGACACCAACCAGCACGAGTAGAGACCAAACTCAGGAGAACCCTGCAGGGAAACCTCTTCCTACTGTCCTTGCCAGGGCTGTCCCATCACTCTGATGGAGCACCACTCAGTGCTCCATCTGAAAAAAAACCCCGTCACTGACGCCTCTGCAGGAAACAAGACAAGATGGAAAGGAGAGTAGACGAAATGTGGGTGTGTAATTAGGTGAGGGCACATGTCCTGGCAGATGATTGCAGCGATAAAGCATGCCATATGCTCCGGCTCCGATGTAAATTTTCCTCGGCTGACATCGTTATGGAGCAGTTGAGAACATACGCCCGTCCCTTATGTTTTCTCCCTCCTTCCTAAATGTTGCCAAGCACCAAACACCTAAACACAATTAACCTCTGACATCGCACTGAAAGGGCTCTGCTACTTCCTCAAAGAGCAGGGAGCTTCTCCCGAATGTCCTCAGTGCAGGGAGCTTCTCCCAAATGTCCTCAGTGGTGCTGCCTCCACAGTCAGGGAGATTGCCCTCCAAATCTAGAGGTGTGGCAGCAGGACACAGGGGAGCTGGTGTCTCTTGTCCCCCCTCCAGCTTTCACTGACCAAAGAATTAGGGAATCACATTCTTCCAAACTGATCCCCTGGGTTTGGGATCAGGGAAACAAGACCCAAATGCAATGGTGATATTTGGGCAGCGCCCAGAGCTTCCCAGTCGGGACCTGAATCTCAGCATACAGAAAGCTACAGATACAAATTGTTAAGCAATTTAGAAGCATTAGATCAGAGGGAAACAAGGGGAAGAGAAACTGCCAACGGGGATTTCTCAAGAGCAAATTTCCTGTCAATCCTTTTTACTCTTTGACAGGAAAACCAGCCCAGCTGATGGAGGGAAGCTGTAGCTGTGACAGATCCTCACTCCAGGGAAGCTCCTGACACCGTCTGGGCTGACAACTTTGCAAACAAACAAGGGGAACCTGATCCAGGTGAGGGTATAAAGGACAGGGAGGGGGGGACCAGACGACACAGAAAACCTGTGCTCAGCAAGCTGTTATCAGACATTTCCTGCCAGCCTGGGGGGGGAGGAGATCCGGGGGGGCACCCAGTCCCTCTATATTCAACATTTGCTTTAGGAACTGGGATGGTAGACTAAAAACTGAGTTATAAAGCGCGTGGATAACTCTGGGCTATGAGGACTGCAAGGTTTTTGGAAGACAGATAATTGGAGGGGTGGGGGGAGAGGAGTTAATAAATTCATGGCATTTATTTTGAGTGAGTCAGGCAAAATTCAGTACATTCAAATTAAGTAAGAAGAGAGAGGAAAAGAGCTGTGTTTGGGACGGATAACTAACACCCAAATCCAAGTTGAGGAATGGCTTTTGGAGAGGTTTATAAACACCACACCATCACCCCCACCAAAAAAAATAGCTCAGGAGGTTGTGATGGGATCCAGCTTGGGATGCTGCTCGGGAGGGAAGGGGAAGGTGCAAAGGCCACCCTTGAGGGCATCTGTGGGAGGTGACAGCTCTGCTTTTGCCTGGTGCTTTGACTCCCTGCGATGCACCGGCAGCTTAAGGATAATACAGACGAGCTGGAGCCGGTCCAGGAAAGAGCAACCAGACGTGGTCTGGAAACAAGGGCCGACACAGAAAGGATTAAAGAATTGGGGGCTGCAGACTTTTTCACCATCTGCTATTTAAAAAAAAAAAAAAAAAANCTCAGGTTTTGTCTACTTTACCCAGAGACAGAGTGATAATTGGATACATTCAGCTGCATATTTCACAGTGAGCAGCTTCTCCCACCCACCACTGGTTGGATCCCCAAAGCAGGACTCTGCCCTGCGAAGGGCTCCCGGGCTACCATTGCCCCCAGCAGCATTTTCCTTTCGTGGCAAGGCAGCACGAAGCTTGGTCACGATCCTCCTCCACCATCTTGGTCACCCTCAGCTGCTTCCCAATTCCTGAAGCTCGCAGAAATCCCAGTGATGAGATTCTTTTGTTTCTATTAATTTTATAAAAGTTGTGCTGCAGACACCTAGGTGTGTTTTGCTGTCCTGGAGCAGCTGTAGGCATCGTTCTTCATTCAGTTGTTGCTTCCCAACATTATTTTTTTATAATTTTCTTTTTAATGCCAAAGTTATTTTCCAAATCACTTCTTGGGAGTGGCTTCTTTCCCTTGGGTGGATTCTCTGAATTTGCTTCATTTGCTTCATTCGCTGCCCCATTCCCAGTGGAGGCCTGGGCACCAGCACTAAGGAAGCAGGGTAAGAGTCCCCGTCACACCGGGTGGGCAGAGCAGGCATGGTACCTATTGTTCTCCACATCCGCCGTGGCTATGAGAGGAGGAAATCAGCTTTATCTGAAGCAGAGAAGGACATCAATTGGGAAAATTATTAGGAAAAACTTCCTGGCAATAGTGCAGCAATGCATGGGAACAGACACTGCAGGCAGCTGCGGAAACAGCCGTATTTTTGAGAAATGGCCTTATGGGAGATGTTCTCCCATACACCAGCTCCTGCAGTGTTGTCCCTTTGTCCTCTGTGGTCCACACCTGATCCCCTCCCATGCTGATTTACAGGGTGCCCCTCTCTTCCTGCCTCACCTCGTCTGGGGTCCCTGCATCCCTCGTCTTCTGGGAGCAGCACGCTCCAGGGTCTCACCCTGACCCTGGGTGAGGAACTACACTCAGCGTCCCTCTAGAACTTATGAAAAAGGAGCCCCTTTCCAAAGGGCTGGGAGGAGGGCTGCACCATTTACAAGGCAGTGGGGTGGATGGGGGGGCTGGGGTGGGTGTTTCTCCTTCCCTCATGGACAGCACTTGGCAGGGGAAGCTGCATGGTGGTATCTACTGGAAACCCACCAGCACTGCCTCTTCATTGGCAGCAGCAAGAACATCCTTGCAGGATTTGCTCTGGAGTCCACCCAAGCATCATCTACATACAGGGGGACCATGATGATGGGAAACTCACCTCCATCAGCACTGCCTCTTCACCAGCAGCAACAGAACACGCTTGCAAGGTCTGCTCTGGAGCCCACCCAAGCATCATCTACATACAGGGGGACCATGATGATGGGAAACCCACCTCCATCAGCACTGCCTCTTCACCGGCAGCAGCAAGAACATGCTTGCAGGGTCTGCTCTGGAGCCCATCCAAGTATCATCTACATACAGGGGGACCATGATGATGGAAAACTCACCTCCATCAGCACTGCCTCTTCACCAGCAGCAACAGAACATGCTTGCAAGGTCTGCTCTGGAGCCCATCCAAGCATCATCTACATATAGGGGGTCTATGATGCTGGGAAACCCACCTGCTATTCCCTTACAAGGGAGGAAAACCCCATTTTTCTTCTGCTAGCCCTGGCAAAGCAAGCAACCTACCAACCCTAAAAGCTCTCTTTAGACCAAATTACTCCTTATGAACAATATTCAAGGGAAGAAAATGGGGTAGCTGTGCTGACCCCCCAGCCTGCCAGTGTGCCTGACACTGCAAGGGCCAGCCTGAATAGCCGAGGACAAGTCCCAACAAGGGGATTGCAAATGGGCCACTGTGGTTTGGCACATAGTGACCAGGAGAGATCAAGAGCAAGGTAATGTGCTGGCACGCAGGTGGCTCGCAAATCCCCTGTCTGGTAGGCTTTGCTTATTTTGTTGTTTGTTGGGGGGTGGGGAAACCCAACAATGAAATGGTGTGGTTCCTGTGGCACCTTTCAGGTGTCTCTCTGCCCCGTGTTGTCCCTAATCTGGGACAAAACTGGAATGCTGAGCTGAGGGTGCAGCTGAGTATGGAAATGTGCATTGGGATGAAGCATTACATATTTTTCCAATATCTGAAGGGAGCTACAGGAGAGCTGGAGAGGGACTCTTTGTCAGGGAGTGGAGTGACAGGGTAATGGCTTTAAATTGGAAGAGGGGAGATTTAGATTAGATACCAGAAAGAAATTCTCTGCTGTGAGGGTGGTGAGACACCGGAACAGGTTGCCCAGAGAAGCTGTGGCTGCCCCATCCCTGGAGGGGTTCAAGCCCAGGCTGGATGGGACTGTGAGCAACCTTGTCTGGTGGGAGATGGCAGAAGGGTTGGAACTGGATGATCTTTAAGGTCCCTTCCAATGCTAACCGTTGTATGATTCTGCATCTCTGGAGGTTCTGCCACTCACCACATTTCCTAAAAAGCCAGAGAACAGCAAAAAAAAATTAAAAAATCCCTTCTCCTCCACCTGTGTCCTTGCTAATCATCTCAGCAGATATCTCAGCCCATCAGGCTGCCCTCGTCTCGGCAGGCCACCCAGCCCCGTGGTGTGCAGCAAGGCCTGAAAGCCATTCGGGTGCCCACGACGTGGCAAGAAGCCACACGGATATCGAGCCAGAGACCAGGCTTGCAGACCTNGTGTTTTAAGTTTCTATAGCTACCAGGAGGGAACTGTGGGGAAATACTGCTGCTCCCTTCCCCGTGCTCTGAAAAGCAGGAAACAGGGCCCATCAGAAAGGGGTTTTTTAACTTCTCATATTTAAGCATCTCTCCTCTCCGTCCATACCTCCTCTCTGGGCAGGATGAGGCCATTTGGCCACGTGCAAGCAATGCTTCACCGAGCTCAGTGATCAGATTGAGGGGCCAGCTGCAGCACAGTTTCCCTGCAGAGCCATGAGTGATGGTGGCCAAGGACCCCAAATCAGCTGGGAAGCAGCATGCTGGGCTGAAGGGAGGCTGCTGCCAGTGGAGACAGTCCCCCAGCCCTCAGGTCTCCTGGTCCTGAGCACTGGTGGCACTTGCTGCTGGGCATCCCCCTCTCTGCCCTGCAAGGATCCTGCAGAAATGCAAACCCCACTTCTGTTTTTCTTCTTTTCCCTGTTTCCACCAATCCTTTGGCATTTACATGCACATATGTGAATGCACACAGCATGCATCAGATAACCTTTAAATAACTTGTAGTTCTGCTTTCTGGCTTTGAGGGACTGCATCAAGAGAAGCGTGGCCAGCAGGTCGCAAGAGGTGATTCTACCCCTCTGCTCTGGTGAGACCCCACCTGGAGTACTGTGTCCAGCTCTGGAGTCCTCAACATAGAAAGGACATGGACCTGTTGGAACAGGTCCAGCAGAGGGCCACAAAGCTGATCAGAGGGCTGGAGCACCTCTCCTGTGAAGACAGGCTGAGAGAGCTGGGCTTGTTCAGCCTGGAGAAGAGAAGGCTGTGGGGAGACCTTGTAGCAGCCTTCCAGTGTCTGAAGGGAGCTACAGGAGAGCTGGGGAGGGACTCTTTGTCAGGGAGTGGAGTGACAGGACAAGGGGTAATGGCTTTAAATTGGAAGAGGGGAGATTTAGATTAGATACCAGAAAGAAATTCTTTACTATGAGGGTGGTGAGACACAGGAACAGGTTGCCCAGAGAAGCTGTGGCTGCCCCATCCCTGGGAGGGGTTCAAGGCCAGACTGGATGGGGCTTTGAGCAACCTGGTCTGGTGGGAGGTGTCCTTGCCCAGGGCAGGGGGGTTGGAATTTGATGATCCTTAAGGTCCCTTTTTACCATTTTAACCATTCTATAATTCTACGACATGAGCTCTCAGAGCAAGAGGAAAAGGGCCAGAGGAGAGTCACAACCTCTCAAACCCAAATCCCCCAGTCCATCTTTGTGCTCTGGCAATCGCATCCCCAGCTCACTGCCACAACGATAAAATCCACCTTCCCTCTTCAAACAATGAGCCAGTCTGCCATGTGCTTTCAGGAATAATGTGCTCACTGTTATACACAGCACCTGAATTGCTCCAGGGGGACTCAGACACAAACAATAAATAGGGTGTAAGGACCATTTCCCCAAAGGGGGTGAGTTATTTGAGTCCTAGTGGTAACAGACCTCGTTTTGTTCAGGGACAGATGTGTTTCTGGAGACATTATCTAGATCCAGGTTGTTTCTTCTCCTTCTGCCAAGTGTTGGGACACTACAGATTGGAGTAATGCACTCTCATCCTTTCTAGTTTATGTCCTTGTAACAATCTGGTCATTTTTCCACAATGCACACACACATACACGTAGGTGGGTTGGTCCCTCAGTACTTATGAATTAGTAAAATGTGAAGGTTCTAGAGGTCAGAAGTTGGGTTCACACAAACATACTGAAGTGCAACTCTTTTCCCAAAGCTTGCCTGAACTTTATGTGACCTTTCTTCAGTCTGGAAATGTGAGGCAACCAGTGCTCCTCATGAGATTACCAACACATCATGAATCTAGCAAAGTCTGCAGCATCACTAGCAGAAAACTTTTGTCCTGGAGCTTTCAGTCCTTGGCTTCAGTTGCTGACCAGGGCTGAGATCCGGGTCAAGCTCAAACACCAGGCAATGCTTTGGACAGCTTCCAGGTAGCCTCCAACAATGTAGACGTGGCCTTCAGGTGTTCCTCCACCTGCCTTTGCTCCAATCCTTGAGAACCAAGACTCAGAAACCGGTCAAAGAGCTTTCCTTGTCAAGCAAAAGCTGCCTACTCTCAGCTCTGATTTGCCAGCTCTAAGGCAGGGATGACCATCACCCAGATGCTGGTGGAAGCCTTAGAGATGACAAATGCACACCATTACCTGTAACGCTGTTATTCTGCAACTCCTGCCATGTTCTGCCCTGATTTAAGGCCCAATCTGCTAAATGCTGGGCACACATCTAACAGAGGACAGTTGCACGTTCTTCTCTTCGTTACAGAACCTGCCTCCTTTCCACAGCAGGGAGATGACAGATGCTGAGCCTGGACACAGCCTTTTGCAGATATTCCCACAGTAACAAACTACCCAGAAGCAGTAACAAGCTCCAGGACCATGGTGGACATCTTGCTGCCTGCTGGTTGATATTACAAGACGTTTCATGACATTAAAATCACCATGTCTTTTTTTCTAACATGTAACCCACCAACAGAACCAAACCACCTCACGTCAGTGTTTTAGTTATAAGTTGCTTAACAGCATGCCCTATTTCCGCTGAGGTTTCTAACGAGCAATTTGCTACTTTTTGCTGTTGTCTGAAATGCCAGAAGATTAACAACCTCCCTCCTGGGTCTGCAAAGATCTCCTTTTCACCGCTGAAACTAATTAGGCTGGTAACCACTAACGCTGGCGAAGGAGAGCTAATGAGTTGCTAGGCGGTGGGCATTTTATCTCCCAGGCACACACACACACACACACACACAAAAACCCCCACTGTCCTGGTTTGAGGTAAAACAGAACCTATTTTTTGTTCAGTAATTTTACTTTTATAGCTGGGCCTCTTCTAACTAACCAAACTCTGAAATTAACAGCAGATTGGTCAGAAAACTGCCTGCTCTCAGTGGTAAGACCTGATTACACCAAGGGATGGTGCAGAGAAGCCCTTGATTACACTTCTTGCTAGAACAACCAAGGTCAGGGAATTTCCTTATTTGCCCCGTTGGAGGATCGGAAGCGGGAAACCATTCAGGGGTCACCCCTGTGGGGAGGAGTGGACAGAACAGTGACCCAAACCTGACCAACTGGGGTATTCCATCCCCATCACGCTCAGTATAAAAGCTGAGGGATCAAAGGGTCCACTCTCTTTCTTTGATGACCAACGTCTGAGGAGGACCCTGTCTGCTCATCTGCCTTTGATTCTGATCCCAGCATTCCTGGCTCCAGATCTGGAATCCAGTTCCTGTTGGTCACCGAGTCCAGTCTGGGACTTTTCCAGATGCCTGCTGGGGGTGATCATCATCCTGGGAGCTTGATATGGTTTTGTATATAGTGTATCTATTTCACTACTTTCTTCCTTTTTATTTTAGTTTTTAAAATTTTAATTTTAGTATTAATGTTTCATTAAAGTAGTTGAGTTCATTCGAAGCTCATGAATCTCCTTATCCTTTTCCTCACCCTTCTTTCTGGGGGGAGGAAGGGCCATCTGTCAGCCTGGTTTTGGTAATTTTGGCTGAACCCACAACAGCTACAGCCCTTCAATAGGCAGCCCCAACAGAAAACTTCTGTGGCAGCCGCAGCCTGGCTGGCAAAAGGGAAAACCGTGGAGGAGGAGAAGCGGCTGCTCTGAAACTCCCTCTCCCCGTCTCCGCCGCCTGCAACGCTCAGAAACAACAGCCGGGGAGATGTAAATTAAAAGGTGCCCCGTTGCTTTTACACCCCCAGGACACTGTCAGCCTTAATGAGTTAATATTGTTAAATCCTTCTGTGCTCGTCAGCTGGGAAGCCCGGTAGGAAAGGTGCTTGAGAAGACAGCCCTCCCAAGATGGCCTTTGTACACTCCCGTTTCCTCCGGCCGTCTGGTGCCTTTCCCCCTTCCCCCAGGAGACGTGTCCTGCATCATGCACTGCTGTCGTTGCTGCTGCTTTTATTAGTATCACCATCATCACTTCTCATTATTAATATCATAGAAGCAGCTTGCAGCGCTAATCACGGTCCCGGACCCCTACGTGCTTTAATGGGGCCTGTTGAGATAGGACGAGGGGTATAATGGTTTTAAGCTACAAGAGGAAAGACTTAGATGAAGATGATCCGAGGGCTGGAGCACCTCTCCTGTGAGGACAGGCTGAGAGAGTTGAGGTTGTTCAGCCTGGAGAAGAGAAGGCTCCAGGGAAACCTTTGAGCCTCTCCCAGTCCCTAAAGGGGCTACAGGACAGAAGGGGAGGGATTCTTGACCGGGGGGGAGTCATAGGATAAGGGATAATGGCTTTAAATGAAAGAGGAGAGATTTAGATTAAATACTAGTAATAAATTCATAACTGTGAGGGTGGTGAGACCCTGGCCCAGGTTGCCCAGAGAAGCTGTGGCTGCCCCACCCCTGAAGATGTTCAAGGCCAAGCTGGATGGGGCTTTGAGCAACCTGGTCTGGTGGGAGGTGGCCCTGCACATGTCAGGG
>VZTM01018525.1:178065-208553 GCA_013400555.1 Jacana jacana
CCCCTCACCCCCCCTGCATATTATTTAACCAAGAAAACCCACCCTGGGGTCTGAGTGGACCCAAGTGCCACCCTGGGAGAGCCCCTCCACTGCCTGAATGCAGCCTCTGTTGTGGCTCACACTGACACCGCTATGAGAGATGCCCCAGGCTCCCTATTGTACAGCCACCCCTGGCCTGGGGAGGGGGGGACACACAACACAGCAGTGCCACCCTGCCCAGCTGAACCCCCTGCCGATGCATGCAGCCCCCAGAGCCAGATGTGCACCAGGAGGCATCGGGGCTGAAGCCCCCAGAGATCTGGGGGCAGCAGTAATGCCTGATTTTTGCAAAGCCTGGTGCAGGAGGGGTGAGGCAGGGAAGCCATGGACATGGAAACCTCCTATTTAAAACATAATTCAGCTCATCATTTGCTGATCCTGCTTTTTCTTCTCCTAAAATAGCACTCTGGGTCCACAGCAGCTTGTAGCCAGATTTCGTGGCAGAGCTGGGTTTGGCTGTTAAGGAGATCATCCCTTTTGATCCATGCCCTAAAGCAGCAAAAGGTGCACTTTTCCCAGCACTCACCAGCCTTTTATTCTGGTTTTCATGGGCATTGAACAGGGTAACTTGGAGGCTGGGCTGAGCCCCAGGTGGGAACACAGCCAAGGGCTGTGACTGCAGCAAGTGCAATGAAGTCCCACACTGGTGGGCTTGCAATGAGGTGCCAGGTGTTTGGCCACCACCATCACAAGGTCTATGTCCCCTTTAGGAAACCTCTCTGGAGCCAAAGAGAAAACCATTACTGATGTCCCCCCGGGGACAGAGACTCCTGAAGGCCCTAGACTATCAGACATGGGTGAGTATGACTTGATGGACGAGGCAAAGCAAATCCAGCACCACAAGCTGGTGCAGTTACATGGCTTTTGCTGCTGACATTTTTAAACCAATCGTTCTGTCGATGCACTGCAGAAACAAAGTGGGGGCAAGGCAATTATGGAGGAGGCCAGCATCATATCAGGGATTGCTGCTGCTATTAGTGTTATTGCCCTCTTCCCTCTGAGCCTCATTAGGTGCTGGCATGAGAGATGGACTCTCCTGAAATGTCAGTGAGCACCAAGTGCTTGAAAACCCAGCCCTGAAAATTTTGTGGATTACTTTAGACATTGCATGAATGCGGACTGGTGATCTGACAGCATCAGACCTCCTGGTTCCCAGCCAGGAGACTCATTCCTGGTTAATGTTTCTTGTGAACTTTCTCTCTCTGTAGGCTGCATGGCTGTGGAGGGTTGTTGACTTCTCCTCTCTGCAGGACATCAGTAGTTTGGGTTTTACAGACATCCAAGGCGCAGGTCCTTGCCGAGGCAGACACAGCGGGCTTGCTGTCTCCTGGGGAGTTATATTTGCTCTTTCTTTCCCTGTTGTTTTCCTTAACCTAAAATAAGATGCCCCACACTCTAAAAAAAAAAAAAACCAAAAAAAAACAAAACCCAAAAAACCCTGAGTATGTTTTCCTCTGAGTGTCTGGATAAACACGTCACTTCCCAGCCCTTAAATAGAGCTAATGGGATGAGCCGTGGGGAGCTCATTGAGACGCAGCAGCTTCAGAGGCTAACGAGAAATCCAGAGGTGATGGGGCCCCGTTTGCTTCCTCTATCAGCCCGGTCAGACCCACAAGAGAGTTCTGCCTGGCCATACCCCACCTTATGAGGCTTGAGGAGTCACCCCCCCATCCAGCTTGCTCTTCTCTCCCGCAGTGCTTCTCCTTATGAATACGTGGCTGCAATTAGCGCAGCCCATGCCCGCCCAGAGCCCCTCCTCTGCTGGCTCCCTCCAGCTGCTGGCTGGAGATGTCTATTTTCTTCCCACCACAAACCAGCATTCGTGTGCGAACATGTCACTTGCCGGGAGCTGAGCTCCGCCGTGGTGAGAAGACTCGGTGCTCCTCACCCCCCAGGAGCTGGGAGGAGGTCTGGGAAGGCTGGGTTTGCCTCAGAGGGACAGCAATGATCTGGCCTTCTGGCACTGGAGGAGTTAGTTTTTGGGTTTGGCTTTGTTCTATTTTTTTGCTTAGATGGGCTTTTTTCCACCTCTGACCGCCTCTCCCCAGACTAAATGCAATGTTTAAATGTTATCAAGAGCAGATAGTGCTGAAATTACACCCTCCATCAGCTGCAGACAGGGCTGGCTGATTAGCTTTTCACATTTTGCATCAATTTTAGAACCAAATATAGTGATAGCAAGCTTGATATCTCCCAGAGTCCCTCTGATGAACCTCCATCAGCTCTCAACGGTGGGACAAGCAGAGAAGAAGCCCATGTGGCCTGGCTCAGTATCTCAGAGAAGACCAAGAGGACCCACCTGCACCATCCTCTGCTGGAAACTCCTGGAGTGCAGGCAAGCCCCATACCCCACATCCTTCTGTGCATCACCAGCCCTTTTTGCTTGTACCAGGGAATGCCAGCTAAAGCACACTTCACTCTGTCAGGAGAGCACAGCACATAAAGCATCTGCAGAAATGTTGGCACAAGTCCTTCCTCTGCAGTGGGCATCTCCAGGCATCTTAGCAGCACAGGGACATTTGCTCACAATGCTTGTTCTCAGCTGGGCAGGACAGGGAAGGTCCTTGGGTTGCAGCCACCACAGAAATCAGGGCAGATAGTTTCTGTGAAACCCTGTGTCCAGGTCTGCTGTTCCTTCCTTCTCCCATCCCCAAAACCTGACACAGTGAATGGGTCCCTCTGATCCCCAGTGATGGTCTGGATGTAGAGACTTGGCTAAAACTACTACCTCACACTACCACAGAATCACAAAATGACATGGGGTTGGAAGGGACCCCTGGAGATCATCTAGTGCCACTGCCAAAGCAGGTCTACTCAGAGCAGGCTGGACAGGAATGCATCCAGGTGGATTTTGAGTGTCTCCAGAGACAGAGACTCTACCAACATTCTGGGCAGCCTGTTCCAGGGCTCTGCCATCCCCAAAGGAATAAAATTCCTCCTCATGTTTAGATGGAACTTCCTATGTTCAAGTTTGTGCCCACTATCTCCTGTCCTACCAAAACCATGTATCTTCTACTACATGTAGAAGACAAAAACTTATCTGTACTCAGATACTTATCTGCTTGGAAAGATGTGTCATCTGGAGGGAACCTCTTGGTTCTCCCTGCCCACCTCCACCTCTGGACTTCTCTTTCACCCTCAGCCAATTTGCTGGAGGTACTGCAGAGGAAAACACGTTCAGCCCTTTGAAATTCCTTGCTCAGCCCCTCTTGAAAACCAGATGTCACCACTGCCAGAGACTGCCAGCCTGAAATGTCTCAGTTGACAACTAAAAGATGTTTATGCTGTTGATGGGAAATGACCCGTTGAGCAAAGGAAGCTGCTCAGCAAAGGAGAGAGATTCAGCAAAAACAGTGTGAGTCAGCAGCCAAAAATGGGAAGCGACAGCAATGACCATGGGCAGAGGGAGGGCTGATGGCTGGGGAGACACAAACAGCTGCTTCAGGAGAAGCATCATCAGACCAGAGAGTGGCTGTAGGGATGCAGGAGCCGCTCTCTCCATGAGCCAGGCTCTTTCTGACCGTAGAGTAGAGGATTTTCTGTCCAACTCAATGATGAAAAAAAACCCCAACAGTGTGGATTGAACGGGGCATGGGCTAAGTAGTCTGCCATGCTGCTTCTGATCTACCATTTATTTACCACTGGGTTTTAAATAACCTGTTCAGGGCTGAACGTGAAGGATGCCTGAATCTGGCTGACTCAGCTCAGCGGGTGAAAGCCTGGGAAGAACAAGCACCGTTCCCTTCAGCTCCAGGGCAAAAGTATTTAAGGACAAGAATTTATCCAAGGAGAGTGCCATAGTGATCTCCAAACTGTCCTCACAGCCAGTTGGCTGGGAAAGAAACCATCCCAGGACAGGAATTCATCCAAGGAGAGTGCCATGGTGCTCTCCAAACTGTCCTCACAGCCAGATGGCTGGGAAAGAAACCATCCCATGCATTTCTGAAGATTGGGAGCCTTCAACCCCTGGTCAACAATATTTTTCAAGACAGAAGCCCTAGGGTTGTCCACCCCCTTTCTTCCCCTCCCTCCCATAAATATCTCTGCTTGTGGAACCCAAGGCCTTTGCTACATCTCCTGCAAAAACATCTGCAGCACAACATCTGCAACATCTGCACTATGTGGTAAACCAGATACCTGAGCTGTTCATTGCAGGGGTTTGCACCACAGAAGTATGTAGAGGCCCAGAAGATGATGTCCAATCATGCTGGGCAAGAATGGCCCCTGCACTGAAGTCCTTGCTTGCCGGCAAGGAGAAAAGAAGGACTATAACTTCCTTTTCCCAGCGGGAAACCACAGGGAGCAGCAAAAAATACGTGACCTCAGTCACTTTATAGCAGAGTCCGTTCCCACATGGCCCAGTGTCGCGTTTGGTGGTGTCCTAAAATAAAACAATCTTTTATGGGACATGCTGTTTGTGCAGCAGCAGGCTGAAACTCTTGGCATTGCCTAGCTTAAAAGCCAGGCTGCAAACGCGGAGCGATACGTCCCCCGTCATTAGCGCGTCTCCGAAAGGTGTTCTCGCTTCTTCACTTCTCTTTTCACAGCCCGGGTGAGAAAAAGGCTTATGTGAGCATAATCTAAAATTAATCACCTGAGTGTCTTACAGATTTCCAGGTAACAAGGGCAGCTGTGAATAGTTGTCTTTGCAAGATGCACATCTTTCTCCTCCCAGCTTTGCGTCTCCCAGACCGGAGCAAACCTCGCGTCCTCACATGGGGGTGTTAGAGGCAGACACTGGGCAGCCTCACACGGAGGGGCAAGAAACTTGCACCTATGAACACAATTCAACCTCTGCAGCAGGTCATGGGTGGCAAATCCCTTCCCATCATTCTGCCCCATCCCCATTCCTCCTCGTCTCCTTCCCTGTCAGGAAGCAAAAAGACTTCCCGAGCAGCCAGGATGTTCCAGAAACAGTCCTGGAGCTGATGTGATAAACAAGAGCTAACAGCTTAGATTACCACCAGCACTATGAGCATCATTTCCTCAACCAAGTAAGAGATTTAGACATGCTAGACCTTGTTTTTGTGGGTGCACGAAACCGGAACCTAGCACAGAGCGCAGATAGACATTCACAAGTGCCGCCCACATCCCAGCTGAGTCAAAGAGCCGAGCTCGGGTGGCAAGGAAAGTGAGAGATTTAAAAACCAAATGTGCATTAAATGTTGAGCAGGCTGGATGTCAGACTGCTCTGCCAGCGGGCTGCGAGTCTACGATTTCACCTGTGGACATGAAACATTCCCTGGTGAGATGTTTCCCTGGTGGAAAACTTCCCTGGTGAGAGAGACATGCCTTAAATCCAGCTGACAGGGAGTTTCCATCTACATACACTTCACCACCGATTCCTTGGGGAAAGAGTGAGGTATAAAAGGGCATTTGTTGTGTAAGTCTGAGCATCGGGGTGGGCTTGATCCAAATCTGAGTGCCAGAGACACTTTTGGAGCAGACCCTAGCAATCCTTACTGGACTGCAGAGTCCTTAGGGCTCAAAGGTGATCTTCGAGCTGATGGGAAAGGCTTTGAAGGCAGGGATTAATTTGTAAGAGGAACTGAGAGCTGTAATTGTAAGACCAGGCCTTGACCCAGCATTGCAGGTCCCTTTCATTGCTACCGTTCAGTAACTATTTGAGCAGTAAGTTTCACTTTGCAAATCTGCACAAAACCTGATCTACAGCTTGGCAAAGGCTGCGTCTGCTGCCTACCTGTAGCAAAGACAGCATTTGCCAGCCAAAAGCATGGTCTGAATTCCCTGGGATTCAGGCTGGAATTTGCAATATCCTGCCTGCCAAGCTGCCGAGCATGTATCCAGCTCTGCCTGTGCTTTGATAAAAGAGGGAGGAGATCCCTCTGCCACATCTAATGTCTTGTGTTGCTCTGAAAACACCCTTTTTGGAGGCTTTTTTCCCCCCATTTTGTCCAGCCTCTTCATCTTGGTGTGGTGTTTTCCACCCTGTAGGTTTTTCCAGAGGTCTAAATCTGTGCGGAGTAGTAGCAGAGCTCCCAGATCCATCGTGACCACCTTCCATGTGACTGGAAGCAATTAGACTTCATCTTCTGCAGCCCATTTTGCAGGATAAGGCCAACCACTCTGCCACACCTGGGGCTTCTTCCACCCATTCTGGAGGTAGGACAGAGCACTCAGCCCACTTTGCAAACTTTTCCTCTCCTTTCTCGTTTTGCTGCCACAAACCAGGCAAATCACTATTGATCTGACTTCTCGTCGCACATCAAGTCCAGACTGAGAAAAGCGTTAATCGAACTGGAGCTCAAAAATAAAGGAGCTGATAAAGTTATAAGGAAAAGGGGAATATTTCTGCAAGGTCAGTGATATGCACCTACACTCTGTATAACAGCAGCACACCGCCCAGCGTGGCCAGGTCCCAGTCTAAACGTCACCTGCATGACCACCCAGGAAGCATTGTCCAAAACCCACCATCTCCAGTGTCCCAGCCTTCAGCCAAAAACACTTGCAATCCTGGATTTGCAAATTGAGGGCCTATAATAGCCCAGAAGGGCAACCACATCCTGGGCTGCATCGCCAGCAGGGTGTCCAGCAAGGCAAGGGAGGGTATTCTGCCCCTCTGCTCTGGGGAGACCCCACACATACCCGTTACACTGCTGCCTCCAGCTCTGGGACCACCAACAGCAGAAGGACATGAACCTGTTGGACTGAGTTCAGAGGGGGCCATGAAGATGATCCAAGGGCTGGAGCCTTTCCACTGTGAAGACAGGCTAAGAAAGTTGAGGGGGTTCAGCCTGGAGAAGAGAAAACTCCAGGGAGAACTTTGAACCCCTTCCAGTCCCTAAAGGGGATACAGAACAGAAGGGGAGGGACTCCTGATCAGGGAATGGAGCAATAGGATGAGGGGTAACAGTTTTGAACTGAGAGGGGGTAGATTTAGGTGAAATATTAGGAAGAAAGTCTTTACTGCGAGGGTAGTGAGACCCTGGCCCAGGTTGCCCAGAGAAGCTGTGGCTGCCCCATCCCTGGAGGAGTTCAAGGCCAGGGTGGATGGGGCTTGGAGCAAGCTGGTCTGGAGGGAGGCGTCCCTGCCCAGGGCAGGGTGGGTTGAAATGAGATGATCTTTAAGATCACTTTCAACTCTAACTGTTCTGTCATTCTGTAACAGGTGCAGCAGTGCACATGTAAAGTCCATGGTTGCAAATATGGTCACACTATAGTCTTCATTTATTCCACACACATCTTAAGCAGAGGTGAACCCGGGCACTCAGTAGACACCAGCCCTTTGACTGACGTGCCCTGTGGAGTTGGCTCCCCCATCAGACTGCATATTTCCCAAGTGAATATGTCCTTAATAACAGCTACTTATTGGAGAACATCAGACACCAACAAAACATGCAAGGAAGCAGCAGTGGAGAAGATGTTTGTGCAAAGCTTTCCTACATGGCAGCACCTGGGGCTATTGCAGATCCTTGCTGTCTTCCCTGCACCGCAGCAGCAATGAGGGCAGGCAGGAATAAAGATAATACAAGTGGTTGGGGAGAAGAAAAGCCCTGATTTCCCTGCTAGGATTCCAGTGTTGAGACCACCTTGGTTTGGTCTTCTTCTCACCTCTGTGTTTACAGCTACGCATGGTGTCCATCCTCACAAGTGTCCATCACCATAGCCCTCATGTCAGGGATCAATAGCCTCACTGCAACATCTACCAGGTGTGTCCTACAGAGCCAAATTATTTCTAGAGCCAATGTAATGGTTAGAAGCTCTCTGCCCTTTTCCCCAAAACCCTGCGGGAGCAACCTCTGCTGTTTGGTGCTGCCACTGTGGTATGCCCCAGATGGCTCCTCATGTAGCCCTCCTAGGAGCATATCCCATGCTCACTGGGGCTATCCTGCACCCACCACATTTCTGCATTTGATTTTCATTGATGTCCTCAAGACATCTCCTCCTTTCCAGCCGCTCTACACAACACTCAGACCATTTCCACCATCCCATGAGCCAGGATCCTGTTGTTCCATCAAACCCACTTCCAACTTTTCCACTTTTCCTGTCATGAACCCCTTTACTGTGCAAAGGCTGAGTGCTTTCCAGACAAGCTTGGGGTGACTTTCTGTGGCCAACAAGAAGGTAGGATGGGGACAGCTTAGCTCAGAACAACTTGCAGTCTCCCTGGCCTCAGGACCACTCAGTCCCCGTGCAAGGATCTCACTACTCTCCATCCACCAGCTGCTGGGAGCAGCAATGCAGGGTTTCAAACCAAAAATCCAGAAGGATTCCCGAGCACACAGGGTGCTGCAGAGAGCGTGAGTTCAGGGCCAGCGCTGGGGTCGGTCCCTTGCATTTGGCATCCCCTTTTGTCGCAGAGTTGAACAGAGGTCAGCTTTCAATCTGTGCCTCAAGTGTCTTCATTAGGGGCTACGTGAAGGCCTTGGGCTGAGGGAGCTTTGCCAGCTCCACGGGAGACACTTGCCAAGGAAAAGCGCTGCAGGCTCAGTTTAGTTTATCTGGACCGATGGGTCTGGGAGCGAGGAGAGCAGCTTAAAGTGTTCCAGTTTGGAGGCCCGTTTCCCATAAACTCCTAAAGCCTTTTTTCTCCCAGCCTAACCCAATCCAACACGTTTGTTCCTAGGCTAAGATCCAGCAAAGGGTTTTATTTTCAATGCCAACAGCAAATTTTTATGACCACAAAATAAACCTTGAAATATGATATGTTTAGATAAGCGATGGGAACGCTGAGACGCTCTCGGCCAGTTGAATCGAGAGGTGTGAACAGTTCTGCTTAAAGGACATTCAAAAATAATGGCATCGGGGCTGTGCTGCAACTTTCAGGAGGAAACATGCTGGAGGCAACAGTCAGCAGACCATAATAACACTGGTTTGAATTATGGGTCTGCAAAGACTAGCTATGCAGGAGCAAGAGGAGATGGATTATGATCAGGCCTGAAGCAAGGATGAGGTTCCAAGGAGTTCAGACCCCGAAGACATGCCCCAAACTTGCTTCCCAAGGGCTTCTTCCAAAAAGCAGCATAACTGGTTGCATTATGGCTGCCAAGTCAGGGAGAAATCTTCTTCCCCTGAACATCCAGGTCAAAGTACCCCTATGTATCCCGGTGCATTTCTTTTTATTTCCAGGCATTGGAAAGGGGATCCCATGAAGGGATTTCCAAGCTTCCAGATGTAACACTCAACCTACTCCAGTGCTTGACCCGCTCACCACAATGCCCATGTCACTACCAACAGGGCAGCCAGTGTTTTCAAGGTCAGGTCCTGGGTTGAAGAGCAGCTCTCTGAAGGTAAAACTGAGGAGCAGAGATAATTTTGGTCCCTGGACATCCGCAAAGCATGTGTGCTGGGTAGCCAGCTTGGAAGGGATATGATATATCTCAAGGAGCACATCTGGATAGTGCATGTGAGCTGTATCCACAGCTGTCCTACCCAGGGCTCCTCAGAAGTCTGGAGTGGCCACAGCATATGTCTTCTTCTCTAGGTGCTATGTGGCCCAAGCATACTGGACATACAGCTGTCCTCAACAAAACTATAGTGCTATTGTGGGTTCTCATTGCCAGTATAAAAGTCCACAAATACTAAAGGCTATAGGTTGTAGCTGAATATTTAGTAATGCTCCAACTCTGCCCAGAAGGGATTTCTTGGTGGAAATGGAAGACATGTGCACCAGGTAGCCCCAGATGGTGCAACTCCTGGGGACAAAGACTCCATAACCTTCCTTTCATACAGTCAAGATGTCACAGGCTGCTGATTTCCCATCAGTGAGGAACTCAGCCATCACGGCAGCACCCTGTGATGGTTCCCATCATCCTGATGAGCAGCCCCCCTGCCCAGGCAGGCAGACAATGACCTGCCCTCAGGTCATTGACTTCTCGCCAGCTCAGGCCTGAATTGCAGCTGCAGCACAGACCCAAGCCCCAGTCATCATCGATTTGCAATCCCCCAGGGAGCTGGGGATGTTGCAGTTCATGTCCTCAGTCCTGTCCTGTCCTCCCCTCTAGGAGTTTTCTTCCCCTGGGGATTCATAGTCACCATCTTAATCTCTGAAGCACCCTGCTGTCAGGCACCAGACCAGCTGAACACACCAGTAACAAGCTAAATTGGTTGCCAGTGGTGTTGCTGGAAGAGGGGCAGAGCTCAGCTGTGCATTAACAGTACTTTCTCAGGGGGGTCGTTGACGATGAGGGTGAACTCCTCCAGGAACCCTCACAGACCTCCCCATCGCGTGCAAAGGGCATTTTGCTTACCTCGGGAAGGCAAAACAACACATTGTCAAATTAAGAGAGATGAAACAACACGAGTGGCTGCTCATCTCGCTCCCAGAGGAGAGGATAACACAACAAACACCCAGCAGATGCTGGCCACCTGGTTCCAGGACGGATGTCAGAGAGGCTTCAACGTGGTGCCACCAGCCCACAAATCAAAACTCGGGCTCTGACAGTCCAACACTTTCCCTTCATGTTGGCATTACCAAAGGTATTGGGGGAATGGGACTCGGTGTTGCCTCCCCTCAAAATGAGGTGCAAGTCCCCTCGTGGTTAATATTTTAATTAAAGTCCCAGGTTCTGGAGTCAACATGATGATGGAGGGGGCTCCACTCTTAATGTTTCAACCAAATTTAGCCCCTGAAGCTGGAGACACAGCTTCTTAAATATTTTAGCAAATCCTTATTTTGAAGTCAGGCCCAAGGGCGAGCTGGAAGCCACCCTAATGAGCTGAAATCAATCACCCAGGCCCCATGGGTGCCTCCAAGATGTAACAGCTATCCCGCTCTGGCAATGAGACCCTGCCTGGGTGTTCTGAGCCTGGTGTTAACTTTCACTGTGAATTTTGCAAAAGAATGAACCTGAGCCCGGGACTTCTCTCTATTTTTATCATGTTTCATCACTCCCAGCAAGAACCAGACAAACAACCCCAAGAAATGCTTCAGAAAGTCTGGAGGTCAAAAATAAATGCCCAGACTGTGGTTAGAGGGGCTGAGCTTGGCCAAGCCAACTTGGGCTGGAAAACAAGCAAGCTGTTTTCTTCTAAAATAACTCCAGTGCCCAGCGAGGCAGAAACACCATCCCCTGGGATTGGGGTGGCATAGATCCATGAGGCAAGAGAGAAGAACAGGTCTGGACAACCCCAACCTCAACGTGCCCAGAGTGAAACTCCCATAATCCCGGTGTTACATTAAACAGTTCCTCTTTCTCCTTTTCTGCCTCCTCCTTCCTCTCCACTTCTCAGCCAAGCCTACATATGAATGCACCAAAAATAGTCTCAGAAATCCTGGTTTCGCCCAACTTCAGCCACCCACGGGCAGGGCTGGGGAGCAGATGTGGGGCACAGCAGCTCTGCAGTAACACAACCCAGAGGAGGCCTAGGTTTAGCCTTCTGCTTCACTACAGAGCTTCTATGCAACCCTAGGCAGGTGGGCATGACACCTCACTCTTTGGAGCTCCTCTTACCTCACACGGAAATGGCAGCACCATCTCTTTGTCCACCTTATTGCCCCCATTGCTGAAATGTTGCAGGTTTAAATAAACAAGATGGATGAAAAAAAACCAATAAAGTAAAACTCCCTCCAGATCCCTCCAGATGCAACAGAGGCAAAGAGTCACCCCACCACTGCCTTACAAGCCAATACACTGAATTTAGCAATCCCTGGCCAGATCTGGGCTCAGGGAAGGAGAGACCCATAGACCTATGGAAAGCATAGGGAGCCTTCCAGAAGTAGTCTGACCCTTTCAGGATGGGAAACCCAGGTGTGTAGGTGGGATATAACCCAGGAGGAGATTTTCTAGAAATCAGGATCAAGAAACAGACAAGAGAGGAAGCACCAACATTTCTTTAGCAAGGAAAAAAAGATCTCTAATTCAGTAGGTAGTGAAGTCCCACTAAATCATAGAATCATAGAATCATTTTGGTTGGAAGAGACCTTTGGGATCATCGAGTCCAACCATTGACCCTACTCGACAAGTTCTCCTCTACACCAGAGCCCTCAGCACCTTATCCAATCTACTCTTAAACACATTCAGGGATGGTGACTCCACTCCCTCTAAGGCTGTTCTTGTGAGCATGGAAAGTGCCTTGAAGAGGGATGGGGATGCCTGTACAAACTACCCCTCAATACTATCCTGCCTAGAACCCGGGATCATTTGCAGATCTTAGTAAAGCATCCAAGATGCTGGCTCTGGGTCCAAGCTACACCTCCAGCTGGCCTTGCTGGCAAAGCAAAACCCTCCTGCTCTTTGTCAACCATCAACGAAGACGTGGCCTACCTCAAGTCTTCTATATTCTTGCTGGATCTTAAGAAATTCATGCAATCCTTAGTAGTCAAAATAATGAGATTGTCGCCTAATGTGAGATTTCCTTTGCAGGATAAAGTACACCTAAGGGCTGCTGATGTAATTCTCTCATACTAAGCTGATTAAATGCTGAGGAGTTAGAGCCTTTTATAATTTTATTACATTAGATTCCAGAGATGAAATGAATAGAAATGACCAGACACTGAAGGAGGCAGAAATCTGTGTCCGCAGATTTTAGAGACTATAAATTACATTCGGCCAATGAAGCTAGGTGTCTGCAAGAACAAATCTAATAATAGAGTATCCGTCTGTTCGACAATATGGATAAACTTGGGCTATCGGTATTGTACAATATTAAAAGGAGAATTACAAGCAGGACCACGGAGAACAAGTAAAGGTCATCGCGTCCCAAGGATTCATGCCATCCCTTTGAGGAAGATCAGCAGCCATTAGTACTGCTTAGCAACTGACTGCAGGATATTATTACCACCGCTAATTATTTGTAGTGAGAGATGAAGGTTTGCTGGGCTGGATGAAAGGATGAGGCATGATAAATCCATCATCCCTGCCCAAAAGGTCTGAGCTGGACCCAGCTGGACCACACCAGTGTAAAGTCCTAGATTTGGCTGAGTTTGGAGAGAAACAAGGATTGCAGACTCCCCTAAACAAGCCCAAATAACTCTCATAATCAAGGCAGAAATAGCAAAATGCTTCAAGGTGCAAATCTAGATGTGGCATTGACTTTGGGTGGTTTGACTTGTTTCATCCATCCTGGCACAACCCTCTTCATTTCACTAGGCCCTGGTTTAGACAAATCAACTGGGGACAGAGATTACAAATGGGGCATCTGCTTTTTGAGCTCCTTTCCCATTTTTCCTTCACAAGGGAAGCTGGATTTCTAAGTAGCTTCCAACCAGGTCTTTGTGCACGCTCTTGGGTCATACCTGTTGGCCATACTGGGCACACAACCTGGTTTGCAGTTGCCCAACCTGGTGACTTACACAACCCATCAACAAAGCAGCCAGTGTGAGCCGAGCGACCTGATGCACAACGTGAAATTCAAGGGATATTCATGCACCGATGCTTTACATTTTTCTCCGGGCAGCGCCGTCAGCAGAACGCTCCAGTATTCAGATGAGGGTCCTAGAAAAGGTCAAACTGAAATTTGCTTGCATATTGGAGCAAATATTTGTGAAGAATTTCCCCCATTATTGCCTAAGCTTTACGCATGGCCCCTTCAGCGGAGAAGCGGGGTCCTTTTTAGAAATATCAGTAGGGGGACCAGAATGACTTAAAAACTGTCTGAAAGCAATTAAGGGGCTGACTGCTCGAATGTATTTTCTGCAAACAAAAGTTTATTTGCTATGTATAGATAAATGCTGTCAGTGGGCTAATTTGGAAGCATTGTTGATTACCCATTGTAATGAGGCCTATTACATAATTAAAAGAGTTTTCTCCTAACTGCGTTTTCCTGCTAATTAACATTTTATGCCATCTACAATGGACACTTTGGGCTGCATCAAATACATTATTATGCAATTTTATCCTAAGAGCAGTCTATGAATTATTAATTAATATCAAATCTGTTGATTAAAGGGTAATTTGTAAGCAAGCCAGTCATAGCTAGGAACATTCTTTGCCCATAAGTATTCCCCTGAAACACGCTCCAAAATAATGTGGACTAAACAAAAGGTAGAAGACTGGGAGTGTGAAACACGGGAGACCAGGATAATTTATGAGAACCTCTGATGTTTTTCCAGAAATTCCAGTTGTTGGTGTTTTAATTAAAAAGCATCTTCTAAAGTGCTCTGTCATGTCCCAGCAGGATTCACAAAGTGAAAACGATAGAGTCCTTGTTCTTCGTGTGAGTCAAACAACAACAGGAACCTGCTATAAAAAAAAAATTCACCTCAACCTCTAAGTTCAGATCAAAAACTACCCAGGCTGGGGGTGGAAGCGGCAGATGTTGGCAGAAAGTGGAGAACATCTACAGAAATGCTTTTGCTGCAGCATCACCTCAAAATGTGGGATGGGCCAAAGCTGCAGGATGAAAATGGAGAGGGTTTCCTTCCCACTGGGCACTTACACAAGTTCATTTGTCTAAATATAGATTCAGTTGGTCAAACCAAGCTGTCACATGGTTACTGGGCAAAGTCTTGGCTTACTGGGGTCGAGAGCAGATTTCCTTCAACTTGAGCCAATTCATCATCTGAATTGCCCACCGTAGGCGGTAATCAATGCCCATCAGATCCCATAACATCAAGCCCAGCTTCACCCCCTGCGCCTCTCCCATGATAAATGGGAGTTCTGGAGGGTCCTGTTACCCACTGGGTTTGCTGAACCCCCAGCTGGGAACCACCGTCACCCTGAAAAGTCAAACCTTAGGACTTCATCAGAGACCAAGTATCTCATGGGACCAGAGGGAGAGGCTGGGGAGCGCCTGCCCCACACTGCTTGGTCACTGTGGAGTCAGAGCTCATTAATCACATACGCTGGGACATGGCATCATCCCAGGTTTTAACGATGAAGGCGCAGCCCAATGTGTCTTCCTCCAGCCCTGGCATCTGCTCGCTGCTGCTGCAGCCCAGTTCTGCTCCATGCTCTGGCTTAAATCAGCTGCAGCTCATCCCCAGGTCAGGAGGGATCCCCAGGTCGGGAGGGGTGATAGTATAATAGAAATAACTGTAATAATAGTAGTAGTAGTAGTAGTAGTAGTAGTACTACTAGTACTAGTACTAGTACTAGTACTAGTACTAGTAATAATAATAATGCCAATTATAATAGCACCAGCAACAAATATTTAATAATAATAATAATAATAATTAATAATAATCTGCAGCCTGGTGGTGTGCATGCTATAGCCTAGCTGGAGATCCCTGAAATGCACTCCACAGATTTCATCTGGTCAGGGAGAGGTAACCAGACTGCTTTTTCTCCAGCAAATGTCTGTTTGGGAAGAACAAACTCGTTTACCAACAGCAGCAGGCTGAAGAAGTGCTGTGTGTCACCACCTGCAATCAGGCTTTGTGCTTTAATCATAATAGGGAAAGGGGAGAGGGAAGCACTGGGAGCGATGGTGGTGGTTGCCTCAGCTCCATGCTGTAGCTCGTGATGTGTCTCACACCCAATGCAATCAGCACAGCACGTGACTCGGGTGAGAAAAATAGCAAAATAGGTCATCAGTTGAAAAACAGGTCAAGCAAACAGCCACAGTTCTGATCTCGGACATCCACAGATGTCTTTGATGGAAAGGGCATTTCTGAAGGCTGAAAGAGGAGCCATGGTGTTCCTCAGGATCAGCTCCAATATATTTCTGCCCCCAAAAAGGGATAAATTGCCAGGTTCAAGCACATCCCCAACCCCCAAAGGCAAAGCTCTTCTCCCTTATTATCCCAACAGCCACTTGTATGGACTCACCCTCTGCAAGTCCATGCCCGCACACAACCTGGCCAGAGACGCATTGTTACCTCCTGTGGTACCCAGGAGTGGTAATGAAGCCCAGAACCAATTAGTTGTTGTTCTCCTCCCAATAAAAACACACAGAAAAAAATAATTGTTGAAATTCATAAGCCCTTGGATACGGCGGTGATTAATGAGAGCTGGTAACTTTAGAGACCTGTAGGAATATACAGCTGTGTTTACGTCAGCCTTTTTCATTATGTTTTCCTCATTTTGACTTCTCCCATTATTTTGGAAGAGGTAATGAAGAGCTCCTTGAATCATGCAAAACTGAAGCCAGATAGTTCTGAGGCTTATGGCTTGTAGAGAGGATCTGGAAGGCTTTTCTGTACAAGGCCGGGTAATTCTGAAGGCAGACTAAAGGGAAGGGGTGATCACATCACTTCTTTACGTCATATGTAGTCATCTCACTTTCAGCAAGAAGATTTGCACATTGGGTTGACTGACAGGCCCTAGCTCAAGTGAAAATCCCAGTGCACAAGGTATTGGTTAAAGCAGTTTTGCCCAGGGCTGCGTCCTTTTCTTCGGATCCCAGCACCTACAGCCCTGCTACACCACAAAAATAAGGAGGTGTTCCCCAAAACTGAAGGGACAGTCATCTATAGTTCCCAGTGCCTCACCAGCGCCTGTGGTTTCTTTGTAGGTACTGCACCATTTGGGGCTGTGTGAAGACATCTTTTCTAACACATTTCTGGCCATCAGTACTACAGAGGGGAGCATGAAAACATTAACCAAGGCTCAAACCATGGAAAAAGAGTCCCTTTGTCACTATTTTTCTAGGATTTGAAAAGCCATGTCTTATCTGGCCAATTTCTGCTCTTTAAGTACAAGAAGGTGGAGAGTATCAGGGTCCCCCATTTACAGAATCACAGAATCACAGAATATCAGGGATTGGAAGGGACCTTGAAAGATCATCCAGTCCAATCCCCCTGCTGGAGCAGCAACACCTAGAGCAGGGTGATGCCTTACTGCCTGACATAACTCCAGCCTCAGCATTCCTCTCCTGCCCAATGGTTCTCACAGTGAAACCAACCCATCCGTTTTTAAAGCCATGAAGACACCAGCGACAGCCACCTCTCCCATCCTGGTGAGCTCTCCAGGGCGTTAAAGCCATCCCATATTTTCTGCTTCTACCAGACTAGGCTGTGGATTTTTTGACCCTGACCATTGGCAGAAAGCCAGGCCATCCTATGGACTACAGCCTTTTAAAATTTATTTTTATTTTTTAAATAAACGTTTCACACGTGAGAGCCTATAAATACCCGAGCAATTTACTGCAGATTTACTACTCTTCATTTTTCTGATCTCACAGCACTGGTGCTCCAAGTTCAGCCCCAACCCAAATTAATACACAGCAGTAGCTTTGCACGTCAATTAGAGGGAGAAGGTTATTTTCTGGCCCGACCTCTGAGATCAAGTGCTAATGTGCTACAGAAAAAAAGCAGTGATTTATCATCCAAACACCAGCAAGGACCACTTTTTCCTACCAGAAGGGCTTGCAATAACTTACTCGACACCATCAGTCATGTCTTGGCCATCCTCTCGGGTGCAATCATGGTGTTAGGTCCAAGTGCTGCAGGGCCAGGAGTATCCAGCCCCAGACACTGATTAAACACAAGAAATTATTATTCATTTTATGCTAGTAGCTTGGTAGCTGGGTCATGGAGCAAGACCCAGAGGTGGGGAACTGAAGACCTCGTGCTCGGAGACTTTGCGGTTTGAGGATGTGCTGTGTTTTGATGGTGGGGCCATAAACACTCCTCCCTATGGAGGGGCTGCTGGAAAGGGCAGCAGTACAGGAAGGAGAAGTGAACTGGCAATGAATTATGTCTGGAAGCAGTCAAAAAGCGACATTTTTAAGCCTTGCGTCATGTGTGTTGGAAATCACATTTCCTGCACAGGCCGAGTGGGGAAGCAGCATCAAATGATCCCTGGGGCCAAAGAGATGAAGCTGTGTCCCCAAAGAACCATCTAACCATGGGGGACACAGGAAGGGAAGGGGGCATCCATGGCTGCCATCTCCTCCTTTTCTTCCTGCTCTCCTCCTCTTCCTCCCTACACCCCAAACCCCACACTCCTGTGTTATTGCAGCCTCTTGTCTGCTTGGTGAGCCCATGCATGGTCAGGACAGGCAGCAGCTATCACACACAGCAAGAGATGCTGTCGTCAGCATCTTCTGAGACACAAAGCAATCCCTGCCCTGGTCCCCAGGGAGCAATAGCAGCAGGCATGGGGGATTTGTCCCTGCCTTCACGGATCAGGAGCTGACTTGCTGACAAGCTGTGGCTGAGCTCAGTAGAAGCCAGGACAAGCACAGCTGGGCTAGTGTCCCATAGCTGCAAGGAAGATTTTCCAAAAGACCTGCTGAAGCCCAGCACAGCTCAGGGTACTCTTTGAAAGGGAATATTTGAGGGCAGAAAGGAAAGGGAAAAAGAAAAATCTTAATTTTCCCCCATAAGGACCTTTGCTTTCCTGCCCTTTCCCTCCTTTCTTCCTCCTTTCCTAGAGGGAAGCTTTTAGGCTGGGAAGAGATCAAGAGCTAGAAAAAATCGAACCCACACACCCCACAAAACACGGAACCCAGCACGGAGAACTGATGGCATCCTGTCCCTGTGGGTAACGTGAGCAGGGAAGGATGCCAAGAGCCCGGGAAATATTTCCAAATACCTGTCACATAGTGTGATCTGTGCCTCCACAAACCAAAACAAATCTGCTCCTCAGAGATGCTCCTGGGAAAACAGTGGTGGGAGATGGTTTACGGGGGAGGAAGGACCTCTCTGGACAGGGTGGTCCCTCCCGCTGCTGCAGCTGGGGAAAGACAGCACATGCCCCTTTGCTTTCGGGAGCAACGCATCGTCCCAGGTGCCCTTCAGGGTGGCTCAGAGCCTTGTTTGCCCTTTTTTTCCCCAATTGCATATTCATCTGATTAGTTTGTAAATCCCCGGAGCCTCATTTGTCCAATTAGTGCTTTCTGAGTCTCTTGCTACCAGCAAATAATAGGCTCTTCCACGCGCTATTGCATTACCCAAAGGAAAATTACTCGGCAGATAAGAACCCGGGCATCTTAGTGCCACGAGGAATCAAAGGGAGGAGATACAGGTCCTGCACCTTAACTGGCCCTGACATAAGCCCTGCATGGACAGGAGGGCTCAGCCTCAGCCCTTGCAGGGATGTGAGGTCATTTCAGTGGTGTTTTGGTGTTCTGGGACCTGGGATTTGAGAAAAAAAAGCTTGCCAGGTCCATTCGTGCCCACCAGCTTTGTGAGCAAAGAGCTTCAGCGTCACGCCTCTTAGGCTGCAGCATCCCAGGGCTCCTTAAGGGCATTTCTTGCTTTGCTCCCCATTGCAGCTTGCTGGTGGTGAAAATTAATCCTGGAGCCTCCCCCTCCAGCCAGACCTTTTGCAGAAGAATAAATCACTTGAGCGGGTTAAAAGAGATTCCCAAGCGTTTGAAGAATGAGAACACATTTTTAGGGGAAATAAATTCAATTTTAAAAAGTTCTCTTCCCTACCCCCACCTCTTCCTTCTACTGGTGCAGTTAATAACTCAGTGAGAGGGCTGTTAACACCACCAACACCCAGTCCTCTCCAGCCTACCCAACAGGCGAGGGCTCCCAGTCCACCAAGCGTAATGTTAGCATGAGACTGGTAAAAATGGAATTAAACCTTAACAGACTCTTAACTTAACTGTCTCACCTTGAGCAGATCCTCCCACTTCATTTACCTGAATCTCTCCAAAATCAGTGTGGGTATTTCTGGGCGCCCCTCGAGGCAGAACCAAACGTACCGACATCACTGTTGGAAACTCTAGTGGGAATTCAGTAGCAGACCTTGACAATGTGGGGCTGGGGTACCTAATGTGGCAGGGGGACACCTTGCTGGAGACTCAACACTTGGTTTATTAGAGGGGGGTGGGAAAGGGGGGGGCAAAAATGCAGCCTCCAGGTGCAAGATCACGGAATTGGGGAATTGTCAGAGTTGGAAGGGACCTCTAGAGCTCACCCAGTTCCACTCCCCTGCTAAAGCAGGGTTGTCCAGAGCACATCCCTCAGGGCTGCATCCAGGAGGGGCTTGAAGGTAGGGGACTCCACACCCTCCCTGGGCAACCTCTGCCAGGGCTCTGCCACCCTCACCCTAAAGAAATTTCTCCTTATATTTGAATGGAACGTCCTGTGTTCCGTCTTGTGCCAATTGCCCCTCGTGCTGTCACTGGAACCACTGAGAAGAGTCCGGCTCCATCCTCCTTCAACCCACCCTTTAGGTACTTGTAAATATAGCTAAGGTCTCCCCTCAGCCTTCCCTTCCCCAGGCTGAAGAGTCCCAGGTCTCTCAAGCCTTTCCTCATCAGGGAGATGCTCCAATCCCTCCATCATCTTTGTTGCCCTACACTGGACTCTCTCCAGTAGTTCCTTGTCTCTCTTGAACTGGGAAGCCCAGGACTGGATGCAGTATTCCAGTTGTGGCCTCACCAGGGCAGAGCAGATGGGGAGGGATATAACTAATGAAAACACCCGTGCTGGGCTGTGGCTGGACCACAGAGCTCAGGTTTTCTTTCCTCCAGCCTGACATTTCAGCTAGACATATATATTCCTTGACAGAGGTTTGTGAGCAATTTGACCTGTGCTAATTCTTCACCTCCAGCTGGGAGAGCGCCGCACACCAGAAATCAATCTGCCTTGCCTCCACTGCTTGTCCGCAGTTCCTTAGGAAGAGGCGAGCATGTCCTTCTCTGATTTATCATGCAACTTTAATAAGTGCATTTTATAGGTTTAGGTCATATCCTTTCACGAGTCTCATTATTTTAGAACAGGTTTATAGCAACAAAAATGGGCTGTAAAACTGTCTTTCTCCAGTGGAGTCAACTGGCCCTTCGGTTTAAGCCCCCCTTGTGACTTGGAAAGAAGGAATTCTGTTTCTCAGAGTTGAATAAAATGCCGAGATGACAATGGCAGTGCCTAAAGAGGTGTTTAAAGTAATTGTGGCTGCAGTTGGAGTCTGTTGAGTGTGGCTGTAACATTGCTCGCTCCCCCAGGAGGGAGTTGGATGCTTCGCCCTTTTACAGCGTGCCAAATCCTGCCCCTGGAGAAGGCTTTATGTCTGCAGGTCTGGCTCTATTTTGGCTTTACAGAGGGGTAATAGAGAGCAGAATTAGGCTCAGATCTGCTGGAAGGCTGTCCATCCACAGATCAAGTGAATTCACGGCAGGAGACCACAGGGCGAGATGGGGACAACCCTATTCTCTGGCTTTTGAAACCGTATCTCCAGTTCCACAGACAGAGAAGAAATGGCTCTAAATTTAAAAAGACATCCCAAATTAGCAAACCTGAACCCAGCCAGACTGAAGGATTAAATAAAGGCTGACAGTGTCTGTTAACCCACCCAGAGCAAGGTAAATATTTGCATGCTGGGTCTATTTTGCTCTTCCAGTGCACATTCCCCCCGTCAGCAGAAAAGCCAGGAGATTTCTCCCCTCAGACATGCTCAGATCCACAAGGACTTCACGTGGATCCTGTCCCTCTCTTTTCTTTGCCTCACTCCAGAAAGAAATGGAGACCTACCTCCAAAGGACAGGTTTCCTCCATTTTCTGCACCCAAGCTGAGGCGGGGTACAGGGATCAACAAGGACAGAAGGAGCTATGTGACACCCGTGTCAGCACAGATAATGGGGCCAGCGAGCTGTGGGCTGAGCCCTCCTCAACCACCCACGGATCTCTTCCAGCCAGGAAGTATTTGGTGTTCTCCATCTCTCTCATTCAAAGATCCCTTTGCAAGTGGGAGATGAAACCCACAGGAAGGTGTATTTGCTCCATCATGTTTTAAGGGTCACATTCTCCCTCTTCCTTTACAAGCATGAAGCTGGAAATCTGCATTTCTACTCATCCATCACCCAAAACTCTTCATCAAGTGGATAAGGACATGAACTCCCCTTTAATGAAAAAGCAGCTGAGCTTATAATAGACCTAGCTTTTACTCAGCTCCATCATGACCTACCTCACCAGTCCCAGGCTGTACCTACCCCAGAGAGGCTGCAGATGTTGTCTTCACTCCTGGTTGATCTTCCTCCATCTTCTGCAAGGGGAACTGTAGAGCAGAGGTTGGAAAGGAGTTAAGCAGGGACTTAGGGACTGCATTTGCCCACTGAAGAGGTAGTGGGAGGAGTATCTGCCATTAATGTACTTTTAAAAGCACTAGATGTTTTCACTTGGGATCCTGCTATGTTTGCTGAGAGCACCACCAGGATTGGCAGAGACTGTCCAAGCTGCCACTGAATCCTTGAGGTGAGGGGTGTGTCTCACTTAGGGACACCCTTGCATGACACTGATTGTAGCGAGCCGGAATGATCTCCAGCCAAGGGGAACAGAAATGTACAGCTGGGTCATAGCTGGTCCTGGAGCTGGTTTTGTAGATCCTGGGTGAAATATCACCCCTGATGTGACACAGACAAAGCTATCTAGGGGAGAACTTTGGAGAGTGGGGCTGATGGTTGGACTCAATGATCCCAAGGTTCTCTTCCAACCTGAATGATTCTATCTTTGAGATGGCCCCTCACCTGTATTTAAAGGACGCTGCCTGTGACAACTTTAAGGGTCCTCGCTGCACAACGGGACTCAGACAACCTTTCCCAGGCAGCGAGAAATGCCCCACTATTGCTTTTGCAAAAGGAAAGGAGTTACTCTGCTTTACTGCTATACTCACATAGCAGGGAAAACAGGCAATAAACATCTCCCACATGAACCAATGGGATATACGCACCTCCACCCCCAAATCCTCTCCCTTCAGGAAACAAAGCAAGACATCTGCCTTCGAACTGCACACTCAGCATCGCACAGCAATTACTCCTGATGAGCCTGAAGAGGAGTCGAGTGAGTCACGGCTCTGTCCTGGAGTCGCTTTTGCTCTATTTTGCAAATATTTGCTCTTCAGCAACACCATCGCTATTGTGGCGCCTGCAGACCAGCTCCTTTGTGGAAGGTGCCTCACTGCAGGGAGAGATCTGCTAAACTGAGAGATACAAAAGGCCTCAAGAGGTTAGACCACGTGTACAGACAGTGATCGGGGCAGTGCTGCGCCGACTGCTCGGCGCTTGCACATCACGCTCTGCATCCCAGCACGAAGCAAAGGAAGGTGAGCAGAACTCCAAGGGCTTCTCCCAGCTCAAGCTTTTAATTAGGTGGGTTGAACTCTGTTGTCTCCACAGCCATCGTTGCCATCAGCCATCATTGTCATCCGCCTCTAGTTCAGCAGAAGAGGAGAGGCTTAATCCACCTGAGTTGGATCTAATTGTCAATTGATGTCATCAGCCCGTAATATACTCTAGATGCAGACCCCAAGATGTCAGACACCGGTTTAGGCACCAAAACACCCAGGGAAGTAACCATTCCATTAAATCATGGGCTTCCTGTCTGTGCATAATGGGTGCTTTAGCACCACGGTCTCAATGCTGAGCTTTTGGGAGGATGAGCTGAAGCTGGGATTCACGGCTGGATGGGCTCCTGGCTCCATGGTAAAGGCTACATTTTGGATGCTGCATCTTCATCCTATGTTGTGGCTGCCCCATCCCTGGAAGTATTTCAAGG
This sequence comes from Jacana jacana, assembly GCA_013400555.1. Lineage (NCBI taxonomy): Eukaryota > Metazoa > Chordata > Aves > Charadriiformes > Jacanidae > Jacana > Jacana jacana. The sequence goes on from VZTM01018525.1 coordinate 201,395, forward strand.
ACAGGCTGGATGGGGATTTGAGCAACCCGGTCTGGTGAGAGGTGCCCCTGCCCAGGGCAGGGATGTGGGAACTGGATGATCTTTAAGGTCCCTTCCAACTCTAACCATTCTAGGATTCTATGATGCTGTATTTTCCCTCCACACACAGCTGTATCCCTTCATGCCCAAAAAATAGCAGCTCCCCTTTCCTTCCCAGCTACCTTCAGACCTGCAAAGTGCCCCAAGCAAAAATACAAACCACATGGAGCTGGGCAAGGACCAGCACAAGACCCCACTGCTGCCATCACAGACCCTCTGACAGGGCTGGCCCAGGTCCACTGTGCATTGGCACATTCCCCATTCCATGGCAAATTGCTTTTGGGGATAAAAAAAATCCCAAAATAATCACCCAGTTTGTGCTAAGAACAGAGAGAGCCTGTTCCTAACACCACATTGAAATGCTTAGCTTAGTGTTGTAACAGGCTTTTCAAACATTTCTGGCTCCGGTATAATATTTTAATAACGCTGATAATATTTATCATGTGGTTAGGGATGTTTGGGCTAGAACATGCTGTTAACTCCAGCTGGCAGAAACCCCCAGGAGCCAAATAACTCCTCTCTCTCCATTGCGAGCTGCCATCCCTCGCTCGCACGCTGCCCGGACCGTTCCCGGTGATGGGAAGCAGCACTAAAGCCTTTTGGGAAAAGCCTTTTTAATGGCCTAAATGACTTGGGCACATAATGCCACACAAAGCCAAGGGGGCTTAAAGCCAGGTGTTTTGAAGCAATCCCAGCCCATGCTGAAGCAAACAGGTTCCCATGTGGGTTTCCCATGTGGGATCTGGTGTAGGGGAGAACTTTGTAGAGTGGGGCTGATGGTTAGACTCAATGATCCCAAGAGTCTCTTCCAACCTGAATGATTCTATGATTCCATACAAGCCCAGAGCCCTGGGGAATTATCCATTAGGAAGAGATGCTTCCAGGGCATCACCCAGAGCAACGGGATGGAGAGGAGGTCCTGGGTTCAGAGAAGCCATCATGGCCACTGGATGCCACCACCCTGCTCACCGAGAGCCGGGGGTGCTCCTGCTCTGGAGGCTGCAGTGATTTCCCAGACCTCTTATCCTGCCAGGACCTTGTCCCCCCAGAAAGCCTTCTATTAATCAATTCTTTATTAAGACAACTACTTCTGCTCCCTAGGAGACACCACTCCAAGGGTAGAGGTGCTTGTTGGAACGCATGGCCCGCCTGTGGGAAGCAGGGGTTTAGGTAAACAGGATATTATTCCCTGCAGGGAGCACTTGCACCTCCACCCCCCAGCAGGCAGGAAAGAGGTGAATTCCGGGAGCTTGAGTATTTTCCACTCACTGATAGAAAGAATGGCCAGAGCCCCCGACCATTCTTTTCCTGTTATGTCAGCAAAGTTTTAGGTGGGTTTCTTTGTTGTGGTGGTGTTTTTTTTTTTCTTTTTCCATTTCTCTTGGACATTCCGTATTTATTTTGTTGATCTAGTCTGACATCTGAGCTTGCCATACCTATTTGATGATCAGAGGGATGGGGGGGTTCAGCCTGGAGAAGAGATTGCTCCAGGGAGACCTTCAAGGCCTTTCCAGTCCCTAAAGGGGCTCCAGGAAAGCTGGGGAAGGACTCTTGATCAGAAAATGATGAAGGGTGACAGTTTTAAACTGAAATGGGGTAGATTTAAATGAGATATTAGGAAGAAAATATTAACTATGAGGGTGGTGAGACACTGGCCCAGAGAAGCTGTGGAAGACCCATCCCTGGGATTGTTCAAGGCCAGACTGGATGGGGCTTTGAGCAACCTGGTCTGGTGGGAGGTGTCCCTGCCCAGAGCAGGGGGGTTGGAACTAGATGATCTTTAAGGTCCCTTCCAACTCAAACCATTCTATGATTCTGTCAGTCCGGGATGATTTTTACACTGCTTGAAAAGTGCTCACTGGATAAAAAGGACTCCCAGCAAAGACCTCAGCTCCACGTGGCAGAAGAAATAACGCCAAATAGGAAACTGTAAGCTGAAATCCCAGGTCGCGTAAACAACAATGCATATATCCTCCTTGTTTTCTACACCATTAGGTAGGGGTTTACTCACAGGCCATAAGCAGCCTGAGGTAGCTCCGTGCAAATCCATTCACTGGTTACCTTCACCCGTATTTTTAATTTGTAATTTCTAACTGCTGTCAGGGCCCAGCACCTAAGCAGAAAACTTCATCATCCCTGAATGTGTTTAATTCCTGACTGTGTTTCAGAGTAGATTAGATGTGGTGTTGAGGGATCTGGTGTAGGGGAGAACTTTGCAGAGTGGGGCTGATGGTTGGACTCGATGATCCCAAGGGTCTCTTTCAACCTGAATGATTCTATGAGTCTGAGTCAGCCCAGAGCATCACCCAGGCTCCCGCTGGCACCATCCCACCCACACCATCACCAGCTCCTGCAGGCAATCAGGGATGGTAGTGCCACTCCTGATCCTCATGGAGTTGCAAGAAATAAGCCAAGGGGAAATGTCACATCTATGATCAGGTCTCCTGCAAGGTGCTGCAGAGCTTTAACCATATCACACTACTCAGGAGACCACGCATGGTATAATTAAGCTGTAAAGCAATCAGGAGAATTTGCTTATTAGGAGATGATGACACTCCCAGGATGTCCGTGGTCATTGGCCTACCCAGGAGGACCCAAATCCCTCAGGAAGGAGATTAGCAGCTGATAAAGAGTCAGGCTGTGACCTTTTTGCATGGTAACTGAGCCAGGAGGGGGCGGAGAGGGGAATTCGGGGCTGACGGCAGAAGGATGAGATGTTTGCTGTCACGTTTAGCCATGTGTGTGACACACTTGAAACACCTCCTGGAGCAGCACACAGTGAGCCTGGCTTAAGCCACAGCCTTTTTCTTTTCTTTTTATTTTTATTTTTTTGCTAGAAAAGCAGGAACATTCCACAATGGATTATAGGACTTTAACAAGCACTCACCCTACAGAGTCTAAGGAGGGAACAATTTCAGCAGGAAGGAGAGGGACAGGAGGTTGAGTACCAGGAGTTAGAGCCTCACCTGGTGTAAAATTGGCTTTGGTGGAGCTGAGCTGATTTACCACAACTGAAAATCTGAGCTGAGGTGGGAAGGAGCAGCCAGTGGAGATGAATGGAACAATTTCTCTGCTAGACAGTGGTACAGCTTTGAAGCAAAGGCCCATGGGGGCCTCTCCTTCCCTGGGGGCCTCTCCTTCCCTGGGGGCCTTCAGGCCTTGGCTAGACAAGAGAAACCAGCAAACTCCCATTTTGAGGAGCAGGTTGCATTGAAATCCCCTAGATGTTCCTCCCCACCAGCACTGGTGTGATCCATCATTGAGTGTGCGTGGTTCACTCTTGAAGGAGCAAACACAATGCGGTGTGACTCCTTTCCTGTTAGCATGTCTCCAGCCATCCCACAGTTCCAACCCAGCGTGGTGACACATCTCTGTTACACATGCAAAATTCCTTACTGAAAATGGTCTGCCCACATATCCAGACCAATAACCCATCCAGGGTCTACTTTTTGCCAAGTTCAACCATGTCAACTGTCCCCTTGTCATGGCAGGGACTCCAGGGGACCTTCAGCAAGCCCTGGTCTGACCACCATCTCTTGAATCTGCTGTGACACACATTATTAATGATAATTAACCTGACAACAAGCAGACGGGTGGTGCCAAGAGCACTGAGGGGCTTTCACCACTCTTCCAGCAGTGCAAGGAGCAGGGCTGGGGTCCCATGGGCTGGGCACTGAAAAGCCTGGGCACAGATAGGGTTTGCAGGCACTTGGCATCTGCAACTGGGGAACGGCTTCCAAAAAGCTCATGGCTGAGGGGACCTGCTCTGGCTGTGCTGGCCACCATGCAAGCAGCACTCCCACCCTCTGGGTTGAGCTTTTTTGGAAGGCGCAGCTCCCCAGCCAGCGCCTGAGGCTGCAATATCCGAAGGAATCTGGAGCAGCATTGAATTGCACTGGGATCTGAGCTCCCCTCCACCATCCCTCAGGTCTCTTTCCAAACCCTCAACCAGCAGAAGCAAACACAGCCCTGGGTGAGCAGCATTTCTTTGTCACCTCTGATATGTCAGTGCTGGCCCTCCAGTTCCACGCACCCTCAAATGCTCTGCTCCCAAGGCAGCCAGCTCCATCAGGACCCCACAGGTCCATGTATCAACCGACCTGCTGCTGCTAATTACCATTGATATTAGTGCTGTCAAGAGCTCCTAAGCCTGTAATTAGGAAGGAGAAAGAGGAGATGGATAGGTGGCAGGGGGAAGACTGGAAAGCATAAGGCACTGCAGGTCAGCGGGCAGGCTGGAGAACATGTGCAACAAGAGACCTCCGTGGGCATCGTTAATCTGGAGCCTTTAATTGGGAGTTTGGAAGAAGCCTTTTCCATCTGTCTTCAAAGAGGGAGGGCCAAGAGCTGCCCTAAGGAAGCTGGAGCGGGATAACTACCGGTCCCTGAGATGCTGGCATCAGCTCTCTCCCAATGATTTCCATCTTCCCTCACTGTGAGCAGCCTCCTGGATGAGGGACACACGTCACAACATGTCCCTGGCCCCTTCCCTCTCCTGTGCTTGCTCAGCCCAGCAGCCCCAGGGGAGGATGAATTTCCATTACAGCTTTCAAGTCTTGCTGCTGGTTATTGCTTACCGCTATATCAGCCATCAAAGTTCCCATGAAAACAGTGAATAGGACACAAATTGCAAATTAGGCTTTAATTAGAAGCTGGCACCTGCTTTCTGACCAAGAAATACAATGAAGACGTCTATATGTTGCTATGGCAGTCCAGAAACATAGATTTCTGTTTCAGGACCCTTTGAAGACAAATTTACTCAGCACTATAAACTTGTATGCCAAAGTGATTAACACTTTAATGCTAATATCAAGCTGGACCAGTTACACACATTTTATTCATTAGAAGGCATCATTTTTCAACTGTGTCTTATCAGTATGCAAATGAGATTTTGACTCGGTCGTTGTCTGCTCCCAAAAGCACAGCCAAAGTGAATTCAATTAATGCGATTTACATCCCAATGTGACACGGGAGGCTGTGCAGGGCTTGATAAGGCAGCCAGATGGGAGCTGGGCTCCCAGCATCACCCCCCACCTCCTCCCAGCTCCCCGTCTTCCCTGGGCATCCCCACAACAAAGACCCCCAAACCCAAACCTGATTGCCCCCCCTCACCCAGCCCTTGATGCTCTTACCAGCGTGGGACATCCCGTCTCCTGCCACCGCCCCGCTGCTGCAGCCATGGAGATGGCAGCGAAGCCACCAGCACAGAGTCACACTGGGGTAAATGAGGACAAACTCCAGCTTTTCTTTACAGTTGGACTCAATGATTTTTAAAGGTCTTTTCCAACCTAAACGGTTCCCTGATTCTTCTCAGCTCAGGCAAGCCCTGCAGATGTGCCAAACAGCTGGCTAAGTGGCTTCCACTGTAAGGACAGATTCCCAGGAGACCCTGGCTCCCCCTATAAAAGTCCCTCCAGCTTTTTCCTGATTTGGGCCAAAATCCTGATCCCACTTACACCAGGGCCAGACTGGAGGAAGCCTGCTGCTCTCTGCACTGTGTTGGGTACCAGCCACACATTTTGGTGGGGTGTTGTAAACAGGCTCAGCTGGGCCAAGGGGAATAAGGACGCTTATTCTCCCCCACACAGACACCATACAGCATCTCTGCACATGGTTATTTTAGCCAGAAACCTGATTTTTGCTTCCTAGCTCAGGGTTTTTCTACAGGGCCCACAGCTCTTGACACAAGAGCTGGCTCAGAAGCAGGGAAAGCCCAGGTAATACCCTCCTGGGAATGGTCCCATGGACATTTTGCCAGTGCCTGCTCAAAACAGGATGCAGTTGGGTCTAAGGGTCATCCCAAAACCCCTGAAAACAAGGCTCGGTGCCTGCTTTTAATGCAAAAAGCAGCAACTCACTCAAAAGAGCCTGTATCTATTTGATATTCATGATGTATGCAAGAACATGTGTCCAAGAGCCTGAGAGGGGATAAAACAAATCTTTAAAAAAGACCCTTTTCCTAAAGTGCCCGAGCTTTACCTAACAATTAAATAGGTGTTTCTGCACCTGGTTGTGCCAGGACACTGCCCAGACGTTGCGTAGAGGCACCTCCTTGGCTGGAGGTTTGGGTGAGAGGCTGAAAGCCATCATCACATTAGTCACCAGGCCAATTTGTGCACCCTGTAATAAATTTCCTCCTGAAGGAATGAGCCCTTCCTTATGTTTCCCAAGCTGGCAGTACTTAGTGCTTTGTTTGTGCAATGCTGCTTAGGGCCAGGTCAATCCCTGATGTCTCTCCAGGCCCCCACCCTGATCTGTGCTTTGCCCACCTGAAGATGCTCATGTTTGAGCACAAGGTGGGGTCCCCCCCGTGTAAATGCAACCCGTGGCTCTGAGCAGGCACCCATCCCGAGCCAGCAGCTCCAGCGTGGCTGGGAAACACAGCAGTCAAGCCTAGCCCACACGTCCATAACAGGTAATTAATCCAGGGACCGTGCAGCCCGGCTGCTGGGGAAAACACAATGCCTCGCTGCTCGGGAAGACCCAGGAGAGCAAAGTGGTACTTGGCAGATGCTGTAACCAAGAGCTGGCCACCCTCCAGTTGCAGGTCTGAGGGGAGCTGTATTTGTCCCCAGTGTGTCCCCCTTACCCGCTGAGCTCCCTTCCTGTCACTCCTGCCTCTCCTCTCCCCTTTCCGAAACAAATCTCTTCTTTTGTGGTTGCACAGCTCATTTTCATTATTCCACAGCGCAAGGTGGGAAAGCTTCTCCAGGTGTTTTCCTGTCCTACCAGCTCCCCTTCAGCTCCACCCCACCCCGAGCACAGATGCTCATCCACAGTTATCTCTGGCCCATCCCCACCTCTCAGACCCCTATCATCCCCCCATCCCCACCACCCCTGAGTCCCACCACCTCCACCACAGTGATATCCCCACTGGCAGGGATCCACCCCAGCTTGGTTTGATCTCCTGGCATGGATTTTTCGGGGGGCAGATCCATTGGGTTGATCTGCCAGGTGAGGAGCTACCATTAATTCATGGCATGCCCCTCTGCAGCCAGCCAGCACTTTGTTATCTTACCCAAGAGCAAGGTTAACCTTTTTCCACCCCTTACAACCACCCCCCCCCCCCCCAAAAACAAAC
>VZTM01018525.1:218974-255990 GCA_013400555.1 Jacana jacana
CCCCTCAGTCTCCTCTTCTCCAAGCTCAAGAGACCCAGCTCCCTCAGTCTTTCCTCCTATGGGAGATGCTCCAGTCCCTTCATCATCTTGGTAGCCCTGCCTTGGGCTCTCTCCAGCAGTTCCCTGTCCTTCTGGAACTGAGGGGCCCAGAACTGGACACAACATCCCAGATGGGGTCTCACCAGGGCAGGGGAGAACCTCTCTCAACCTACTAATCACCCCCCTTCTAATACACCCCAGGATGCCGTTGGCCTTCTTAGCCATGGGGGCACAGTGCTGGTGCATGGTCATCCTGCTGCTCACCAGGACCCCCCAGGTCCCTCCACTGGAGGAAGGTTTCTTTTCACGGTGGCAGCACCTGCCAGCCCGGCCCCAGCGATTTTTAACGCCCCATCAAAACGTGCCATTCCTGAAAGGACATGTGGCAGGCACAGAAATTGCAAATGAGGTTGTCACCACCTGCTCCCGCAAAATGCAAATTATATATTAATGCGGGACAAAGGGGCACCTCCACCACAGCAGGAGCCCATGGGCTGAACCAGTGCGGCACCAGTGCTCCCACAGGCCCAGGTTGGCTGAGGGAACAGCACTGCAGCCAGACACATTTGGGACCTTCCATGGGATGCATTTACCTGTCCCCTTGCCTGGCCAAGATATTTATAGAATCGTAGAATTGTCTAGACTGGAAGGGACCTGTCGTACCATCAAGTCCAACCCTAATGTTTATATGTCAATGAAATTGCTCTTCTTGATGTCGGAGCAGCCGGCGTAGCTATCCCAGGGATGGCTCTTCCAGGCACTGAGTGGCACAGTCAGCACCCAACTGTGCTCCACCAACCCCTACAACATTAGGATGTATTTTAAACCCCTCGTTTATGACTGCTGCAGTCAAGGAAATCTGGCAGAGGCTTGGCTATTTCCAGGGAAGGAAAGAAAGTCCCTGGCACTACGTGGGCACTCTAGTAGAAATCACCTCTGAGAAAGGCTTGGCCTCCTCTCCTGCAAACCATCCATCCCTCAGCACGTGGGGCCACTGCCCAAATTTTTTAGGCTGGCTGAAGTCCACCACTAACTTCTCTCATCCGCCTCCACAAAGAGGAGAAAGAGCCAACGGCGACCTGCATCCCCGGGACCAGGCCGGTCACGTGCAGGGCAGAAAAATGCAAAGCACAGTAATTATCTGTGGCAGAGCCCTGTTAATGATTAAGTTTGGGAGACGCTAACAATCAAGCCTATTGAAAAGACTACAAGGGTTTCAAAGTGTTTCCTCCGAACCATGTGACGGCAAATTGTTCGGAGTAGACAGCTCTTAATTCAAATGCTCGTTGTCATGGGGACGGGATAACACCCCTCCTATTCAAGGATGCCACACAAGAAGCCTACTATTTGCTACAATAGGCTTTTTAGTTCAAGCTACACTTTATAAATACCCCCACCCCCCCACCCCCCCCTGAAAACAGAAAAGAAATGGAGAGATTAATATCGGTGCTGACCTTCAGTAGCACAACCAAGCCCAAGGGCCAGCGGGTACTGGGGCAGGAGAGGAGCTGTGAGTGCATGGATGGATGGATGGACAGATGTGGGAAGCGGGGTCGCTGTGGTGGCCCTTGCTCTCATTGCCTTGAAAGGGTTCAGCCACACGCATGTGGGTGGAGAGTTTCTTTTTAATCCCAAAATATCACTGGCGAGGTCACATCCTCCTTGCGCTGGAGCCAAAAAGCAGCCTGGATGCTGCCCAGTAGATGCTGGCTCCTACAAGACCTTCATGAGGGCAGGAGCCCAACCCCAGCAGGGAAACTCAGCTGTCACCGAGGACCCTGAATCTGGAGCAAATCCCATGAGGATGTTCATACCAGCACAGCCTGTTTCAGCCATCAAAATGGTGTGGTCTCCTGCTGATAAAACCTCTGCTCTCAGTACTGTTATGGATGGGAGCAGAGGCCTGGAGGTGGAAAAAAGGCAGCTCCAACTTGCAATGGGAGGAGGAGATGGATTGAATGTCCCCAGCGTCAACTACTTGGATGCACCAAAGCAGGCACCCATTCCAGACATCGCCCCAGCCTCTCCATGGGCACATCATCTGTCTTGGCTCTCTGTGCAAGCCACGCAGCAGCAGGACCAAGACCCCCTACACCCACCATCTGCTGATTGCCCTTAATCCCACCTCACCCCATCCCCTGGTCCCACAGAACAGCCAGTGACTCATCAGCTCCTGCTGCACCCACCACGCATGGAGCCACAGGAGGCCCCAGCAGCATCCATGGCAGGAAGAGACACCCACTATCACCTGAAACAAGGGCCATGGCAATAAAGGTGAGAGGCACCAGCTCACATCTTGAAGAAGTTTAGGCTTAAATTGAATGAGAGAAGCCACTGCTGACAGTAGAAATATTCTCTTCATAGGGAGCTGGGGTTGTGCTAAAGAAGATCTTGGGGAAATAAAAAAAACCCAACAGCCAAGAGCAGCTCTTACAGCATTCTGAGCAGTATCCTGGGCTTGCTGGAGCTGTGTGAGACGTTTCTATCAAGCCATTTTGTAGCCTTAGCTCCCTCATCATAACCTGCTGTGCCCTTCTGCCTGTCCCTTCTCTCCTATACGGATGATGCCTCTGCTCTGGGTCAAAGCCAGGCACCAACCACAAGGTGCTACCAAATTCCAGGACAGGGCCAAGGACAACCACTACCAGCTGACATTTGAAGGAAAGGCAACGTTCCTCCTCGTTGCTTCCACACATGGGCTGACAGAGACACACCTTATTCCCCTTCCCTGAGTCTAAACCAGACTATTGCACCACCTGAACCTGCCACCAGCCTCCCCTTCTAGTCCCTACCCTCTTCCTTGCTCCCACAACCTCCGAAGGACTTCTCTCCCCAAAAGCCTTGCGTGACAATCACTTGTGCTGAGGACATGAAGATCCATGAAGGAACTGGCTCAGCTTCTTCTAAAGCCAAGCATCGTCAGACCAGTTGCATCACCCATCTCGCTGTATCTCTCACCCCTTTGGAGGGCTCTCAAATAGTTTACAAAAAGCCAACTTCATCCAACACTCATAATTGCTTGGACAACCGATTGAAGCAGCACAGGTGAGCCCCAAGGAGATGGTACATCTGATTTCTCGGAGCCTCAAACTCCTTAGGACCCAGAGCTGTGCCTGAACCCAGCTCCCAGCAGGGAAAAGAGCAGCACTCACTCGCACGAATCAAACCCTGCCACGGGGAAACAGCAAAGCTGAAGCCTTCAGGCAGGTTCTGCTCGTTTGCTCAGAGCTGCTGAATTTAGGGCTGGGGGGGAGAAAAAAAAATCAAAAATAAATAAAAAAAAAATCAGCTGTGGCATCAGCAGCTGCTGCACGAGGCGTTCGCTCGCCTTCTGCTCACAGGGGCCGGGGAAACATTTGTACTAAATAAGAAATCAGTTCCCAGGAGCTGCTAAAACACGCTAGGAATTTCTGGAACAAATCTTGCCGGCTTTAAGAGCTTTGTTCACTTTGGGGGTTGCAAAGGCAGGACCGGTGGTTGTACAGGACACAGTGACAGATCCCTACAAACACACGTGCTTAAGTGTGTCTCCTCGGCTTGGGACACCAGAGTTAGGCGGGCTCCAGGAGGGACTGGATAAAGCTCGTGGATGGTTACTTAATACATGGAAACCCCACGTGGCTGAGGACATCCCATGCTGCAGATGGCCACAGCTGGGAGAGCACTGCGACATCCTTACCTAGTCCCTGGGCTCTGCCCTGCATTGGGGCAAAGGATTTAGAGGGGTTTGGTTCTTGCCCTGCCTGAAAAGCCCTTTTTTCCCCCTCCTTAGGTGAAGCACAAAACCACAAATCTCCCTGGGGATGGGAGGTGCGAAGGCTGAAGGCATCTCTGAAAGCAACCAGGGCTTCACCCCGTGGGAGACCACAGGCTACGACAGCTTTATTGTTTCCCCTGATGAGGAAGGAGGAAAAACCACCACCTTCTTGCGTGGGAGCAGTGCTGAAGGGGGGAGAAGGGACCTGCCAGACAGATGACTCATTTCCATCGCCACCTCCTCCTCCAGTGCTAAGCGTCCTCAGAAAAGGAGAACAGGAGGCAATCCTTCCCCTTCAGGCTCCCACTATGCAGCCAAAACCCCATCCCTGCGGGCACGAAGCACACGTGCTGCTCCCCAGACTGAGCAGCGAGGGGGCAAAAGCTCTCAGAGCATCACCCCCACACACACCCCACCATCACCCTCAGGTCTAGGCTTGGACCATCTCAGCGACCACGTAGCCAACGCTGTGAACTTGATTTCCTCCCCAGCAGCACCCCAAACCACGAGGACGGGGGGGGACACACAACAAAACCCTGCTCATTAGCAGCACCATGCCCCAGCCCCCCAAAACGAGCTCAGTAGAGATGCATGCTGTAGGTGCCCCCCAGAAGAGGCTCTGTGCCGTGACGCATCTCCATCTGCTGTAGGTGAGCTGATGACAGGGAAAATCTCTGTCCTTGTTACCCAAATGCCTGGGAAAAGGAAGAGGGAGGGTCACACTTGCCTCATCTTCCAGCTCCAAGGCACCGAGGGCAGACCTGACCACACAGGCAGAAGGCTCCTGCAAAGCCAAGGCTGCCTTCACCACTTGGCTCCTGCATCTGGTAACCAAGCAACTTAAAGCCAGGTAGGAAGAGAGGCAAATCATCCCTCCCCACCTAGAACTGGCAGGACAAACGCCACCAGCCCTGCCATCGCTTTGAGCAACATGTAAATACTTCAGATGCACTATGGTTAATTAAGATGCTCTTTGCTAAGTGTCTATGCTGCAGCTCTGGGAGACAGAGGTAGGAAATGGGGCAATTGAGGTGCAACGTTTTTATTCGACCACAGAATCACAGAATCTCAGGAATTGGAAGGGACTTTGAAAGATCATCCAGTCCAATCCCCCTGCCAGAGCAGGAACACCCAGAGCAGGTCACACAGGAACGCCTCCAGGCGGGTTTGGAATGTCTCCAGAGAAGGAGACTCCACAACCTCCCTGGGCAGCCCCTGCCAGGGTTCCCTCACCCTCACCCTGAAGAAATTTTTCCTCATATTGAAGTGGAACCTCCTGTGTTCCAGCTTGCACCCATTGACCCTTGTCCTATCACTAGATGTCACTGAGAAGAGCCTGGCTCCATCCTCCTGACACTCACCCTTTACAGATTTATAAACGTTAATAAGGTCACCCCTCAGTCTCTTCTTCTCCAAGCTCAAGAGACCCAGCTCCCTCAGCCTTTCCTCCTATGGGAGATGCTCCACTCCCTTCATCATCTTGGCAGCCCTGCCCTGGACTCTCTCCAGCAGTTCCCTGTCCTTCTGGAACTGAGGGGTCCAGAACTGGACACAATATTCCAGATCGGGTCTCACCAGGGCAGAGTAGAGGGGGAGGAGAACCTCTCTCAACCTACTAACCACCCCCCTTCTAATACACCCCAGGATGAGCCATCATGGACAGAAGAACCACACGTACATAGCTGGGAATGGCTTTTTCTGTCAAGTACCAGCCCATTTTAAAATTCTTCCTACCCACAGGATTCCTCATTCTCCCCAGTCATAAAACTGTTAGAGTTAGAAGGGACCTTAAAGATCATCCAGTTCCACCCCCTGCACTGTGCAGAGACACCTCCCACCAGACCAGGTTGCTCAAAGCCCCCTCCAACCTGGCCTTGAACCCCTCCAGGGATGGGGCAGCCTGGGCCAGGGTCTCACCACCCTCACAGCACAGACTTTCTTTCTAGTGTCTCATCTAAGTCCTCTCCCCTCTTTCAGTTTAAAACCATCATCCCTCATCCCAGCAAAAGTCCCTCTCCAGCTCTCCTGCAGCCCCTTCAGGCTGCTCTAAGGTCTCTCCAGAGCCTTCTCCTCTCCAGCCTGAACAACCCCAGCCTGTCCTCATAGCAGAGGTGCTCCAGCCCTTTGATCATCTTTGTGGCCCTCTGCTGGACCCACTCCAACAGGTCCATGTCTTTCCTGCGCTGAGGATTCCATCCAGAGCTGGACACAGCACTCCAGGTGGGGTCTCACCAGAGCAGAACAGAGGGGTAGGGTCACCTCCAGTCAGCAGCAACAAGAAAAGATTCACATAAAAGAAAGCACCTTTTTTTTTGTGGAGAAAAATGATGGAAATGGGGGAAAAAAATAAAGGAGAGGAAAAGACTGAACAGAGTCAGGATGAGCAGTTGGAAGCCTGTGGGGTTGCTGGTCCATGTGAGCTTTTAGTCTGAGGAGTCTTCTCGGTTCCGTGAGGCGCCCATCGCTCTGGTCACAATGTACACAGGGCGCTTTATCATACAGCCTGTGAGCAAACAGCAATGGAATATTTTAATCAGATTTTAACAAAATTAAAGTCCACACAAACCAAGTGGGAGAGCAAGGTAAACACCAGAAAGGAAGGTTTAACCTGCTTTTCCAGCCCACTAAATTCAGGTTTGCTGCATGAACAGGCAGCTCCGGTTGAAGATGGAAAAACGATGTGGCCCCATGTCCTTGTCCTTGCATCCCTCCCACCACCGCCCAATGCTCAGCACTGGGAGGGTTTCTGCCAAAAAGATTCCCCTCCACCAGGAGAGAGCACCATCAGTGAGTTTGCAGATGACACTAAGTGAGGTGAGAGTGTTGATCTGCATGAGGGCAGGGGTGCTCTGCAGAGGGACTTGGATAGATTGGATGCCTGGGCTGGATGGTTAATGGCATGGGCTTCAATGAGGCCAAGTGCCAGGTCCTGCACTTAGGTCACACCAACCCCATGGATGGCTACAGGCTTGGGGCAGTGTGGCTGGAGCTGCCTGGCAGAAAAGGACCTGGGGGTGCTGGGTGACAAGTGGCTGAACATGAGGCAGCAGTGTGCCCAGGTNGAGATGTGGTGTTGAGGGATCTGGTGTAGGGGAGAACTTTGTAGAGTGGGGCTGATGGTTTTACTCAATGATCCCAAGGGTCTCTTCCAACCAAAATGATTCAATGATTCCATGATCACCCCGCAACCCCACAGCCAACCCCTCCCACCACTGAGGATTGCCCCCAACACTGAATCCCCCTTTCTCCCACTATTATTCCATCCTAACGAAGGCGGTTGGCGATGGGGGAAATAGAGGGAAGCGGAGGAGGAGCCTGCCTTTTCCAGAGGGACTGAGGAGCGAAAAGGTTTTTCTATCACTGGGTTATCCCTCATTGAGGCAGTGTACCTCCATCCTCTAAACTTCCAGGATGACAATAATCAGCCCAGCTACTTCTTTATTGCTCTCACCATCTCTCCCCTTTCAGGGAGTACCAGATCTAACGCACCAGCGATGAGTAGGAAAACGGGCTTCGCCAGGCGCACGCTTACAGACCCCGCAAACTTGTGACGGTTGGATTAGCACAGAATACACATGTGACCCTTTAAAAGGGAATATATATTAAAAATACATCAATATATCACTGCTGGGGCACACACAGAGCTTATTAACAGGAGAAACACCACCCCCCTGCCCTCCGCCCCCTGAGCTGGCTTTTGTCAGCAGCAAACAGAGCCAAGGAGAAAAACAGCAGCTCACGTAATTAAGAGTAGCCTCTCGTTAACGCTGGCTGCTGTTACAGCAGCCTCTTGCTGGCCACAGGGCCAGGAGAGCCCAGACAACAGCAAAGGCTGATCCTGAAATGTGGATTTAGGCAGTAAAAGGTGAGCCTGTAATATAGATCTAAAGCAAAAAGCAAGAAAGAAGAACAAAAGTCATCCTTGGGAGTGTTAATTGCCAATTAGGAACGAGCACTCCTTGCCTTACGGGTTAAATATACACAGATATCACAGGATCACAGAATGGTTTGGGTGGCAAGGGACCTTTAAAGCCCATCTAGTCCAACCCCCCTGCCATGAGCAGGGACAACTTCAACTAGAACAGGTTGCTCAGAGCCCCGTCCAACCTGGCTTTGAACCCATCCAGGGATGGGGCAGCCACAGCTTCTCTGGGCAACCTGGGCCAGGCTCTCACCACCCTCAACCTAAAGATATTCTTCCTTATATTGAGTTTAAACCTGTCCTCTTTTAGTTTGAAGCCATTACTCCTTGTCCTCTGGCTCCCCATCCTGATCAAGAGTCCCTCCCCACCTCTCCTGGAGGCCCTTTAGGGACTGGAAAGGGCTCAAAGATCTCCCCGGAGCCTTCTCTTCTCCAGGCTGAACCCCCCCAGCTCTCTCAGCCTGTCCTCACAGCAGAGGGGCTCCAGCCCCCCCAGCATCTCCACAGCCTCCTCTTGGCCCCTTCCACAGGGTTGAGGGGGGTGCCCTGTCCACCTATTTCCTGCACTGAGGGCTCCAGAGTTGCTGTACTCCAGGTGGGGTCTCACAGATGACACATTTGATGTGTATGTGTATCTACATCAGATCAGAGCCCCCGTTGGCACAAGATGTGCTTGTCACAGTCATGGTGGGACCCTCTCCTCATCTCAGTCCTGTAGCACTTGCCCCTTTACCCACCTACAAGGGATGAAATTCCTTCAGCTTCCAAAAGGAGCCGAGACACTGGGTTACACAACCCTGCCAAGAGGGACGTGCCAAAAAAACATCAAACACCACCAGATTTATGATAAAACTCGCCCTAACTGGCAACAACAGGAATCAAAGAGCAAAGAAAACCCAGGGAAGGTTCCGTCTTTCAGCCTGTACAGCCCCTCCAGTGCCTGGCAGCAACACATACATACATATGTTTAATACACCCACGTGCTGCAAAGCTCTTCTCAAGCCACCTCTGCTCAAGCAGGCAGAGAGACAGACCCAGAGCACTCTGCTGCATGGGACGTCGCTTGGGGACACGGTGACAAAAGCCACACACCGTCCCCATTTCCACCCAAAATCAGCCCAAAACCCAACCACCCTCCACAGCCAAGTAGGGGGAAAGACAAGATGGGGTGTGTGCTTGAATAGATATATAAAGAATATACAATAAATCATATACTTGTATCATACACACACATATACACACATTTATAGAAGTTTGCCTTCCCCAGAAGTCACATTTTCAGGCTTTTTTCCTTACAAACACTTATTAAAGAGCTGGGAGCTCTTGCTGCTTTTCCCCATCAGGTATCAAAGGCGCTTTGAGAGGAGGGAGGTATCAGTTTCTCCTCCTTTCAGCTGGGGAAACGTGAAGCTCACGGTTACGAAAGGCTTTGCCGGGCCAGGAACAGGGTCAGACCCTGCTGGTGTGGGGTGGCACAGTCTCCTTAATCCCAGATTATCACTCCATCGCTGGAACAGGCTGGGGATTTAGGAAAAACATCTTAGAAGGGACAACTTAACTGCTGAGGAACCAAAGTCCTGCTGTTCAAAACCAGGGACAAAGGACACAGACCGGGCAACTCACAACGACGACTGATTTAATGCCCGATCTAACCACTGGTTGAAGGCTGGGGGTCCCATCAGACTCACTGAAGATCCAAGGAAAACACCTCAGCGAGGCTGGGAGGGGTTGGGGAAGCAGCACGTGAAATTTCGGCTGCGGTGCTTCCTCGGCCAATTTCCAGCTGCGTCCATGGAATGAATAATTGATGGGCCAGGACCGGTGTTGCTGATACCAACCCGCTCCCTGCTGCTCCTGAAATATTTATTGATTTTAAAGAATTATATCCCAATGCCTGATGCAGCTCGAGTTGTTTTCTACGGGGATGGATTAGGACAAGTTTATTTGCTTAAGCAAGAGATCAGGCCTTCAAGGATGGCCCCAGGCAACATTAACGTACCATAGAAACAGGTCTGGCTCTGAAAATAAGCCTTGAAATGATCTTAGGCTATTTCTTCTCTCTGCTCTTTAAGGCTGGTTAAGGAGGCATTGGGCATTTTACCCAAACAGGTCCTGCAAGAAGATCATGAGAGTAAAGCCCACGAAGCTCCCTAGGCCTCCATCCATCTCATGGCTTTATAGTCCCCACAGTGATATCAATAGGACTCATGGCTGTATGTCACAGAATCACAGAACACCAGGTCAGAAGGGACCTCAGGGATCATCTGGACCAACCTTACTTGGCAAAAGCACAGTCTAGACAAGATGGCCCAGCCCCCTGTCCAGCTGAACGTTAAAAGTGTCCTGTGGTGTATCTGAGGGTGACTTTGGCAATCGAAAGAATTGCTGATGACCAGCCTGGAAAGCAGAAGCCCACCAAGACCTCCCAGCGTATCTGAGCTAGATACCAACTCTAGGTCTCTAGAAATTAATAGGATGAGACCTAATCAAGCCTAAGCTGTTTGATGGGACCACATCCCTTGTCCAGTTGAGCATGGAATGGGGGGTTGCAGCCAGCGCTGCTCACGGGGTTGTGCAATGGTTGCAGTGGGGCTGAGGCTGAAGCTCAGGAATTTGGGGAAGGGGGGGGGACAAAGCTGCAACAAAAGCAAGATGAATTCCCAAGCACCTGGGTTGTGAGCCTGCCCTTCCTGCAGAGGAAGGGTAAACCTCCGGCCTTTGTCCCTGCAGGGCAAGAAGAACGTTGAACGTCGCAAAAGGAGCCAGGGGAGGTGGGGGGAGAATGACACAAAACACATCTTCAGCAACACAGAACAGGCCCTGCTCAAAGGCCTGCGTTTCCCCTCAGTTTAATTAGCTCCTCAACCATGCAGAGCCAGCTTCCCCAGGCGCCTAAAGATGTATTTTTAGGTGCAACGGCTCCAAAAATAGAAGCATCCCCGCAGGAAGCTGAGATCAGCCACAGAGGAGCCACGTGCAGGTTGCACCACGGAAGCACCAGCCAAAAGCACAACCTGTGCCCACCCCAAGCATGGGGGGCATCTAAACGGGTTCCCCTCGAGCAGGGACCTCAGGGTGTTCCTAAACATACATCTGCAAAAATAAAAATAAATAATTCATCTTTTGTACAGATCTGGGTCACATCCCACCTGATGAACCCCAGAAGGACCATGGTTTCCCCTGACATTTGCTGGAGATCACACACCAGCACTGGTGCCCAACAGGCAGGAGGTGCCCAGCAAAGGCTGTGGGCAGCAGGACACCCCTCATCTCAGTGAAGGATGGAAATGGGCTGAAAGAGGAAAGTGGTCACGGCTGCCAAGGTCAGGTTGTTGGGCAAAACTGCTGTAAGTCATCACTGAAGGTATTTCAGAAGGAAGGTATTTTGTTTTCTTCCCTAGAAACAGCATCAGACAGGAAGGAAAAAAAAAAACAAAAGGAAATACCAAACTTTTTTTCTCCTCCTCTTCCCACAGAAAAGGGGAATTCAATTTTGGGTGGTTTAGGTGCTTTGGCAGTCATTCCTCATTTCATAGAATCATAGAATCATTCAGGTTGGAAGAGACCCTTGGGATCATCAAGTCCAACCATCAGCCNAGGGTTTTGTCACTGGTTTGGCAACAAGTGCTCGGCTTGGGAGACTGGCTGCTATCTGGGAACCAGGAGCAGCTGTTTTAGAATGGGAAACACCATGGGCAACCTCTTCCAGCACTCACCTGAGCAAGTCCTGGTATTCCCATGGGTTGTCCCTGTACTTCTGGTCCCTCACATAAACTTACGAAACTCCCCAATGCCTCCACTGACCTGTTTGCTTTGGTGGAGTCTCACAGAAGACAACATCCAGACGAAGCTCTGACTGGCTGAAGGCCACCTCTCATTTCTCTAGTAAAGCCCCTGCAAGAGGCAGAGCTCTCAGCAAAACCAGCATCATTTGTACCTTCAGAAGCTAGTCCAGGGTCATATAGTCTGGGAGAGAAGATGCCATCCGTGAAGACACTTGGCTAAAGCTCTTCCCTTCAAGGAGCACCCATCGCTCCCCCTGGCCACCCTAGGACACTGCAGCAGGGGAGACCAGCCAGGGCTTATGTGGGATCCACAGATGTTTGTTGGAGCAAACTAGATCTCCAAAAGGAAGTGAAAGAACTCTCAACTACTGGAATACTAGCAGTTTTCTCCATTTCATTTTAACGCTCTTAGAGACTTATCATCCCACAGCATTACCAGAGGCTCTTTCTCCCCAAGACCTTTCCTCTCCAACCAGGGCACAGGCATACTCTGGACCCACGGAGAATAATTCGCTGGAAGATGAAGTTTAACCAAAGAAATCTAAGCAGATCAAAGGTTCCTGGCAATGATCCTCCTGCATGGTGCTGTCCTCACTTACCTCAGATCTGGATTGCCTCCTGGCTTTGCATCCTGGCTAGGTTTAGCCAACAAAATGGGAAGAAATGGTGTTTCTCCCCTTCTAGATGCTCCCTTAGAAACTCCCACTTGGGTCAGCAGCAGGTCTCGCCACTCACAGCTTCCATCAAGACCTGCAGGAGATGCCTCTGTAGATCACCCAGAGGACCTTTCACATGGGATCCACCATTGCCCAATGTGAAAGGCAGAACCAGAAGATGATGATGAGAGAACTAGAACGTCCTCCTTATAAAGAAAGGCTGAGGGACTTGGGGCTTTTTAGTCTGGAGAAGAGAAGACCAAGAAGTGACCAACATCACATCTAGAAATACTGAAAGGGTGGGTGTCAGGAGGATGGGGCCAGTCTTCTCTCAGTGGTGCCCAGGGACAGGACAAGAGGTAACGGGCACAAACTTGTACATAGGAAGTTCCATCTAAACATGAGGAGGAACTTCTTCACTTTGAGAGTGGCAGAGCAATGGAACAGGCTGTCCAGAGGGATGGTGGTGGTGGCTCTGTTTCTGGAGACATTGCAAACCCACCTGGGCTTGTTCCTATGCAACCTGCTTTGGCAGGGGGTTGGACTAGATGATCCTCTGGAGATCCCTTCCAACCCCGTATCATTCAGTGATTCTGTGAACTCTGCCAAAACCAGCCTGGCAAGAGGCTGGGACCTCAACAAACAATCAAGGAGATCCCCAGCTGTTGATGGAGGGCACTGTGAGCGCTGCAGAAAAAGGCCAAGGTCACACACCGGGCAAGAGGGACACGGGGACCGCGGTGGCACAGACCTCCAGCAGCCCCGGGGAGAAAACACCTCTGGTGTCACTGCAAAGGGTTTTTTTTTAATGGCAGCATCATTTGAGTGACGTGGGGTTGAATTAAAGTTGCATGAGATTCTTTTTCCCTGTGTAAAATCACAATAATAAATAGCCAAGTGAGTCACTGCCCGAGAAAACCCGACAGCGGCCCCGGGATGAACAACGCGCTGCTGGATCCAACTGGGGAAGGGTGGGAGGGTCGTGCTTAAGGAGGAGGGAAGGAGGCAGCCCAACTTCAGCCGGAGTAAAGGAGTAAACAGACAGCTCAGAGCCTCCCCCCCGTGTTTTCTCATTTCCACTTCAGGGGGGCGGGGGGAGGGTGAGCAATGAAGAGCAGAAAGCGAGAGAAGCCCCTCTTGGGAGGGGAATCAGGCTCAGCAGCACTGAGTGCCACAAAAATTTAAAAAAATATGTATATCTCCCTAGCTGGCATCCAAACATCCCCCATTTGGGCTTTTTTCCCAAGGAAAAGCATCTCTGTATCTCTGTATCCATTAGCTATTGTCTCCCTCTAGCGCGGGCAGAGACCCAGCCGCGGCTCCCAGCCTGGCTGGAAACCAAGGGCTGAAGCTCTTCGGAGAAAGGGAAGGGGGGGCTTTGTGGTGGGGTGGGAAAACACCACCTACCAGCTCTACCTTTTGCTCTGATGAATCAGCTTCCCACACACACACACCCATTTTTCTTTTCTATTTGTTTTTTTGCCCAGTTTTTACACTACCTCAGCAGATGCTCAGAGCAGGAGGGATTTCTTAGTGACCAAAGGGGAGAGCTAAAGCCTTCCCAATTTGAGAGGTGACTCCCAGCAAGGGTTGGAGAAGACACCAAGACGGAACAGCATCCACTCCCTTCCTGCTGCTTCGTGGGAACCATCCTAACCTCTCTTCACCCTTCGGAGAGGGGATCGGGGGTTTGCTCAGCTGGGCTTTCCAGAGGATCTTCTTCACAGCCGCCTTTAACACCTCCCTACGTCTCCTAAAACAAGAGAGAAATTTCTGCACTCAAAGTGAAAGGTCTGGCGTCCTCTCCCGTGGGGCTCTCTGCTGGGAGAGAAAGGGAATGATGCTGCAAATCTCTCCCTTTTTTAAACAAAGCCCTGCAGCAGCACCTTCACCCCCTGCTCTGCAGCTTCACCCAGAGCCTGGAGGCACAGCTGGGTTCCCATCTCCACGCTCACCTTCACTCCTCCAAAGGCTGCACCCAGAGGTTCTCCAGGCACTGCTGTCCCTTCCAGGAGCATTGCCTCCTTGCACAAGGCACCAGCAGCATTGGAAACCCCGTATTTGTTTATTTTTTTAAGAAAAAAGAGACATTTCTGTACCCAGAGACCCCAGTTTTCATTGGGCATCACCTGTGCCAAGCTCCAGCCAGGCAGCTGGAGAGGGAGGCAGGATGAACACAGCAGCTCCCCAACCTGCTCTGCCTTCGTGGCATCACACTGGGGGACAGACAGGGGTCAGCCAACCCTGGTCCACTCGGTATCTGTGAAACCTGCCTCTCACCACCAGATTCTTCAGGGTCTGGCAAAGTAACTCCCCCACCTGAACACAGGGAAGAACTACAGTGGGAAGTCGCAGGTGCCCATCTCTGCATGCTCCACAACCAGCAACACGCACAGCAAGACAACACACAGGAAGGTCCCAAACACCCTTAGACCAGTTTACCCACAGATACTGGGAGAACTGTCATTTGGCAAGCGCAGGAAGGACAGGGAAACAGCTCCTTGTGAAGATTCCCTGCTGTCCATTGCCCTTATCCATCAGGGAAAAGGAGAGGGGCAAATAACACAGCCCAGACATACACAGGAGCCAGAGGAGAACGTTTGATCGAGGAGAAGGTTGAGCTTCCACCCAACCATACACTACAAAGCAGATACTACAGCAGAAACTCAGGTCTGCTCTCCCACACAACCACCACCTGAGCCCACCACCATGTATTTCACCGGGTGACAGAGCTTCAGAGAGGTGCTTCCCAGCTGGTGTGACCATGGGGACTCTCCAGATGGGCAGGAGCCCATCAGAGTAACACCACAACACCCCAGCCCAAACTGCCACCCCTGAAGCTCATGGGTTATGTTTATAAACAGTTTCCAAATGGTCAAACCTGCCCAGACCCACCAAGCTGCTACTTACCCAAAAATCCAGCATTGAGATCTGCCAAAGGACCAGCCTCCAACCATAACCCAGGCAAGTGTAGAGATCCTCCAGGGCTCAGGTTCTCCATAGATCTGGTTGCAGACATCCCTGGCATCTAGAAACACTTCCTACTTCACCTATAAAAGTCAGACTAACAGCATTTAGGCTTTCACTCAATGAAATAACAACTCGATGGTTTTAATGGCTACTGTTGAAACTCAAAGGTTTTAGCTTTTGTCAAGATACACAGGTTACAGGACCACAGAATGCTACAGGGCTGGAAGGGACCTCTGGAGATCATCTAGTCCAACCCCCCTGCCAGAGCAGGTCCAGCCAGAGCAGGTTGCAAGAGAACTTGTCCAGGAGGGTTTCGAGTATCTCCAGAGACTGAGACTCCACCACCTCTCTGGGCAGCCCCTTCCAGGGCTCTGCCACCCTCACAATAAAGAAGTTCCTCCTCATGTTTAGATGGAACTTCTTATGTACATGTTTGTGCCCGTTTCCTCTTGTCCTGTCACTGGGCACCACTGCAAAAAGGCTCCAGAGTTTTCTGACTGGGGTTTTCGGTTCTCTCTCCCTCTTCTGAGCTATTTCATAGCTCTCAGCAGGACTTTCATTCTTCAGAAGACCACTGGGACCATGCAAGGAAGAAAACACTTCACCTTCCTACTGGTCAAGGGTGGCTGGGCGACAAAGGACAAGAATATCAAACAAAAATACCACAAAGACAAGCATGAAAAGTTGAGAGTGAGCACCTTGAACTGTTTTACATGGTTCATTTCACTCTTGTTTTGTTGCCTTCCCTCAGATGGATCACCTCCTCAAGTGTTACCAAGAACTCAGCAACGTTTCACCTGGCTTATTGCATCTCCCACAGAACTGAAGGGCTCCTCTAAGACAAACCCAAAGCAGAAGGGACCACCTGATCTCCTCACTGTCCCATCAAACATTTGTTTCCAATGAAGAACCCAGTAACAGACCATCCAACCGTGCTCCCCACCAGCCCCTACCAACCCTCTTTCCACCAGTCTGGTGCCCAGGCAGGCTGGTCCAACAACCCTGCAGAAGCTGGCTTTGCCACCCAATTCAATGTTTCTAACTCTTCCTCTGCGACTTTTCCTCCTCAGAGATGCTACGTGACATGGGAACCACAGTTCACACGATGGTTCCTTAGGGAAACTTGTGTGGGTTTTTTTTAAAGCCTTAGAGCCTTTTCATAGAATCATAGAATCATTCAGGTTGGAAGAGACCCTGGGGATCATCCAGTCCAACCATCAGCCCCACTCTACAAAGTTCTCCCCTACACCAGATCCCTCAACACCACATCCAATCTACTCTGAAACACAGTCAGGGATGGGGACTCCACCACCTNGGTCATACAGTTTCTGATACAAGCCAGGATGCCCTTGGCCTTCTTGGCCACCTGGGCACACTGCTGGCTCGTGTTCAGCCGCTTTTCTTTAGAAGGAAGACTTGCTCTGAAGTTTGCAAACACCCCAAGTTTGCCTCTTCTCAAGCTTGCTCCTGCCTCCTCCTCTTCTGCCCAAACCCAAGACCAGCCTGGTGGCTCCTTTCAGGGAGGGGAGAGGTGGAAATCTCCCCCGAGTCACCCACATGCAGTTCAAAGAAGAGAGCGGGAACACCTTGAATAATAGCATCCCTTTATTTGCTGACACCATTACAAAAACTGATTACATTAGCAACCAAAAAAAAAAAAGAACAACAAAACCCCCCAAAAAAGAAAAAAAAAAAAAAACAAACCAAAAAAAACAGGAGGGTTTACTTGAGGTTGAAGTCAGAGGCAGCTAATCCCAAAAATGTAATGAAGTAAAACAGTGTAGAACATCAGTATTAAAATGTTATAGCCCATTGGTGACTTTACCACGTTGGGGTTTTCTGAACAAGTTTTACTGAGGAAAAGGAGAGAAAAGATTAGGTGTTTACTTGTCTTCTCCAGGAATGTAAAGGTCTAATCATCCAAACAGGGTTGGTTTTATTATAAAACTAAACTCTGGAGGTGCCTACAGAGTCGGGTTGGTGTTTTTCTCGGAATCAGTAGTCTAACAAGGATTAGAAAAGACAAAACTCTGGTTCAGTGTTTCTGACGAAGTAGAAAGGGTGAAAACATAAATAAGGCTTTTAAATTTGGCAAAATATAATACAGTGCCTTCTGCTGTCCTCAAATTAACGGTTCCCCCGTGACTTCATTCTGCAAGAGAAACACAAAGCACCGGGTCAGCCCGTCTGTCTCCAAGGGGCAGCGTTGAAGCCAACCCGTGCTTCACACCAGCCGCTTCATTAGCACCAGCCAGCAACAAACCCCAGGGGAACGAGCCCAGGGGGGTGGAGGCTGAGCAAGAAGAGCCTCCTGGAGCTTCCTTCCACTTGCACCAAGCCCATCCTACCAGACAATCCTCACCCCACCACAGCCACCTTGTTCCCAGCCCTTAAGACCAGCTCTGCTCCTCACACAGAGGCAGGAGCAGGACAAAAACCCACCTAAATTAAGTCAAAAAGCACTAAGTCCCCATCCTCAGTAGATGAGAGGGGGCCCTGATGCTTCTCATAGCAGCTTGTTTGGTGCCTCCCAAACTGAGCAGTTCACAGACTCAGAAGCTGCAGCAGCCTCCTGAGAATGTTCAGCCTCTCAACTTTATCTGACCACTCACTAACTTTGGGTCATTTAAGAAGTTTGTCAGAATCACAGAATCATCTAGGTTGGAAGGGACCTTTGAGATCATCTAGTCCAACCATCAACCTAATGCTGACAAAGACTGTTGTTAAACCGTATCTCTAAGCACCACATCTAATCATCTTTTAAGTACCTCCAGGGATGATGACAACCACTTCCCTGGGCTGATACCACAAAGGCCCAGGTTTCCAAGCTGGGACAAAGAGTTTCTGCCAGACTGATGCAGCAGATACTCATAGCCCTGTGGCCACAGCAAGCTGTTGCTGTTAACTCAGCGAAAGCCCAGCAGGGCTCTTGAGAGCCTCCATCCCAAAGCCACCCGAGCATGGAAGCTTAGACATTTTGCTTGGGATGAAGGAAATAAGGCACTGGCAGAGAGGAGAAAACTTTGGGAAACCTGCTGCATGAAGCAGAGGCAGTGGAAGGGAGGGATGAAGAGTTACACACCTAGAGAGGGACACGGGGGACGTGAGATTAGTCCCATCTAACCCAAGTACGGATCCAGAGAGGAACAAATGTGGAAGCTTTTGCTGATTTGCACACTGAAAGCCCCAGATTTTGACACCTGACTTGCTACATCTAAACAGGGTCCCCACCATCACAGACCAGTGTCCCTCCTGACAGCCACCCAGTTCAACCAGTCAGCCACCAGCCAACACCTACCTACTAGCTGGTAGTGTTCTCGGCCCTTTGACAGCATTTGGCTTACTGACACGAGCAGCTTCTTGAGATGACCTACATCCTGGTTAAGATTCACTGCCACGTTTAGTCTTTTATCAGTCAATTCCTGGAAGAAGAGGAAGGGGGGGAGGGTGGGAAAAAAAAAAAAATCATTAAAAACCCATTTACAATCTAATTACCAAGAAAGCCTAGAATTAGATCCCCAGTATGAAATCACAACTCGTTGCAGAGATGGGGACGATTCTTGTAAGTCAGAGGGTTATGGCCACGCTTAAAAAAAACAGGGTTCAGAGTCAAGAAGCTGTTTCCTCTTCCAGGGAATTACCTGCACACGCTGAAAACGCCGGTGAGAGCATCCCTGACCTCCAGCTCCCACCCTCCCTGCCCGGGATCCTGCTTCCAGGAATTGTGCTGGCAACCACGGCTGATCCGGCCTCAGAATTTATTACCCCCAGCCCCCACAACCCTGAGAACCCCCCAGGGATGAGAGCACGTGCTTCACCACACAGACCAAGCCCAGGGGGAGGGATGGCTTCTGACCCCTGCAGCTGTAACAACAAGGCTGCTGGACCACCAAAAACTCAGTCTGCGGGAGCATCCGTGGGACGGTGTCCTCAGCACCAACACAAGGCAGCTCCAGCTGTGAAGCCATTTGGAACAGCTGGATGGAGACACACACCTTTTCCCACCCACCCCGGTGGCTCCTGGTGGGGCTGGGCAGACAGGCTGCTTTCCCACCAACTGTCCCACTTGGTCCACCCTCTGCTCCAAGCCCTCATGAAACTCCTGCTTGCCACTGACACCCAGGTTTGGATGAGGACTTGACAAAGCAGTCAATATGAAGAATAGGGGATAAAGAAAGCTACCAAGAGCTCAAACACCAGTTTCCTGTGCTCAAATGGAAATGCTGAGCTTGCTTTTGTAAAAAAAAGTGCTGGTTTGTCTTTTTTTCTTTCTTTTTAAAGGAGTTCAAGGGTTTATTAACAGGGAAGTGTCACAACTCGGGATGGACCCTTCCCCTCTTGCCCATCCTCCTCCCCAGAGTCGGTCTTGCCGAGCTAACAGCGATGTAATCCCTGGTTTATTGCCTTTATTGACCAGGCTCCTCCAGAGCCACACAAAGGAACTCCCCACCTCTCAAACGCGTGACTGCTCCTTACTCAGCTCCTAACACAGGCGTGCTGATAACCCAGAGGAGAGCTCTCCCTTGCAGCCCAGCAGATAACCCAGAGGAGAGCTCTCCCTTGCAATTCAGCAGCTAAAACTGAGCAAATCAGCCTCAGTGTCAGCGATACAGAAGTCTCTGATTCTCCACGCCAGCAGAGGGGTGTTTGCAAGCATCAGTGCTCACCATGGGCTAACCCTGTTCCACCACAAAGGGGTTTTTGCTGAAGGAGGGAGAGCCCATCTATCCAGTCTATCCAAGTCCCTCTGTGAGGGGAGCCTTAATTTGTTTTCCCCTTTGTAAAGTAGAAAATCAGGTCTGGCAAAAGCGAGAGGGCGCAGTCTCATCAGGATCGGTGCAAGTGGGAGGGCAAAGGCAATGAGCATCCCAGCACCAACCAACAGCATGTGGGGTCGGGGGAAAACCCACCACGTGCAGAAGCAATGAAGGAGCCTTTTGAATTCAGTCTCAGCCCTCACCTCTGGGAAAAGCTCTTCTCTCCCCCTTGTTTGCTTCCTCCCCTTTCCCTTCGGTGGCTCTGCTTCTCTATCAGGCGGTCTCTACTCATGAATTATAGACATCCCCAGCCCTCCTGGGGCCAATCCTGACCAGTTACCAATGGATTAGGGCTCAACACAGCCACACAGCAGCTTCTGCTAACCTTATGCAGCTCTTGCTGTGCCTCAGCCCCACGCTTTTCAATGCTGGGGGGGGGGAAGAGAGGAAGAAGATGGTAGCGGGGACCCCCCTGCTTTCAGAGACCCAGCAGCCAAGACAGCTTCCCCTCCGCCACGCTTCACACCCATGGCATTTCCAGTTTTCAATGATGATGCACACACAGTTTTACACTGAGATGGGAGCTGGGGGGTGTTGGGGGGGGTCAGCACATTAGATTTCACATGAGCTTCAGCATAAGTTTTCTGCCTAAGGAGGCTGCTGAACGCAAACGGCCTCCTTGAAGCATCCTAACAGGCACCCTTTCCTCACCAGTCAGTCCCAACAAGTGACAAGGCAGCAGACTGGAAAAACCAAAGGGGCTATTTGTAAATAGAAAGAAAAGGAACCTAAAGAAAACACCCCAGAACGTGTTTGAGGCTTTACCCAAGCGTCACTCCTCAATTTTGTGGGCTGGTTCCAGTGCCCAGAAGGAACAAATACGCTCATTTTCGAGCATGTGTTTTCAGGTCCTTTAAAAAAAAAAAAAAAGAAGGCACTGTTGCTAGGTGGAAGTGGCTGGAAGACTTTCTTTTTTTAATCCAAGAGCTATTTTAAGCTGGGTTTTTAGGCTTCTGGGGAGACAGCTTCCTTTTTTTTTTTTTCCTTTGTCATAAAAAAAGAAAAACCAGCAAAAAGGGCTTGGGGAAGTAGATAAAGAAAATGTTCTAATTCCAGCCTCTGCCAATGGCTACCTGTCAAGAGCACTGTTTAGACAATTAACGTATTTTTACTAATGAAGGCTTAATTACAGGTTTATGAGGACTGTTTTTCCACAGTTCTCTTCAGAATGAAGCGATGGATATTCTGGAAGAAACCTGGTTAGAGTTCCACAAGGCACCCACGCGGCGGAGCAACGCGTGACTGGAGGGGTTCTGCAAGTTAAGGCTAAACCAAAGCAGCACACACAGGCCACCACAGGGCACATCTAATGCCACCCGCCCCAGAAGGGCCCACCAGTGTCACCAAATGCCACGGCATTGCTGTTCTGAAGTACCACTTGGATAAGCCATAAAGGCACAGCAGAGGGCATTGGATTCAGGGTGGAGTGGAGGGCTGCTTTTCTTCTCCAGCCTGCTGCAGACAGGGATACAGAGGACCCAATTACAGTATCACAGAATCTCAGGGATTGGAAGGGACCTTGAAAGCTCATCCAGTCCAATCCCCCTGCTGGAGCAGGAACACCCAGAGCAGGTCACACAGGAACGCCTCCAGGCGCGTTTGGAATGTCTCCAGAGAAGGAGACTCCACAACCTCCCTGGGCAGCCCCTGCCAGGTTCCCTCACCCTCACCCTGAAGAAGTTCTTCCTCATATTTAAGTGGAACGTCTTCTGTTCCAGCTTGCACCCATTGCCCCTTGTCCTGTCATTGGATGTCACTGAGAAAAGCCTGGCTCCATCCTCCTGACACTCACCCTTTCCATATTTATAAACATTCGTGAGGTCACTCCTCAGTCTCCTCTTCTCCAAGCTAAAGAGACCCAGCTCCCTCTCCTGCTGGCAGCACAGGAGAGGGCTCAGCAGACTTTCCACCCTTCCAGCTCTCAGGGTTGAGATGTCCATGGTCTCACAGGCCCAGCTCCATCTCTGGCTGAGACACGGCGAGCCCACAACACCAGGGTCGATCAGCATCCACGACTGATGGCTCTGGAAAAGCCATTTCACTTCTGCTAATGACTAGAGAGGCAAAGGCTTTTCTTCAGCACTCCTTAGAGGACTCTGAGCTTCCTCTGGCACCTGATGAAGCTACTCATTTTCAGCAGCTAAAAGGAGTCGATATAAATTGTTTGTCTTACCAGCAAGTGCTTCTCTCATTCCATTAGAGGGAAACAGGTAATGAGTCCCATTGACACCACTTAACCGTGTAAAACGTGCTGGGAAGGCATCATCTTGCTTTAGCCTTCCCCTTCCCAACTGCCTTCTGGAAAGCTGTTCCAAAGCTATTTTGAACCTGGTGTGAAAGTTCTCATTTCCAGAGGTGGGGAAACCAAACTAGGAAGCCACAACTCAGCCACTCACGCTGGGGGGTGTCATTTTAGGGCTGGAGCTGGGTCTACCAGCTACACCAGCAGGTCAGCAATCATCCGTCCAAACGCTAGCCCAGCATGCTCTGCTGTGTTGCCTGCAAGCATGAGAACTGGCCATCCTAGAGTCCACCCAGTTCCAGCCCCTGCAACTGCAATGGTGTTACTGGAGGATATGAAAAATAAAGCTATCCATCTGGAGAGTCACCCACCCATGGCACAAGGCAGAAATTCCCAGGAGCCAGGAATGGATGAGGTTGACTTCTGGCACCTACCCGTGGCTAAGGACAAGCCCACAGCTGCAGAGGGCCAGCAGGATCGATGCTCTGGCAGGAGACATTCTCTGGTGTTACAGGGCACACAAAACTGCCTTTCTTTGGTCTTACAGACATCAGCAAGTGCTGACCCGACAGTTCGTATTCTAAGCTCATCCATTTATCAGCAGGTTTATTTTTAGCTTCCCTTCTTAATGCGACAAGGCAAAGGATCTTCCCACTTTTGCCCAAACCAAGCCAACAGCCCACTGGAAGCCCAGATCTCACATCTGGAATCTCTCCCCATTCCTCCTTGTAAATTTGAGCCAAGGGACAGAGATCCAGATGACTGCAGAAATTCCAATGCAACCTTGGGATTCTGCTCCAGGACGCCACTCTGACAAGCTGTGGGACAGGAATTCTCACCAAGCCTCAATTTACCATCAGCAGCATGTTGTCCTGTTCCTTCACCAGACCTTTTGCTTCCCCAGAGTCATACTTTGGAGTATGAATTTGCATGAGCTTTGGGTTGCCCCCGAGCACGGGCTCCAAAAGCACTCACCGACTCTGTGCAAACATCGCTGTTTTCAATAACGTTGGCATCCCCAACAACTTTCCCAATTTCTCTCTCAAGAGATGCCAAAGACTCCTGGGCCTGTAGGGAAGAGGAGAAAAAAAAACCAAACTAACAAACAACAACAAAAAAAAACCCATAACACGAAGCCCAAACCATGAGGCACAACACTTAGCAAAGGCTGAGGAGGAAAATAAAACCCCATCTCCTCAAGAGCACTAGAGACACAGGAAATCCTCGTTGAGGAGGAAATCTGTTTTATGCCAGATTTGCTCAAGGGACCAAGGCATTTGCCAAGATTGACATGTCTCCTTACAATCAGGATGTTTCATGTCAGCCTGCCTGCATTTGAAAGCAATTCTACAGGGAAGCTTTAAGAGTCTCACATCAAGTTATTAGGTGAAAATTGCACAGCGAATTTTTTTGTGTGAGAGTAACAGTGGTGGCAGGTCACCAAGAGCCCAATCATAGACCTGCCTTGATAAAGAATGTACCATGAACTGGGGACACCAGCACAGCTCATTTCCTATGTCACCATCCAATAAAATTATCCTGAGCAAAATGCTTTAAAACACCTTATTTGCAGGTGGTCTCCTTTGTCTTCTCACCTCCTAGGAGCAAACCAGGTCTAGCAGGTGATATCCCTGGACATCAGTGACCTTGAAGGTCCCTTCCAACTCTAACCATCCTATGATTCTAAGTGCTTTTGTGATCATCTGCCCTTTGTCCCAGGACAAGACCTGCCCCAGCAGCAGCTCTCCCCACTCCAGTCACGCAAGAACTCAGGTCAATTTGCTTGCTACACATCCCCACCAAAGGAACACGGCGTTATACAGTCTGGAGCCAGAGCTCAGCCACTCTGCAGCCTATTCTTGTCCCCATTAATCAATTCCCCCCCGTCTCAAGAGGTTTCTTTCTCAGGTGACAGATGGCACTGAGACCTCTCATGCTTCAAGATTAGCTTAGGCTGCCTGGGGAGGTGGAGGAATCCCCATCCCTGACTGTGTTTCAGAGTGGATGAGATGTTGTGTTGAGGGATCTGGTGTAGGGGAGAACTTGTAGAGTGGGGCTGATGGTTGGACTTGATGATCCCCAGGGTCTCTTCCAACCTGAATGGTTCTATGATTTCCTACCCCAATCCATCTCACTAGAGCAGCCATCGAGGATGAGCAGGGGTAACCCACCTGCTGGTCTCACAGAGCTCATGTAGAGCTGATTTTATAAGGATTTTATAACTCTCCAGAGTTATAACCCATTTGGAACTACAGGCAAAGGGGCAGATGGCTTGTAAAACCAGCTTGTAACCGTTGCCCTTTGAGTCTGGATTTAAAAGCTCTGAGCTGCAGGGTGGGAGTAGGGCCGTGGGGTGGGCTTTTTATTAGGGTGGGCTCTTCAAAGCAAGAACTTTTTGTCAGCCCCAAATCACCACTTGTTCCCATTGGGTAAAGTTCATAGAATCATAGAATCATTTAGGTTGGAAGAGACCCTTGGGATNCAGGCCTCCAGGCTTATCACAGACAAGCAAATCTTTCAAAAAAGGATTATTAACCAGAGCTGGCTGGGGCATTTTTATCATTTTAACAGGGATGGGGCATCTCACATGAGCTCTTACACCCCCAGTGCCTGTCACCCAGGGAACCGGGGAGCGGAGTAAGCCACCCCACCAGGCACAGGCAGCCTGCTCAAACCACCCTGTTTTCCAGCAGCACGAGGTTACGGATCTGGAGGGTCACAATGACAAACATTTAGCTCTGCAACTGAGCTCAGGGTCTCCTCTTACCTTGGGCAAGTCACCAGCTACCTTCTGTCTCTCGTTCTGATCAACTTTGAGTTTGGATAGCGTTTCGTTTAGCTGCGTTTTCAGCTGCAAAACAGTAACAAAGAAAATGGGTTTCCTTCACACACCACACACACAGAGACACACACAGAGATTTCCCATCTGTCCATCCCATGGATTAGCCCAGTGACTGCAAAAGGGAGGAAGATTACTAACGATTACTGCGCACGCTGGGATTAGTCAACACGTACGATGAGGTTTACAAGGACAGTCAAGGAAGAGAGACTCCACCCGTAAAGATAAAGGTGAAGAATGGAAACTACAGAAGAAAAGACATGGTTGGCCTCAGCTTGATTGCAAGTGGGTTTGAACTCTTCAGCTGAATTGCCAGTAGGGATAGTACCAACACTGGAAGGACGGAAGCCTTTCCAGCGCTCTCATCACCAGTCAGCCCAGCCTTCGACTTAATTCACAGCAGAGATTGTCATCTTCCTAATTCAGGCTAAACAGGCACTTTAGTGCTGAATAAACTAAAAAGCTCTACTTGTCATCTTAATAAAGCACCACTTCCTACAACTGTGTTGACTTAACCAGTCTGTTAATGTCACAGCAAGGCATGAATCACTGACAGGGGCACATTAAGTTGTCGATTGGGTTTAGAATCAATCCCAAAAAGTGAAACTCTTGCAGTCAAGAGGGATGAACACTTTGTTCTGGCTGCCCTGAAACTACAGCCTTCCAAAGGATATCAACATTTTTTAAAAAAATAAATAAATAAAGGAGTATTTTGATTGCTCTTCACCACGGCGCAGAGAACCAGGCACAGCACTTGAGGCTGGAGCCTCAAAGAGGAGAGCTAACAAGAAGCTCGAGTGCCAATTTTGTTGGATTTGTGCCTCTGAAGTGCACTGCGCTCGTGTTCACTATTTCTGCTGTCAAATCTTCTCGGGGAGCCAGCAGGGGATTAAAGAAGTGAACAATAGGCTACTCAGAGCCCTGAATTCTCACAGATTCCAAAGGTACACGTTACATTCGGCTCACCCTTGGAAGGTCTCCCTGCTTTGGGAGCACCTGGATGCTGGTTTTCTACGTTTCTGGGGAAGCACTGTTGAGCTTCAGCTTCTCTCCTTGCTCACCCCTTAGAAATTAGCAGGAAATGCTTTAAAAAAACCTCCAATTTCTATTCCTCAGCCTCCTGCAGAAGGCACTCACATCCACTGGACGGCATTCCCCAGGCATCTGCACGAAGGGAGCTGTTTCCCACCTCCTCCCGCTCCCACCAGTGCAGCAGATTGGAGTCGAGCAGCCCTAGCAGGGAGCTCAGCTTTTCAAGCCTTTGTTGTTACAGACATAATAGATTGTTGCCTCTTACATTTGAGAGGTTGGTGTTTACTGATTAACTCCAAGATAGGCATTCAATTCCCCTTCCCCTCGCTTTCCAAGCGAGAGGCTTTGGTTGCTGAGGCAGGACGCTGATCGATGCTGTACAAGACTTGCCAAGCGTACTATTAGCTTAAGCAGATTGTTAGAGTGGTGGGTTGGGTGGGTTTTTTTTGGTTGGTTTGCTGTTTTGTTGTTGTTTTTTTTAACATCGACTATTTTAACCCAGTTGCATTAGTGGCAGTACCCTGGTGGGATCAACAGCTCAGCCTGCAGTGACTGGTTGTACCATCCACCCCTCTAAAGCCCAACAAAAGACACGGGGAGAGGGACAACCTTCCCCAATCCAGGCTCAAAAGCAAGAAAGCACCATTCAAAAACAAGAGGAGGAAGGATCTGGCTGCTCCTGCAGCCTTAAAAACACACATCACCGCAACAAGTGAGAAGAGAGAGGGCTCAAACTGGAAAACCACCCATCTTTGAGTCTGTAGGTCAAGCCTGAGTTAATCCAACTCTTTGAGAAAAGCTGGTACAGGAGCATCATTAGCATTTCTAGCC
This sequence comes from Jacana jacana, assembly GCA_013400555.1. Classification (NCBI taxonomy): domain Eukaryota; kingdom Metazoa; phylum Chordata; class Aves; order Charadriiformes; family Jacanidae; genus Jacana; species Jacana jacana. The sequence goes on from VZTM01018525.1 coordinate 245,865, forward strand.
AAACACAGAGCATGCACCGAGGCAGCAGAGCTATTCAGCCCCATCAGGATGCCAGCTGCCAAACAGCTGGATACTCTGAATGCATCTAACATTGGTTTGGGGCAATTTCTTTACATATAGAGGGAGCGCAAAAAAGACCCTGCATGGTCAGAGCACAGACACCACAGTTGCATCCTCAAAAGCTTTAGGGAAGAAAAAAAACCAACCAGAGAATAGTCCTCAGGTTAAAGCAATGAGAGAGCAACTTCTGCTGCTCCAAGGAGATTATATCTGCTGTCATGTATGTCTAACGCTGTAAAACATCGATTCTCAAGAAGTTTCAGGTACGAGAGTCTTATAGACTTTGGGGGGGAGAAAAAAATAAAAAGAAGTCTTAAGAACCAGACATGCTATTGTTAGGAGCAGAGAAAGAGACAAATTGTAAAAGTCAGACTACATAAACGCTTGCAATGGACAAAAATATCAAGGCGAAGAGGTTAGCAGAACAGACAGGATTCGAAATCAGTCTCCGCTTCATGAGTATGCTGGGAACCTGATTCGTGCCCAGCTGAGAACAAGCTTCTTACCAAATTTAACTCTTCATTCTGTCTTACTGCTTCAGAATATGAATCATCAAGTTTTTTCTGCAATTCAGTCAACAGATCTTTGAGCTGAAATGAAGTTTAGAGTTTTAGGGGTTTGTCTCCTGAGGATGCCCACTTTTCTTCTGCTCAGTTAATTAGTGTGTCGCTCTACCCTGAGGTTACAAGCAGATAAACTCCTCAGCCACAGGGGCTAAGCGGTAGATTAGTTTGCCAGCCAAATGGTAACCAAACCAAAGGGACAAAAAAAACCCCCAAACAAACCCAAAAAATAAAAACCAAGAGCAGTTTGGACAATTATGTTTACCTCTCTGACTTCTGAAACATAAGTGGATCGCTCTATTTCTGCCTTTTCTAGTTCACTTTCCAAATGTTCTCTCTCTTTTTTAAGCTAGAAACAGAAAAACAGAGTTAAAACAGAGTTCTGCAGTGTTTCCTTGCAGTAACATTTTCTCCATTTATTCTTAGCTATGAATTTCTGTCAAATGCTCCATGACATTTAGAGAGCGTTTCAAATCCAGGGATTGCACAGCACAGATTTAAACTGTTACACTTCAAAATAATAATAAAAATAATCAAGCCCAAGACCATCAACAAGCAGTAAACTGCTGGGTCTCACAAGGAAAGAGCCCCACTGGGTGAGCACAGGAGGGAAAACCAGGACAATTTCCAGTTCCCAGCTTCTCTGCTTCATAAAAAACACTGGCCAAAAGATTTCAGTTTCAGCTGCAGCACAGGCTGCAAATCCTTGGAGGAGAGAAGTCCTAGGAAGTTGAGTTTTTAAAGCATGTAGCTAAATCATGTTTTAAGGAACAGAAAGCTTTATAGAAGAACTTAACAAAAGCCACCTGCACGTACCGTTTCAACTTCTTTGATTTCTTCCTTTAACCTCTCTACCTCGTGCTCCAAGGAAACGACTGAAGAGCGCATCTGCAGTTTCCAAGAAAGAGAAATATATCCTTTTATCACAGAGTCTCAGAATCACAATCAGGGATTGGAAGGGACCTTGAAGGATCATCCAGTCCAATCCCCCTGCCAGAGAAGGAACACCCAGAGCAGGTCACACACGAACACCTCCAGGTGGGTTTGGAATGTCTCCGGAGAAGGAGACTCCACAACCTCCCTGGGCAGCCCCTGCCAGGGTTCCCTCACCCTGAAGAAGTTCTTCCTCATATTTAAGTGGAACCTCCTCTGTTCCAGCTTGCACCCATTGCCCCTTGTCCTATCATCTTAGTTGGGTTGGTCTAAGACAATCTCTCTATATACACACACAAGGATGCTTCTACGATGTAAAAACGTTAAGGATGAAACCACAGAGACTGGATAAAACAAAGATGCTCACTCAAATAATTCAAAATACTGAGACTCTGTTAGGGCACCTTTCCGACCTCCTCCCAAGGTAAGAAGTGTTTTGATGTATTTAGAGCCCAGGGGCATGAAATATTTGGAGTACAAGACTAAGCTACTTGTCCATTAGCCACGGCAAGAAAAATATCTTTCCTAGAGAGGGAAGACTGTCTCCATGCCCATACTATATGTAGCCAAACCTAGCATAGGCAGCCTCTAATAAGGCTAAATAAGTGCAGCAGATGGTAGCACATCCATAGGGGAGAAGCATGGGGGAAGCATGGGGGAAGCATGGGGGAAGCATGGGGGAAGCATGGGATTGTTAAGAGTTGGAAGGGACCTTGAAGATCATCCAGTTCCAACCCCCTTATAAAAAGACCTGACAGCCTTTTATAAGCCCCTACAAACAAGATGTTTATAAATCACCTGGTTGCTCCAGGCTCATACTCTGGCAATCAATATTACTAAGCAGAAGTGTTTTAGAAAAACAAAACAAGATTCTTTCAAACAAGCAGTTTGACCTACTTTAATTCTAGATTAGGGAAGAAACATAAAAGGCTTTTTCCTTACCATTTCTGCTAGCAACAGAGCCTTCCTGAAAAGGAAAGCTTTGCAGGCAATTTCAAATATAAGTACTTGATGGTAATGGATTAAGCGCTATTTTAACAGCTTCCAAAGCATTCTTATGATTCTATGACACTTAAATTTTAGCACAAAGTGTCTGTTATCTGTTCACAACTGTGCTCTCTGGCTGCCTCCTGCATCACCTGCAAAGGACTGGGACACAGCCCTGTCGTAATGATCAAAAGACCTTAGGTCTGTGCTGCTCCTCTGTTCTCACTGCTCTCATGGTGGCAACAGGAACAGCCAGAGAAAACTTAGAGACCAACAATTTCCCCACTTTTCAGGTTTTTAAGTGGGAATACGTCCCTCAAAAGAATAAAAGGCACTCCCAGCATAGAACTGAGTATCAGCACCAAAAATCCTGTTGTAAGGAGGGATTATTCCTCTTATACTGGTTTCAGACTTCCCCTTTGGCATCCACTGGTCACACACTCAAACCCAGCAGCTGGGGCTGTTCTGCACCCACTCCAACACCCTCTGACACTTCAAGCAAAACCTGCCCAGCTGCTGCTGCAAAAAAAGAAGCAGATCTTCAGAAATACCTGTTTAAGTTCCTTCTGTGATTCTTCAACTTTTATCTTCCATTTGCTTTCTTCCTCTTCCACGCTCCTCTGTAGCCTTTGTAAAATCCCCTCCTAAGAAGAGAGAGGGGTTTGAAAGCTCAGAGCAGAAGAAAGGCAGCTTGGAACATCACAGGGGACGGGTGACCAGGGCATCCCCCGCTTACCGTCTCTGCCAGAACCGATTTGTACTTCTCACACTCCAGCTGCAGCAGTATGTGCATCTCCTCAGCCTCCTTCAGCTTCTGCTCCATGGCCTGGCAGGAGAGAAAAGGGACCAGAAGAGTCACGTCTCAGCTGATGGATCCTAGTTCTAAGATTTATCACAGGATGGTTAAGAGTTGGAAGGGACCATAAAAACCATCCAGTTCCACCTCCCCTGCCCTGGGCAGGGACACCTCCCACCAGACCAGGTTGCTCAAAGCCCCATCCAGCCTGGCCTTGAACACTTCCAGGGATAGGGCAGCCACAGCTTCTCTGGGCAACCTGTTCCAGTGCCTCACCATCCTTACAGGAAAGAATTTGTTCCTCATATCTGATCTAAATCTTCCCTCTTTCAGTTTAAAACCATTACCCCTTGAGTCCTGTCACTACACTCCTTATTTCAACAAAGCAGCCAGGATCGTTCAGGTTGACACACCTTTCCAACCCGTGCAAAGACAACAGCAAGTGCAGCGTTTACTTACAACACTACTCAAATCACAATTTTTTTGTGAGTTACCACAGTAATTCTGAAGAAAAACAAACCAATTACTCAAGGAAGGGAACAAGGATTTTAAATCTCAACGTTTTCACAACTTCACACGGTGCTTTTTGGAGACGCGATGACACTTCTGACTTATAAGACTCAAATCTCTATAAAATAATTCTCTCATCAGCTGGTTGGCAATTTGAACTTCACAGAATCACACAATCTCAGGGACTGGAAGGGACCTTGAAAGCTCATCCAGTCCAATCCCCCTGCCAGAGCAGGAACACCCAGAGCAGGTCACACAGGAACGCCTCCAGGTGGGTTTGGAATGTCTCCAGAGAAGGAGACTCCACAACCTCCCTGGGCAGCCCCTGCCAGGGTTCCCTCACCCTCACCCTGAAGAAGTTCTTTCTCATATTGAAGTGGAACCTCCTCTGTTCCAGCTTGCACCCATTGCCCCTTGTCCTATCATTGAATGTCACTGAGCTACATCCTCCTGACACTCAGCCTTTCCTTATTTATCAACATTCATGAGGTCACCCCTCAGTCTCTTCTTCTCCAAGCTAAATAGACCCAACTCCCTCAGCCTTTCCTCTATGGGAGATGCTCTACTCCATCATCTTTGTGGCTCTGTGCTGGACTCTCTCCAGCAGTTCCCTGTCCTTCTAGAACTGAGGGGCCTAGAACTAGACACAATATTCCAGATGGGGTCTCACCAGGGCAGAGTAGAGGGGGAGGAGAACCTCTCACGACCTACTAACCACACTCTAATCCACCCCAGGATGCCATTGGCCTTCTTGGCCATGAGGGCACAGTGCTGGCTCAATCCAGAGCACAATTTGCAAGATTTATGATGGAAAAACACGCTGTGCCACACACAGACACACACACACGAGGAAGCCCTCTAGTGTTTGTGCCTACCTTGACGTCTTCAGACCCCGCAGCCTCTCTCAGGTACTCTTTTGCCATCTTCTCAAACCCACAGATCCACTCGCTATGACTCTGTGGGGAAACGCATCGGGTTAAAGCCAAGAACAGCCTCAATAGATCGGATCTTCAGGACATTTGCTTCCCAGCTGCAGGCTTACAGGGAGGTCACAGGGGCTTGGAAGTGCTGAAATACCACTGGGTGACAGAGGTCTCCCTGCAAGTGTTGGGGCTCTACAAGAAGTAGTTGAAGACTTAAGAGAATCTTTTCCAAAATCACTTTAAACCGGGCCATTAAAGCAGACACTCATCACGTAGTTCTAGGGACCTCCCTAGGAAGACTGGAACCTTCCAGAAACAGCCTTTTTAACAGACTAGTTCTAGGTCATTTGGGGACTAACTTCAGTACATCTGAGAATGCTTCTCCATATGCATACTCAAACCCTCTAGATGTTATGAAACCAATGCAGACCCTGTTTTTCCAGCCTCGCTTCCCATCGTTCACATAATCTAGACCCCAGGAACCCAGCGTGCTTCCCTCCCAAACAACTGGGAGCCACCAAGACTATAAAACTGGAAATTTTTCAAAAAGGGGTTTTCAAAAAGGAACTTTGGGAACAAACCAACCCCTCCTGAATGGTAAGATAACACCATGAGGCAGCGCCGACAAGGCAGCACCGATATCTGCCCTGGGATCTCCATCGTGCCAGACGGCAAGCAAACACCCATCAGACCTTATCCACTCCTGAACACCTACTTGGGTTAGACCTAAGATAACACCAGCAAATCAAACAGATATTGGGGAGGTAAATAAAAAGCCAAGATATTAACTTTGGGGGGTTTTTGGTTTGTTTGAACCCTTTCCATGAAGGAACCATCTGGGTTTTGCCTCTTTGCTGCTGGAAAGTACAGGTATTGCTAGTAGAAGACACGTCCCACTGCAAAAACTTGGGGCACAGGGGACTGCAGGGACATAATTCCCTACTTGCCCAGCACAGCAGGGCCAGAGGTCACCGTCCCCTGGCCATAGAGCAGGGAGAGCCCCTTTCTCTTACCATGTTAGAGGGAAGAGAGACTTTAGGAAACAGCTTCTGGAGTAGTTGGCGCGTCTCCACCTCAGCCGCTTCCAAATGCTGCTGCTTCTCCTAGACCAAGAGAAGGGCTCACGTGAAGTTGGGCAACACACTCTTAGTTTAACCTCAATAGCCTCTTCTATGCCTAAAGTAACCTACTTAACCCAGAATCTCTTTCTTTAAAGTGAGAAAGGCTCTGCAGTCTCTCAAATTGCCAGAAAATTGCCTCCAAAAAAAGTGACACTTGAGAATTTGGCCTTCCTGTTTGTTCATGCTTTGAAGGCTTTATTTTCATTAAGTTCTCCTCCAGTCTAGCCTGTTGGTACAGAAATTGCCCCATTGTTCACTTTTTCAGGACACAGCACCCACTACACACCGCACTGAGAAACCCCACCTAGAGATTTGTCCCCTGCCCTCGAGGCTGAGCGATCCCCAAACCAGAGAAATTTGGTCAAATTTCTCAAAAATCCATATTTATTTTAAGCAATTTTAGGCGGGGGAAGAAAATCACCATAAATTAATGTCACCACATCAAAACCAGATCATTCAAGTCAAAAGGAAACTTTGTCTCAACGCACATTTGAACCAGGCCAAGAAAGCAAGACTCTTATCATCTACACAATACTGTGAAGAACTCAAGGGGGGAGACCCCCTTTTTACATCCTCCTTCCCCCAAGCTTGGGTGCAACGGGAAATAATTATTAGAGCTGTGTGACCATCTCCAGGTCTTCTTGGTCATTGCTCTGCAAAGATAAATGCACAGAGCCAAGGGGGCACCCACAGATCCATCCTTACATCTCTTTAGCATCAAAACCAGCCCTCTGTGCTGGTGGCAGACTGGTTTAATTTAACCACACGATGCCCAGGCTCCTGTATACATTTAACCAGCAGAAAGCCTGAAGCCCTGCACAGAAAAAAATAGTAATAAAAACAATCCTTTAGTAATATTTGGGGTTTGTTTTTTTACTTCTCTTTGACATCAGTGTTACTGCGCCTTGGTGCTCTGAGCTCCCCTGCTGCAAGAGACGGGCGGGCGTTAGTAGGTTGAGATTCAGAGACAGAAAGGGACAGGAGACATTAGGTTGGGAAGCTGTGCTACAGAGGGAGTTAGTTTGCAGGCATTTAGGAACCATGGAGGAGTGGGAAATGAGGACTCGGATGAAGCCGTCCGACTGCAAGAGAAAGCAGGCAGGCGTTAGCACACAGCGAAAGCGAGGAGCACAGCTTCCCAGGGGCCAGCAGAGAGCAGAGACACCTCCAAAACACAGAAGCAGGACCCCAAACCAAGCTTCTCTGCTTCTAGCTACCCGACTGGGGGGGTTTAAAGATCAATTTGATGCCTTTTTTTTTAATTTTTCAACTTTTCAAAAATAATTCTGCAGAGGGACAATTAACACCCATGCAGGCTCAGAGCGAATCACAGAATATCAGGGATTGGAAGGGACCTGGAAACCAAGATCACCTAGTCCAATCCCCCTGCTGGATGCCAGCTCCTTTCCTCCTTTCAGAGCAATCCATGCCCTGTATCATTTTTGAACATCGTCTCCGACGGGACCTGTCGAGCTTCATACGCTTCTAATACAGAGGGAATTCACCCCTGCAGTGACACTGATCTCCTGAGGAGTTCCCAGGTTTGTAAATAAGAATTCTAGCTCTTCCCAGGTCAGATTAAATTTATTCAAGCCCAGTAGATGAAAGCAGGTTGCTCACCAGCACAGTTTTCATTCTACAGCTCCCCGCCAAGGAAGAAAAAAAATAAATCAAAAGAAACGATTCACAACAGCTCTAACAATTATGCAAACAGAAATAAAATAAAGATCAGCATGCCCACACATTCAAAATAAATATATAAAAAGAAAAGACAACAGGAAGAAGCAGAGGTGAGAGCACATGAATGATCACTCAGAACAGACTGTATTTAAAATTGCAGTAAAAGTTAAATGCCTCCGTTTCATTTAAAAAAAAAAAACCAGCTGCAGATCTGCTTCTAGCTTAACGCATCGTTTCTAGCAGTTAACATTACAACCTTGGCAGTCTTGTTCACTTTGTCCTGCAGCAATTTTTCAGTTGATGCCAATGCTTCCATGGCTTTCCAGTTTTTCTCCCGAAGGTCCTAATCATTTTTAGAAAGAATGATTTCAGTTCAGCCAATATTCAAAACTGTTTCCGCTTTTACTCTATTTTGCATCACGTTCCACCATTCGCATTTAAATGCTGGTTACTGCAAGATGGTTTTGCTGGGGTAAGATGACATACACTAGCAAAAACAAGTGTGATGTTCCACGTGTTTGAATGGAAAAGGAAGGGGGTAAAAAAAAATATGCCAAATTTCTGCCCGACCTGCCCCCGTATCCCAAAGTGATCCGAATCTTTGTTGTACCGCCGAGCGCACGGCTCCGGCCACCCCACACTTTGACTGCACTTGCAAGAAGGAAAGAGGGAAGTTTTCCAAAAGTAGTGAGGAACACAGACACCAAAACCACAGATTGCACAACAAGAGTGTTAGGCACGTCGCGTTGCAGAGCCCAGCACGGAGCCCAGCACACACATGGAGGTGCAGGCATTTACGCCCCCGATCTTGCAACCAAATCCTTAATGCCTCAAGCCCAAACCTACTATGCCAGCTCTGATTTTCCCACAACACGGAGCTCAGGGCCTTGGTTGGCAGCACTGACCCCCACACAGCTCTCTCCACTGCGCCCAAAGGAAACCGGTTGGCTCACCAGTGCCCTCCTGGGTGGGGGTTTTGGGGGGTTAACTCAGCGGGGAGCACAGTCTGGCCCAACCAGGGAAACACCACCGTGCTGCCTTCCTGCATCTTTCTTGGCGAGGTCATCAAACGTGTACTTCCACAAGGCGTCAACAGGCGACCTCAGGCAGGAGGCCGAGAGCTCTTAGATATACGAAGAGTCTCACAGCTCTTACCTAGGAAGGATGATGGGCCTCGTGGGGAGGAGACTGCCATCCTTGGGATTTAGATTTATAATTTTTTTCCCCAACCCTGGGAGGAATCTGCTTTAGGCAAAGGGTTATTTTTGAAAGGCCCTATGTTTTTTAATTCATTGTGCAAAGCGGCACCCCAATCCTAACGTGTACCTACACCAGTTTGACTTCCCCACTTCCATCTGCCTGCTTGTCCTAAGGGCTGTTTTGCAGGACATAAAAACAAGAGGGGATAAAATTGCAATGAGGAGAAGTGGGGAGCTATAGGCATGGTCTGCCCTTAGCAGCAGCCAGATTCCTCCTGCTCCACAAAGGGTACTCAGACCTTGGCATTCCCCAGGAAACAGGTACACAGATGTTCTACCCCTTCCAGCTCATCTGTCTTCTGAAAATACCCATCCACTTTCCCTCTAGACTTTATTTTAGCTCTTAGGCAACACTACTTTTAAGTAATAGCGCTTATTGCAGTGGAGTTCATATGCTCAGAGAGAGAGATGAGCTGAAACCCCTGTATTTGGACAGCTTTCTTCCACATAACGTGTTATCTCCACTAGGAGATAAAAATCACAGCTCTGTGATGGGAAATACAATCTTTCCTTCCACCCACGAACCCACATGGCTCCATCAGCAACTGCTGTAAAGGGAAGCCCATTGTCCTTCAAAAGATCAAGATTAGTCACTCTAAGGAATGGGGAAAGCCAGACCTGAGAGCCCTGAAGTTAACACCTCCTCTTGTGTCCCCACACAAGGGCCACAACTCGGTCAGAGCACAGCCCCCTTCATCCTCCCACCCTCTTTCCCCAAAACCCCCTCTGGGGAAAGAAGGGGTCGCCAAGGGAAGACCCTTGGCAGAGGAACCTGCTTCTGAGCAGGGCTAGCAAGGCCTGATGTGGCCCCCAGCAAGTCTCCTCTCTCCCATCAAATCGTATCAAAAAGCTGACAGAACTTGAGAACAGTAAAATAAGGTAAGTTTGGTCCTCCCAAGAAAAGAGGAGAAGAGTTTTCCAGGGGACACAAGATGGCAGACAACCATCAGAAGCATCTTCTAAAGCAGAATGCCCCAGGCGGTGAAGAGGGCTGTGCACACAGGTTTGGCTGTTCTTTGGAATTGGGGGGTGTGTTTTTTGGGAGGGGGGGGAACAGGGGAAGGATTTCCTTACGTTGTTCTTTTTCCTCTGTTGCTCAAAAGCATTTCTCTGAGAGGAGAGCTCGTTTTGGAGACTGGTGATTTCCTTCTCTTTCCCCGCAACCCTGAGTTAGCCAAAAAAAAAAAAGAAAAGAAACCAAAAGGAACCATAAACAAGGTGAGAAAACGTTTTAAAAGATATCTAACCTGGACTATTGAAAAGCATTTGACACCACACCACATTCTCATGGAAA